>CAJHNH020001031.1:53805-71305 GCA_905116865.2 Candidula unifasciata
TGTAGAACAACAGCTGATAATTTTCCAGTATCCATACAATACTGAAGAATTATTAGCTGCATTGGGCTGGTCACCCAACCTGCATGCCAAAATATCGCCTTCCAAAGAGATTATTTTATGGCGAGCTTCAGCAAGTGAAGAGGACACAGAAAGGACAGAAACAACGGTATTAGGATACTCTGAAGACTGCTCTCAATTCTTTTGGCATCAACACAGCGACGTGGGAGGCTGCTGTGCAAGACCGTTCTGAATGGCGTACGTCTGTCAGGCATGGTGCATCGGCCTGCCAGGCAGCGGAGCTTGCACAGAAAGAGAAACGGAGGCAGAAAAAAAATAACCCTACTGCCAATCCCACACCTACTGCGGCTTCCACCTGTTGTCTGCACTGCTCAAGAACTTTTCCGGCTCATTCTGGACTAATCAGCCGCCTTCGTACTCAAAATCATTGACCATTACTACTTTGGATGAAAGTGGTCTTCATCACGCGTGATGGACGAACAACAACAGAACAACACCATGAAGCAAATTCGCGGAGAAACAAAAGATCAAATTGTTTGGTCATGTAGTAAGAATGCAGCCAGAACAATTACAAACCCAGGCACTATACATGAGAAGATATGAGGTGAAATCAAGAGGCCGACCTAGGAGAACATGGATTGATGTCATTTAAGAGCTTCTAGATCGACACGGAATGACAATAATTATTGCTGCCCATCAAGCAATGGATCGTAAACTGTTCATCCCCACGACGGTTAACGGCAGAAGTAGAAATTGATGATGATGATAATGATGATGATGATGATGATGATGATGATGATGATGATGATGATGATAAACTCATTTGAAGAACTGAAATAGTAACTTCATATTGGCACCAAGTTTTGCACACACACACACACACACACACACACACACACACACACACACATATTCACACAGAGAGAGAGAGAGGGAGAGAGAGAGAGAGAGAGAAACACACAAACCTTTATTTTAATTAACTTAGTCTTTCCTCTTGGGCCTAAGGCGGCGCCTAGGGCAGAGGTCATTGCTCTCCATATCTGGCGGTTCGTGGCTACCTGTTTTATTTACTCTTGGATATTTGCTAGGCCCATGGTTGAGCCTTTCCTAATTATGGTTCTACGTTGAGTCTCTCTTGGTCTTCCCCGTTTTATTTACCCTTCCGTTGTCCATATGAGGTCTTGTCTTATCCTGTCTGACTGCATGGTCGATGTAGTTCCAGCGACGCTTTCTAATAAAACTGGCTACATTGTTTTGCATGCTCTCTTGTCTTATTTTCCTGTTTAGGTAGAGATGGCGGAATGTATTTCTTTCTAGTGTGATTTAAAACTGTAGATAGACAACCCGACAAGACGCCATCAAAGAACATCCTTTGTTTTAGAATCAAATATCTAGCTTAAAATAAACTTAAGAAGAAACGGTGGAATTTCATACCAACGGATAATTTTGCCTAGTATCACTAAAGTAATCGTTATCCTCCTCCTCATCTTCATCATCATCATCATAAATTACTCACATGTAAAGATATAATGATCTGCTAATTAGAGTGGCTCCAGAAAGATGTTCTAATTCGTATCAATTTCATAGGTACAGTAAAATAATTGTATTTCAGTTATTCATTAAAATTACCATGGCAGCATCACACACACACACCACACACACACACACACACACACACACACACACACACATTTCCTTTGGAAGGGGGCTAGATGGTCTCGAGGTATAGTGTCCGCCTTGAGTGCCGGAGGTTCCGGGTTTAGATCCAGGTGAAAGCTGGGATTTTTTTTTCCTCATGCACTTCTGGTAATTTCCCCTAGTCTCTGGGTAGTGAGATCGGACGCCCGTGTATATTATTGCGCACATAAAAAATCTTTTAGAAGTTGAAAATCGAAAACAGTAGCCTAACGGCGCTGCCCGGGCAAAATTTTGAGTTAAAAATCTACCCAAAGTATTTTATGATCCTCGCTGGTGCTATGGAGTTCGTGCACAGCGCTGCTACTCTTCGGACTCCGGCTGGAGTTAGAGGTAAAACGAGGGCACTTGTGGGTTTCTATCCTTGTACTATGCTATTGATTCATTGTATAAACCATAAACACTTTAATTGGAATGTGTCGCCTAAGGTTATGAAGGCAGATGACGTTCAACCCTATCAGGGCCGCATGACGAGTGACACAAAGCACCACCATTCGGATGAGAATCCAAAAGGTGCAAGTCCCAGAAACGCCGTTCAACCTGTTGGTTATATTTAGGGTCCCTGACGACAGTCGCGGTAGGGTTTTAAAAACAATTGCGCCCGACAGAGGACAGGATTAAGTATCGCAAGGTTTGATTTAACTACAGACACTTTGGCACTAAGACGTTTTGACTTGGTTTATACAGTGACATGAAATCCAAACTAATTTATACTGACAACGTTTTAAGAGACTGCTATTCTATGCTTAACAGAAAGACACAATTGAACTTCAGCCTTTGTCAGCTGATGTGTGCTTTTATTTATGGTCAGTGGATTACCATCTCTTTCTGAAGGGTTTGACATTGTAAACGTTGTAAAAAAAAAAAAAATACAAAAAACCAACACAGCAAGTGAAAACTGGTAAGACCAGACAAGGGCACTGTGCAAGAAGCCAAAGACGAACTGGCGACGTCAGCCGTTGCACAATGTGAGATTTACTAAGGAGGGAATCCGAACAATTATGGACTAATTGGTTTCGGGTGCACGCAGGGTCATCTGTCAACTACCTAAACTCAAATCAAAGCCGGCTGCTGTCAGATCGCAAGCAAGCTTACTTAATATCATTGTATGTTGGGATTGTTAAACTGTGTTCATAAACCGTAAGCTTTGTACGCATATAGTAAGACATACTTTTTTAATTGCCTTGTCTGAAGAGGGCATCATTTTCGAAATATTTCATGGCATATTAAACGAAACTGTATGAACTGGAGAAATGCCAGTCAAACTAAGTGTACACAATATGTCATCATCATCATTGTCTTCTTAATTTTCTGCTGCTGCTGCTGCTGCTTCTTCTGCTGCTGCTGCTTCTTCTTCTTCTTCTTCTTCTTCTTCTTCTTCTTCTTCTTCTTCTTCTTCTTCTTTTTCTTCTTCTTCATCTTCATCTTCATCTTCATCTTCATCTTCATCTTCTTCTTCTTCTGCTTCTGCTTCTGCTTCTGCTTCTGCCTCTGCCTCTGCTTCTGCCTCTGCCTCTGCCTCTGCCTACTCTTCGGACTCAGGCTGGAGTTAGAGGTAAAACGAGGGCACTTGTGGGTTTCTATCCTTGTACTATGCTATTGATTCATTGTATAAACCAAAAACACTTTAATTGGAATGTGTCGCCTAAGTTTATGAAGGCAGATGACGTTCAACCCTATCAGGGCCGCATGACGAGTGACACAAAGCACCACCATTCGGATGAGAATCAAAAAGGTGCAAGTCCCAGAAACGCCGTTCAACCTGTTGGTTATATTTAGGGTCCCTGACGACAGTCGCGGTAGGGTTTTAAAAACAATTGCGCCCGACAGAGGACAGGATTAAGTATCGCAAGGTTTGATTTAACTACAGACACTTTGGCACTAAGACGTTTTGACTTGGTTTATACAGTGAAATGAAATCCAAACTAATTTATACTGACAACTTTTTAAGAGACTGCTATTCTATGCAGAAAAGAAATTAAAAAAAGATGGGAGGAATATTTTAAAGAACTTTTGAACCCGTCGGGAGTACATGAAACAGCAGAATTCCATTCAAGGGCTCCAGATCATCTAGAACCACATATCCTGCGGGATGAAGTAGAGAAAGTTATCAAAACAAGTAAAAGACACAAAGCAGCTGGTATCGACGGAATAACAACAGAAGTCATCCAGGCTGGAGGGGACACTATGATCACCTGGCTGGAGAGAATTTTCAATAGAGCATGGGCAGAGAGAAAGGTACCAGTGGATTGGCAAAGATCAGTTGTAGTACCTATCTGGAAGAAAAAAGGAAACAAGAGAGAATGTGGAACTTATAGAGGAATATCTTTACTAAGTCATGTGGGGAAAATGTATGCAAAGATCTTAGAAGGTAGGACAAGAGCAAAGGTTGAACCTCTACTGAGTAAAGCACAATTCGGTTTCAGGAAAGGGCGAGGTTGCACTGATGCCATATTTGCACTAAGACAAGACTGTGAAAAGACACTCGAATACGATAAAGAGCTGAACGTGGTCTTTGTAGATCAAGAGAAGGCATTCGACCGTGTAGACAGAGATGTGCTGTGGAGAATTCTTGACGATTACGGAGTGCAGGGTCAATTATTAGACAACATCAGAGCCCTCTATGAAAAAAGTGAAAGTGCAGTAAGAACATCTAGTGGTCTTTCTGAATGGTTCAAAGTCACAACTGGTGTCAGACAAGGATGTGTACTGTCACCATTACTTTTCATAACATACATGGATAAGATCACTGTAGAAGCAAACCCAGACGTGTATGCTATAAACGAATTACTTTTTGCTGATGATCAAAGCATACTGTATCAAAATAAATATGATCTACAGGAACATCTGACTACTCTCAACAACAGCTGTTTACAACATAATATGAAAATCAGTACAGAAAAAACAGAAGTTATGAAGATCAGCAGAACACACAGGCCACTGAATATAAATGTTGGAAGTGCCAAAATCAAGCAAACCAAAGAGTTCAAATACTTGGGCAGTATATTTACAGAGGATGGAAGAATGGACAGAGAGATAGAAACAAGAATACAGAAAGCAAATGCTGTCACATACCAACTATCACCTCTGCTTAAACATCCAGATATAACCATGAAGACCAAAAGACAATTGATAAACACCATCTTCATTCCAACACTCTGCTACCAGTGCCAGACATGGACAATCAACAAGACCCATGAAAGAAAAATAGAAGCCTGTGAAATGAAATGTCTAAGAAAAGCAGCGAATAAGACAAGACTAGACAGGATAAAGAATATAGACATTAGAAACACTGTCAAAACTACACCATGTTTAGACTACATAGAACATCAAAGAATGAAATGGTTTGGACATCTAACCAGGATGAAAAATGATCAAATAACATCACAAATTTTCAATCAAAGAAGCTCAGGATATAAGGCAAGAGGAAGACCAAGGAAACGGTGGATTGACGGGGTCTTCGAAACCTGCCAAAAGCATGGCCTCAGAACATCAGATGCTGCCCGCCTTGCTTATGACAGGAACTTGCATCTCCCCACAACGCTTAGCCGCATACGTGGAAGGAAAAAGTAAAGTAAAGTAAAGCTATTCTATGCTTAACAGAAAGACACAATTGAACTTCAGCCTTTGTCAGCTGATGTGTGCTTTTATTTATGGTCAGTGGATTACCATCTCTTTCTGAAGGGTTTGACATTGGTTAACGTTGTAAAAAAAATAAATACAAAAAACCAACACAGCAAGTGAAAACTTGTAAGACCAGACAAGGGCACTGTGCAAGAAGCCAAAGACGAACTGGCGACGTCAGCCGTTGCACAATGTGAGATTTACTAAGGAGGGGATCCGAACAATTATGGACTGATTGGTTTCGGGTGCACGCAGGGTCATCTGTCAACTACCTAAACTCAAATCAAAGCCGGCTGCTGTCAGATCGCAAGCAAGCTTACTTAATATCATTGTATGTTGGGATTGTTAAACTGTGTTCATAAACCGTAAGCTTTGTACGCATATAGTAAGACATACTTTTTTAATTGTCTTGTCTGAAGAAGGCATCATTTTCGAAATATTTCATGGCATATTAAACGAAACTGTATGAACTAGAGAAATGCCAGTGCAAACTAAGTGTACACACTATGTCATCATCATCATTGTCTTCTTCATTTTCTGCTGCTTCTGCTGCTGCTGCTTCTTCTGCTGCTATTTCTTCTTCTTCTTCTTCTTCTTCTTCTTCTTCTTCTTCTTCTTCTTCTTCTTCTTCTTCTTCTTCTTCTTCTTCTTCTTCTTCTTCTTCTTCTTCTTCTTCTTCTTCTTCTTCTTCTTCTTCTTCTTCTTCTTCTTCTTCTTCTTCTTCTTCTTCTTCTTCTTCTTCTTCTGCTTCTTCTGCTTCTTCTGCTTCTTCTTCCTCTTCTTCCTCTTCTTCCTCTTCTTCTTCTTCTTCTTCTTCTTCTTCTTCTTCTTCTTCTTCTTCTTCTTCTTCTTCTTCTTCTTCTTCTTCTTCTTCTTCTTCTTCTTCTTCTTCTTTTTCTTCTTCTTCTTCTTCTTCCTCTTCTTCTTCTTTTTCCTCTTCTTCTTCTTCCTCTTCTTCTTCTTCTTCTTCTTCTTCTTCTTCTTCTTCTTCTTCTTCTTCTTCTTCTTCTTCTTCTTCTTCTTCTTCTTCTTCTTCTTCTTCTTCTTCTTCTTCTTCTTCTTCTTCTTCTTTTTTCTTCTTCTTCTTCTTTTTCTTCTTCTTCTTCTTCTTCTTCTTCTTCTTCTTCTTCTTCTTCTTCTTCTTCTTCTTCTTCTTCTTCTTCTTCTTCTTCTTCTTCTTCTTCTTCTTCTTCTTCTTCTTCTTCTTCTTCTTCTTCCTCTTCTTCTTCTTCTTCTTCTTCTTCCTCTTCTTCTTCTTCTTCCTCTTCCTCTTCCTCTTTGACCTCTGGCTCTGCTTTCATTACGTCTAAGTGAAAGGGCTCCCTGTGATGAGCACTATCTGATGGTCGTCTTGAAACATGTCCATACCGCTGGATCTGCTGTCTTTCAAGGTAATGTGTTATTGATTCTGACCCAGTGTCTTTCCTGATATCTTCATTCTGATCCTATCTCTTCTAGCTGTGTTTAGGATTCGTCGAAGACATGTCATTTCAGTTATTTAAATTTTCTTGTTCTTTTCTTTTGTTGTTAATGTTCATGTTTGGCTCGGATAACACAAGGTTGATAAAAAAAATATACTGTATTAAATAGATGTCGTTATTGTAATCGTCAAGTTAATTGATATTAGCTATCATGTTTCAAATAGGCGTTGCGAGTCCGACTCGTAATTCCAATGTACCGCGATCGAAACCCACCGCTGGCTGCGTGAATTTTTTATCATGGTATGGGGCGTCGCAGGTCGACCCAGCCTAAAATGGATACCATGATGGCTGTCCTGGGGAGGTTAGGACGGTCGGCGTAATGCTGACCACATTACCAAGCCAGTGCCGATTGGTCTGTAACAATATGGGACGCTATTCTCGTATGCCCGATGCACCTAAGGCGTGAAAAGGGATTTTTACTTTTTTGTTGTTGTTGTTTTTTTTTTTTTTTTGTTGTATCATGTTTCGAAGCATCTTGCCATTCACGAAGGTATACATCTTTTCCTGTGCTGTCACCCTTTCCTGTCATGAAAAGATTGTTCTCATGTTTATCTGCTCCTACTCACACTTTCCTCTGCTTCTGATATCCTCTATATCGGATCGTGTTTCCCGCACATGCAAGGCACAAGCAACCTTCTTTATCGTCTTATTTGTCATCGTTTATGTTTAACCTACACATAGTTCTATTGCGTGCGACATTTAAACTCTCACTGGTGTGTTTCGATGTTGTTGCCTCTCCAAGCCAACGCTTTAAAACGTTAGTTTTCACTGCCTGAACATGGCTAATTTAATCAGTCTCTTATGGAACCATGACGAACCGATTAAGCACGATATCGTAACAGGAGTGCCAGAACGTACCGACCCCCCCCCCCCCCCCCCCAAAACCCTTCCTTTTCCTAAGGTTTTGTACAAAAGTTGGCTTTTTTATTATTTGCCTATGCATTTCATGTATAAAAATAATAATAATAATAATAATAATTATTATTATTATTATACACTTTTCAAACAAGTAAGAGAATTCAAATATCTAGGACGCATATTTACGGAGGATGGCAGACTGGATAGAGAGATAGAAGCCAGAGTACAGAAGGCGAATGCTGTCACCTACAATTTAGCCCCAATGCTTAGACATCCAAATGCCTCCCTTCCAGCAAAACAGCAAAAAATTAATAGCATCTTTATGCCTACTTTATACTATCAGTGCCAAACATGGACAATGAAAACGGCACTAGAACAGAAAGTAATTACATGTGAAATGTGCGGTCTCCGCAAGGTCACTAACAACACAACAAGAGACAGGGTTACGAATATAATCATTGGACAGAAAGTCGGAATAAGACCATGTCTGAATTATATTGACAGACAAAGAATGCAGTGGTTCGGCCATCTAGTGAGAATGCAGCCAAGCAAAACAGCATATGAGACTTTTTACAGCAGAACATCTGGGAGGAAAGCGGGAAGAAGACCAAGACAGAGACGGCTAAATGGTTTCAAAGAAAACTGCCTAAAGATGAACAAATCTATCACCCAAGCCAGCCGAGAAGCGCCAGATGAATTAAAAACAACAACAACAACAACAACAACAACAACAAGAACAACACAGGGCTACAACCTGGTATCATTGAGACGACAAAATCACGACACTGGGCTACAACCTGGTATCAGTAAGACGACAAAACCACGACACTTGGCTACAACCTGGCATCAGTGAGACGACAAAACCACGACACTTGGCTACAACCTGGTATCAGTGAGACGACAAAACCACGACACTTGGCTACAACCTGGTATCAGTGAGACGACAAAACCACGACACTGGGCTACAACCTGGCATCAGTGAGACGACAAAACCACGACACTGGGCTACAACCTGGCATCAGTGAGACGACAAAACTACGACACTGGGCTACAACCTGGCATCAGTGAGACGACAAAACTACGACACTGGGCTACAACCTGGTATAAGTGAGACGACAAAACCACGACACTGGGCTACAACCTGGTATCAGTGAGACGACAAAACTACGACACTGGGCTACAATCTGGTATCAGTGAGACGACAAAAGAAGAAGAAAGCAATTTTTTTTCAGCGTTACCACTCCAGGATTGTATTCTTTAGGTTTAACATTCCAAGGACGAGAATCAAACAGGTACAAATCGTGGAAACGTAGGTCGACCCTAAAGCCATATTGCGAAGTTAAAGTTGGGCACCATAAAAAGGTTACAAGGTAACTTATTATCCAATGTGGTGGGTTTTAGGAATGTTATATAGCACACTTGAACAAGGTTTTGACCTTCCTGAGCGAACAGACCCCAAAATAATTTGCAAGGAGATTGAGCACTCAATGTTCTGTCTTTGTGTCCGTGCCTCTGTATCTTAACATCGTTTTCTTTCAGTTGTCAGGCAGCCCTCACTAGGTACTAGAGTACCGGTCCAAGCCACTCGTTTTGGTGCAATGGACTTTTCTTAGCCAACATAACTGGCTCAAATAAAGCAGACTACAATTATAACCGATACTGCTCGCAGTAGGTTGAACGTGGTGGATTTTGTTGTTGTTTTCTTTTTCATAAATAGATGGATGGATCGTTTTCATAAAGAAGGCGTGACTTATTAAAATAAAAAAATAATTTTTTTTTCTCACATTATTGAGACACCGGGCTTATTGTGGTCGATCCAAAGTGTATGGGTCAATCCGCCCTCGATGGATGTCATCAACATCCAATCAGTCGCCTTTACTTCCCATGATATTTTATAGTAATCATTTTATCCTAGGTCACAATTGGAGCTCTAGGTCAGTTATACGGTTCACTTTTAAGTCATCATCACTGTCATGAAGTGTCTTGCCGACTGGCTCGAGTGCTGATACCTGTCCACAATCTATGATCCTCAGTAGTTATGTACCGTTTCGTGTGCTGACTCCGCTCTATGACATGACAAAAAGCTATTGAGAATCAGTCTAACAATGTTTCTTTCATTCCACAATTTTCCAGGACTTCCCATAGAATTGCCTATTTACTCTTCAGAAGCCGTCTCTTGATCTAAGAAGGCACCATTCATTTGGTTTCTGTGTTCTTTTGTCTCTTCGTTGATTTGTCTTAGGGTAAATACAGCACCAGTAAGTTCTCTTTCTTTTGTAAATCCAACCTGTGCTGGAATCATATTCGGTTCAACAATGGGTTTTATTCGTAGCTATAGAGCCCTGGCAAACATTTTACTAAGGTGACTTAGAAGAGAGATGCTTCGTTGGTTGCTATAGTCTTGCTTATTTCCTTTTCTCTTTCATACTGGCATAAGATAGGTGCTATAGTCTTGCTTATTTCCTCTTCTCTTCCATACTGACATAAGATAGGTGCTATAGTCTTGCTTTTTTTTCTTTTTCTCTTCCATACTGGCACAAGAAAGGTGCTATAGACTTACTTATTTCCTTTTCTCTTCCATACTGGCATAAGATAGGTGCTATAGTCTTGCTTATTTCCTTTTCTCTTTCATACTGGCACAAGATAGGTGCTATAGTCTTGCTTATTTCTCTTTCTCTTTAATACTGGCACAAGATGGGTGCTATATTCATGCTTATTTTCTTTTCTTTTTCATACTGGCACAAGATAGGTGCTATAGTCTTGCTTATTTCCTTTTCTCTTTCATACTGGCATAAGATAGGTGCTATAGTCTTGCTTATTTCCTTTTCTTTTCCAAACTGGCATAAGATATTTGCTATAGACTTGCTTATTTCCTTTTCTCTATTTCATACTGGCACAAGATAGGTGCTATAGTCTTGCTTATTTCCTTTTCTCTTCCATATAGCATAAGATAGGAGCTATAGTCTTGCTTATTTTCTTTTCTTTTCCAAACTGGCATAAGATAGGTGCTATAATCTTGCTTTTGTTTTCCTTTTCTCTTCCATACTGGCACAAGATAAGTGCTATGGTCTTGCTTATTTCCTTTTCTCTTTCATACTGGCATAAGATAGGTGCTATAGTCTTGCTTATTTCCTTTTCTCTTTCATACTGGCACAAGATAGGTGCTATAGTCTTGCTTATTTCCTTTTCTCTTTCATACTGGCATAAGATAGGTGCTATAGTCTTGCTTATTTCCTTTTCTCTGCCATACTGGCATAAGATAGGTGCTATAGTCTTGCTTATTTCCTTTTCTCTTTCATACTGGCATAAGATAGGTGCTATAGTCTTGCTTATTTCCATTTCTCTTTCATACTGGCATAAGATAGGAGCTATAGTCTTGCTTTGTTCCTCTTCTTTTCCATACTGGCATAAGATAGGTGCTATAGTCTTGCTTTTTTTTTTCATTTTCTTTTCCATACTGGCATAAGATAGGTGCTATAGTCTTGCTTATTTCTTTTTCTCTTCCATACTGGCACAAGATGGGAGCTATAGTCTTGCTAATTTCCTTTTCTCTTTCCTACTGGCACAATATAGATGCTATAGTCTTGCTTATTTCCTTTTCTTTTCCATACTGGCACAAGATAGGTGCTATAGTCTTGCTTATTTCCTTTTCTTTTCCAAACAGGCACAAGATAGGTGCTATAGTCTTGCTTTTTTCATCTTCTCTTCCATACTGGCACAAGATAGATGCTATAGTCTTGCTTATTTCCTTTTCTTTTCCATACTGGCACAAGATAGGTGCTATAGTCTTGCTTATTTCCTTTTCTTTTCCATACTGGCACAAGATAGATGCTATAGTCTTGCTTTTTTCATCTTCTCTTCCATACTGGCACAAGATAGGTGCTATAGTCTTGCTAATTTCTTCTTCTCTTCCATACTGGCACAATGACGACACTTCTGATCCATTTACAGTTCTTTCTTTCCAAGTTTTCTGAAACTTTAATCAGTAACCAAATGAATCCAATTTGCACACAAGCCATTATCACTTCAGCTGTTACTCTATCGATGCCAGGGGCTTCATTTTTTGGGCTGCATCTAACAGCTTCTCGAACCTCTTGTTCAAGGACTGGGAGTTCTTTCCCGTGTGCATATTTGAGAGTGAATGATACTGTCTCCGCCTTGTCCGATATGTTGAGAAGAGCTTGACAATAGTCTTTCCGCCTGTCTCTAATATTATCTTCTTTGTGTATAATTCTTTCTGACCTATCACTTATATCGTGTGACTGAAAGGAATAGTCTCTCATTCTCATGTGTGCTCATCATGTAGGAGGTCCTTTGCAGAAAGTCGCTATCATTGCGGTCTGTCTGAAAGAAATTTGGTCTCTAGCCAGCTCTTCAGTCTCATGTACTTTCATACTCAAGGAGTCACTTATATCCTCTGCCCCTCCTTCCTGGTACCAAGCCTTCGGCTATTTTTCCAATCCGTCGTGGCGCTTGATATGACCAAAATATTTCATCTTCTGAGACAGGATGCTGTTTATCAGCCATTATCTTCCTTGGTGTTAAGATCTTTCCAGAAGTCAGTATTTCTTCTTTGTTTTTGTCTAAGATATTCTGAGAATCTTTCTTCTGCATTTCAGCTCAAAGGCTCCCATTTTCTTTCGTGAGGACATTTGTGCTGCAGCTTTATAAAACTGTCCGGTACATTTAATACAAAGTTCCCCTTCTACAAAGATACAAAGATTTCCCTCCTACATTATCCACGATTTTCATTTACGTCTTTAATTCCTATTATGGGTTATAGTTGTTTTTTTTTTTCTAAATTGGTATTATTCATTATCATCATTTGATCAAATGTGTTCAAAGTACTGTCTTATGTTTCAATACTAAATATTTTGTTTCTCTGTTCGTGAAAAAAAAAATGCTCCTTGAATATGAAAGTACCCGAGGGGAGAAAGCTGGCGAGAGATCACATTTTTATCAGGTAGACCGTGATGGGCGGCGTCCGTGGCCTGGCGTTGCGAGTCCGACTCGTAATTCCAATGTACAGCGATCGAAACCCACCGCTGGCTGCGTGGATTTTTATCATGGGGCGTCGCAGGTCGACCCAGCCTAAAATGGGTACCGGGATAGCTGTCCTGGGAAAGTAAAGACGGCCGGCATAATGCTGACCACATTACCCATCTTGTGCCGATTGGTCTATAAAAATATAGGTCTAGCCCTATATGCCCTATAGCCTAAAGGCGTGGAAAAGGGTTTATAATATGATAATGAATAAGACCGTGATGAGAACGATATTATGCAAAGGACCCACTACATGATGATGATGATCTGTGAAAATGTAACCACTGCAAGTATTATTAATATTAAGATAACACTTGCAAGCAGTAAAACGGGATCAGTCTGGTCCCTTCTTGTTAGATGGTTAATGCTGTCATTAGGATCAGGGCCAGACATATGTCTATAAACCTCTCTTCCAGTGTCTCCCATGACCCATCTGTTCAACCAAGACTCTTTGTTTATAGCTCTTATCAGTGTTTTTGCTGTCTGGAGGGTTGTCGCTGTAGGTGGTTGTTCTTGTGTTGCTCCTTTTTTTGCCAATCTGTCAGCTCTGTCATTACCTGGTGTGCCGGAGTGACCTGGTATTCACTGCATCACTATTCTGATGTTGTATGAGGTAATAAGCTGATCAGCATCCAGGATTATCTTGGCTATGTCAGTTCTGCAGCGTTCACTGCCCTCCAGAGCTTGAAGTGCAGACATTGAATCTGTGAAGATGACAATATTTTGGACCTTTGAAGGGTAAACATCCATTACAGTCTTTAGGTGGTATACTGCTGTTTCCAATGCAATTATTTCAGCTTCATAATTTGAACAGAATTAACCGGCATGCATCAAAAATCTTTTCAACAGATCCATCGGGATAACCTATGTAGATTCCGTAACCTGCTTCAATGGTAGTTTTAAATGCTGATCCATCAGTATAGACATGTATCCATTCTTGGGGGTAAGAATCAACGGTCTTTAGTGAAGAGTTCATAAGAGCGATTGGGTCAGACTGTTTGGTTTCCTCGCCTACCAATTTAAATCGGACTTCTGGAGCTTTAAAGCGAGCATGTGGTGGTAGGTTTCTTGCAACATTCTGAATTCCTTGACGTCTTTCTGGGAGGTGGTATCTGTCCTGAATTTCATTAACACAGTGTAAAACCGATTTGTGCTTTATTCTTTGTTTGGATTCCCAGTTTTCTACAAGATGTCTATTAGGATGGTTACGATTTTTCCTTACGCATCTTTCATAAATTTCTAAAGTGGCTTTTTCTCTCCGCAACCCGAGGGGTTCCACATTTGTATGGATTTCACACCAGGCCACCATCTTCAGACTTAAAACGCAACATACTCCACTCAGTGGACACCTAAACAGAATACAGCCACAACACTACCCAGAGTGCCAGCTATGTAACTACCCCTACGAAACTGTTGAACACCATCTCTTTGAGTGCCCAAAACTCAATGAGACCAGAAGAAGGCTACTCCCTCCGAGACCAGACAAGTGGAACACCTTGTACGCAGGAAAAGAACAGCTTGTGAAAACATGCAAATTCCACTACATGGCATTGGGCCAAAGGGCGAAAGCTCATGTGCCGCTGGATCGATAACAACAACAACAACAACGGGATCAGTCAATAAGAAGCAGGGTGCAGTGAGAGGAAAAAGTAGTAAGGCACTGCTAAGTCTGCCTTATCTGCAATACTTACAGATGGTGAAATAAAATCTTCATGCCGGTGTTCTGATTATGGGAACAACTTTAAGTAGCTGGCCGTGCTAATTACAAAGTAAAGTAAAAATAGTAAAGATCCCTTTTCACGCCTCTAGGCGCATCGTGCATATGGAAAGAGCACCCATATATTTACAGATCAATCGGCACCAGGTGGGTAATGTCTTTGTACAAAGAATCTGAAATTTTACCTCTAGAATGGTTAAAACGGCACGGGGCTTCTAATCTGCCTGTAAGTAAACCTCTTTTTCAGTCAATAGCAAATGAGATTGACACTAATTTAGACCTTCAAGATTTCAATTGCCTAACTGGTTGGTTGTACCGGTTTGAAAAAAAAAAAAAATAAGACACTCAGTATCATTATCAGTTACTTGTGGTTATGGAAATAAAGTTGACGATGAAGCAGAAATCAACTTGGCTGTGTGAATCTGATCCAGAGATACAAAAGTATACCTCACGTGATGTGTACAATAGATATGACCGAAACTGGTTATTATGACCGTTATACAAGATTCGCCAGTATGATAACCAAGGGAAAATGGAAATAGCTTGGCCACGTTATGAGAATGAATCCTGATATACCTGCAGAAACAACTATCACATGGATACCAGAGGGAAAAAGAAAAAAGAGGCACACAAAAACAACATGGAAACTAACGATGAAAAGTGAAGTGAGTGCTGCATCTTTGACATGGACAACTGAACTTAAGATTGATAGGACAGAAAAGCAGGAAAAGTCCTCTCTGAAGCCTCATGTACCACTAGGAATCAAGAAAATTGATGATGATGATACAAGATTCGCAAAATTTTCAAAGACAACAGTGGTAAACCGCAGCCAACATACAGAGTGAAGACGATAAAGAATAACCTGGTAATTGCATCAATGACATTCCCTGGTGAGCATGAAATTTGGTTAGCACGAACTCTTGTTTCTGACCACTGGAATTCGTATCATACTGACTGACTTTCTACCCCACCAGGACATCACACAAGCGATAAACACCCGATGACACAAAATGCCACCATGTGGATGAGGATCGCCGTGGAGAGGTCCCAGAAACCGCGTTCAGACAATTGGCAATTGTATGGCCTGCTTATATTGCGGCCCCTGGCAAAAGCCAGGGTGGGGCTTCAAATAACAAAAAAATTCATCCTGAAAAGGACGAAACTGTATAATATATTAATTCATTCAAATTCGTATCAACAACGATTTACTATATTTCAAATATATTATTATATATATTTACCAGACAGCATGTAACAACAATACATAAAATAATAATATATTTAAAAAAAATTATCTTTATTATTGCGCACTTGAACACGACTTAAACTCTCTGAGGCCACCCAGCCATCAGTATCCTTCTTTTGCGTAAGAAACTGATACTCTTCCGTTACCCCTGTTTTAATAGCCAGAAAAAAAAATCTATACTAGTTCCTTGCCCTTTCAATCAGCCGTACTTCTGTCCCCTTTTGATCAATGGCAAAAGTGCTCAGATCTGTGTCCATTACACTGCTTCCGACTTGACCTATGATAGAGTATGTGCCCGTTCCTAAGTACCCCCAATCAATATACCCCTGGTTCTGTCGTTCGTACGGCTCACCCTATTTTTGGTAATCGGGGCGTCACTGACAAAGAAGAACATTAGGTTTATTGTAGTTCTGCATGAATCCGATCAGTGGCAAGCAGACATCCCATTTATTCTCCTTTGGCAACCTTCAGATCAATACAGACAGCTAATCTATACAGGCGCAAAGACTTTCTTTTGTGAAACAAATATTGGGAAGGCAACAACAGAAGTTAGTGCCGTTCTGGTGCGATAGCTGTTAGGCTGTCACGTATTCCATGCCACGATTTACAAGATGTTGTATTAGTATGGTTTCTTGTCGCCTTTACCTCCCCGACAGTGCTCAGACAATAAAGTGATACCCAGTTTTGTAAGGCTGGTATTCTGCCTCTGAAAGAGTTGAATCCGGGCCACTGTTTCGACAGTACATAGCTTTAATCATTTAGTACCCCTGCTGTTTTCTATTATAGGCACTTGCATCTTCAATGTGAGCTAAATCCTCACATTAGGCATTGATATCATCATATGAATCACCACTACCTTCATCATAATTATCATTATCATCATCTGAATCACCACTATCTTCGTCATAATCATCATAATCATCATCTGAATCACCACCATCTTCGTCATAATCATCATTATCATCATCTGAATCAAAATAATCTTCGTCATAATCGTCATTATCATCATCCGAATAGACATATTTTTCGTCATAATCATCAATATCATCATCTTAATCACCATATTCTTCGTCATAATCATCATTATCATCATCTGAATCAGCACCATCTTCGTCATAATCATCATTACCATGATCTGAATCCACACCATCTTCGTCATAATCATCATTATTATCATCCGAATCACTATCTTGTTTGTCATTATCATCATCTGAATCACTACCATCGTCATCGTAATAAATATTAATATCATCATTTAAATCACTACCATCTTTGTCATAATCATCATTGTCATTATCATTATCTGAATCTTTCCTGTCGTCATCAAAATTATCATCATCTGAATCACCACCATCGTCATCATTATCTTGATTATCAACATCTGAATCACTACCATTTTACGTTTAGTAGTTTGCCATTGCCTACTAAACGTTCGGCTTCTTATATCACAGTCTGCAAACCGGCTTCTGCCAAATCGCCCCCAGCTGGGATTGAATATGCTTCATGGGAGTGGGAAAGGGTGTTTTTGCCTCCTACGACATGCTTGTCAACGGGCAGTGGATCTATTCCTTTTTCTCCAAAAATTGAGCCCGGGAACCCATAAGGTTCTCGCAAGCCAAATGTTTATATTATATTAAAAGTTTTTTAAATAGTTATTAAAACAAAAATTGTTTCATATTCTTCGCGTTCACCAGCTGTAAGCTCCGATGGAAAGTTCTAGTTGTTCATCCACTTTTGAACTCTAGTCCTGTTCCAGAACCTGAGTGTAGCGTGTACACCAGTTTCACAACCCATTTGCATGCAGCCTGTTGGTTCCTT
>CAJHNH020001031.1:76305-81305 GCA_905116865.2 Candidula unifasciata
CCGAAGAGGTATAGCTTTGCAGGTAAGTGAAGTCAGTTATTGTTTCCAAACCTGAATTATCTATTACTACAGGTCTTTCACTTGTAGGGGCCTTTTTCAGCAGTTTTGTTTTTATTGACATTGATTCCTGACCATGTCTGTTTTGCTATTTCTTTAATCTTATCCGTCTTTTATTGCACATTTTGTGAACTTTGGCTGGTGACACAAATATCTGCAAAGTCCAAATGTTGCAGATGTCCTGGAAGATTCCACTGAAGGCAGATCCATGTGCCTGTGGTTGCTTTCTTTGGAACATAATCTATCACTATGAGAAACAAGAAAGGTGACATAATGCATCCTTGTCGGACTCCTGATGTTACCTTAAAGTATTCTGTTTCCTTGAGTCCTACTTTCACTTTGCATTGGCATCCTTCATAGAGTCCTTTAAATATGTTTATAACTTTTTTTGGCAACCCATCCGTAGCCAGGATCCTCCACATTATTGACTTATCTAGACTGTCAAAGGTCTTTTCAAAATCTATAACGTTTATATATAATGTGGCAATCAATTCGAAAGCTTCTTCCACAATATTTCTGAGAGTGAAAATATGATCACAGCAGTTTCTTCCTTTTCTGAATCCTGTCTGATTTTCTTGTGCTCGCGGAAAGAAGGAGTAGAAAAACATAGAAATAGGTAGATAAGGAAAAAGAAAAATGGCTAGGACAAAAAGTAGTAGTTTATTGCTAAACTGCAAAAACAGAAAAAGTGAAGAACAGATTTGGGTACCAGTTTCAATTTTCCGAAGCAAGCTCTGGTGAGTCTGTTTATATCACAATATGTAGGTCTGTGCTGTTCTCACACCATCGGAAAACTACTGTGACTGCCTCCATCTCCATTCTCATACTGGATGTATTGACGTTGCAAAATACACACACACACAAAAACCCGCTCTTCCCAACTCTGACTACAGACCAGACCGTAGATATTGTGATGTCACCTGGGCGGAAATTTTCATTGATCAGCTCTTGCACCGCTGAATAGTACAAGTTTTAGAGGATCATACAGATTAATTTTTTAAATGCCATTTCTATCAGAGACAAAGTTGGTGCAACGCTGGAATATTTGGGAAATGAGGTTGGCAGGCGTGATGACGCCCACATCAACCATCGAGCCCTGAATGAGATCTAGTATCATATACGTGACACACAAATGTGTGAGGGATCCGCCGTGGTGTAGCGGCTAAACGCTCAAATGCATGTCGTAAGTTCGAGTCGTGACGGCGCCGGACTTTGTTTCAAAAAATGACCTGGCTCCCAGTCGACCTAGTCTTCAATAGGTATGAGAGAAGGTCCTGGGAAATGAAGTGGTCCTGTGTGATATTGACCACATCATTCGCCGAGTGCCAATTAATCTAAAACAGATAGGTCTAGCCCTATGCTTCCAAAATGCATGAAGACGAGGAAAAGCTTTATTTTATTTATTTAAAATCGTGGGAGAATGATCCTTGGCGACACACTAAAGTAACCTACAATTAATTTAAATTCAAATGATTTTAAAAGTCGAGTACCAATTTCATTGGGGAAAAAAAACGCGAACTAACACGGTTTAACTAACTCAAACTAACAGTATTCATCAAATACCATCTACTTTTCTCTTAGTCTTTATCTTAGTCGAAGTTTCAACATCACCACAATCGGGTTTTCCCATATTCGATCAGTTCCTGTACCAGTGCAAATCAAATGAAATATCCTTCACTGTCTCAATTGAAAAAAAAGTGAAACTACTGGGTAAATCTACTGGGTAGATCTAAAGGTCACAAACTGAAAAGAGGAGGGTCTTTGATGGCGCAAACTGAAGACACAATCATCAGACATGTGTGCAAGCTTGAGAATTTTGTGCGACGTGAGGAGTGTCAGAGGAAGTTTCAGACTTGTATAGGGTTCTTATCACTTTGGGTCGTGAGTGCAGGGACTGGAGAGCTGGTGCTGTAGAATCAGAAGTTCAACAAATGATTCATGACAATTCCCGCCTAAGTGATGGGATCATCTATACAAATGGCTCTGTGTTGAGGGGCAGACGAAGTGCATGGGGATTCGTAGCAAAACCAAACAGACGTCGCTTAGTACAACAAAGCCTGGCAAATGATATCACAACGTCTAGTTTGAGAATGGAGGTGGAGGCAGTCACTGCTTGCCTTCCGCTGGACTGAGAATCAGTTGTATACACATGCCGTTCTGCACCACTTGGTGCTGAGCTGATGTATGGCAAGCTAGACGTTGTGAGAGCCCTCTGGGAGCGAGTGAACAGTGCGGAGGCGCAAATAAATCCTTACGGTCTGAGGAGAACGATGCTACCAGGAGTTTACCAGGAAATCTGGTCAACGCTCAACGCTTAAAGGAAGAGCGAGGCGGATATACAATCAGACAATTACTGGTACCATCGGGAATTGGGACTCTTTGTTTGCTTATGGGGGTGTCCCTAGTGCTATTAAATCGATTCTTTATTCAACATTAACATTAAAATAAATTGTGAACAAACAATTAGTCACGGAGCAATCTAGAAATATAAGTACACAGTATCTGCGTATGGCACAATTTTTCTCAAAGAAGCAGTAATTATTATTTATTTTTCTGTTCTAAAGTAGAATCACAGACAGGATTTGGTGGTAATTTAATTTGCTAACTTCCTTGTCTCTGCTGTTCTTATTTTTAAAAGTTCAGACAGGATCAGATTTGATTAAATGAAGGCCTTCAAATAATCATGATTCCTGTGTTTATGTGTCTGTGATTCTCATTGAAAATCACGTTAACGTGTTGTATTTTACTGTGAGTAACCAGATCAGAGCATTATCTCTATTAAGGAAGTTTTGTCTGAGACCGTGTTTTAACCTGCGTTGGCCATATGGTTACCGTAGGATGTCCCAATATAACTTGTGTGTTTAGCAACAACAAAAAAAAAACCTTTCTGGGATTAGCTGCGGTGTGAATCGCATCCTAATGTTAGCCCTTTCCGTCATTTTCCTCCTGTTCCTCTCCCTCCTCTTTCTTCTTTATCTTATTCTTTCTTCTTCTTCTTCTTCTTCTTCTTCTTCTTCTTCTTCTTCTTCTTCTTCTTCTTCTTCTTCTTCTTCTTCTTCTTCTTCTTCTTCTTCTCTTCCTCCTTCTTCTTCTGCTGCTTCTACTGCTGAAAATGCTGCTGCTTCTGCTGCCGCCGCCACCACTGCTACAATTGCTGCAGCTTCTTCTTTTTCTTCTTCTTCTTCTTCTTCTTCTTCTTCTTCTTCTTCTTCTTCTTCTTCTTCTTCTTCTTCTTCTTCTTCTTCTTCTTCTTCTTCTTCTTCTTCTTCTTCTTCTTCTTCTTCTGCTGCTGCTGCTGCTGCTGCTTTTGCTGCTACTGCTGCTGTTGGTTCTACTGCTGCTTCTGCTGCTTTTGCTTCTGCTGCTGCTTCTGCTGCCGCCACCGCCACTGCTGCTGCCACTATACTACTGTTGCAGCTTCTGCTTCTTCTTTTTTCTTCTTCTTCTTCTTCTTCTTCTTCTTCTTCTTCTTCTTCTTCTTCTTCTTCTTCTTCTTCTTCTTCTTCTTCTTCTTCTTCTTCTTCTTCTTCTTCTTCTTCTTCTTCTTCTTCTTCTTCTTCTTCTTCTTTTTCTTCCTCTTCTTCTTCTCTTCCTCCTTCTTCTTCTGCTGCTTCTACTGCTGAAAATGCTGCTGCTTCTACTGCCGCCAAAACCACTGCTGCTACTGCCACTCTGCTACAATTGCTGCAGCTTCTTCTTCTTCTTCTTCTTCTTCTTCTTCTTCTTCTTCTTCTTCTTCTTCTTCTTCTTCTTCTTCTTCTTCTTCTTCTTCTTCTTCTTCTTCTTCTTCTTCTTCTGCTGCTGCTGCAGCTGCTGCTGCTTTTGCTGCTACTGCTGCTGTTGGTTCTACTGCTGCTTCTGCTGCTTTTGCTTCTGCTGCTGCTTCTGCTGCCGCCACCGCCACTGCTGCTGCCACTATACTACTGTTGCAGCTTCTGCTTCTTCTTTTTCTTCTTCTTCTTCTTCTTCTTCTTCTTCTTCTTCTTCTTCTTCTTCTTCTTCTTCTTCTTCTTCTTCTTCTTCTTCTTCTTCTTCTTCTTTCTTCTTCTTCTTCTTCCTCTTCTTCTTCTTCTTCTTCTTCTTCTTCTTCTTCTTCTTCTTCTTCTTCTTCTTCTTCTTCTTCTTCTTCTTCTTCTTCTTCTTCTTCTTCTTCTTCTTCTTCTTCTTCTTCTTCTTCTTCTTCTTCTTCTTCTTCTTCTTCTTCTTCTTCTTCTTCTTTCTTCTTCTTCTTCTTCTTCTTCTTCTTCTTCTTCTTCTTCTTCTTCTTCTTCTTCTTCTTCTTCTTCTTCTTCTTCTTCTTCTTCTTCTTCTTCTTCTTCTTCTTCTTCTTCTTCTTCTTCTTCTTCTTTTTTTTTTTTTTTTCTTTCTTCTTCTTCTTTTTCTTCTTCTTCTTCTTTTCTTCCTCCTTCTTCTTATGCTGCTTCTACTGCTGAAAATGCTGCTGCTTCTGCTGCCGCCGAAACCACTGCTGCTACTGCCACTCTTCTACAATTGCTGCAGCTTCTTCTTCTTCTTCTTCTTCTTCTGCTGCTGCTGCTGCTTTTGCTGCTGCTGCTGCTGTTGGTTCTACTGCTGCTTCTGCTGCTTCTGCTGCTTCTGCTTCTGCTGCTGCTTCTGCTGCCGCCACCGCCACTGATGCTGCCACTCTACTACTGTTGCAGCTTCTGCTTCTTCTTCTTCTTCTTCTTCTTCTTCTTCTTCTTCTTCTTCTTCTTCTTCTTCTTCTTCTTCTTCTTCTTCTTCTTCTTCTTCTTCTTCTTCTTCTTCTTCTTCTTCTTCTTCTTCTTCTTCTTCTTCTTCTTCTTCTTCTTCTTCTTCTTCTTCTTCTTCTTCTTCTTCTTCTTCTTCTTCTTCTTCTTCTTCTTCTTCTTCTTCTTCTTCTTCTTCTTCTTCTTCTTCTTCTTCTTCTTCTTCTTCTTCTTCTTCTTCTTCTTCTTTTCTTT
>CAJHNH020001031.1:88805-133805 GCA_905116865.2 Candidula unifasciata
CCTACCGACCTACATACATACATACCTACAACATACACTCCCCCCACATACGCACACGTACGCGCACACACAAACGCACCCACACGCACACACATAATACATACACTCATGCATACAAACAGACAGACAGACAGACAGACATACCATCCATCCATCCATCCATCCATCCATCTATCTATCATCCATCCATCCATCCATCCATCCATCCATCCATCCATCCATCCATCCATCCATCCACCCATACACTACTTACACTACATACACAACATACATTACATTCATTACATACATCACATACATTACATACATTACATACATTACATACATTACATACATTACATACATTACATACATTACATTACATACTACATACCTACCTATCTACCTACCTATCTACCTACCTATCTACCTACCTGCCTGCCTGCATGCCTGCCTATCTACCTACCTACATACATACCTACAACCTACACTCCCCCTCCCCATACACACACGCACGTATTAAAAATATAGATGCGCGGTGAGCAAAAGGCGTGAGACGAATACTTTACTTATTTTTTTTCGAACAATAGACTACATTTATTGAAAGGAGAACCTTCTCCTCCGCCTCCGCCCCCCCCCCCCTTTTTTTTTCGCCTACCTTCAGAATAACAACTACGACTGTTAAAAGTATGGTGTCTGTAGGCGACCTTCGAATATAAGAGCCGTGCGCAGTTCGTATCTATTTGAGAACACCTGATACAGCATATTTGTCATGCTGCTTTCGTGCGAATAGACATAAATAACGAAGAAACCTTGAGGATAATTCCATGGTACGTATGTTTAATTTAAAAAAAAACAAAATGTGTCTAGTCACTATCTGGGCACCACATTATTCTTTTTTTTTATACTGAGTTGTCATTTTCTGTAAGGCATGGTAGGTTTCATTCGCTGGATTATTATTATTAATATTCTGTTGTTGCTGCTGTTTCTTTTCTCTTCTTCTTCTTCTTCTTCTTCTTCTTCTTCTTCTTCTTCTTCTTCTTCTTCTTCTTCTTCTTCTTCTTCTTCTTCTTCTTCTTCTTCTTCTTCTTCTTCTTATTTCTTCTTCTTCTTCTTCTTCTTCTTCTTCTTCTTCTTCTTCTTCTTCTTCTTCTTCTTCTTCTTCTTCTTCTTCTTCTTCTTCTTCTTCGTCCATGTTTTGCGTAGTGGACCCCTGCCTCTGTTACCATAGAATCTGTATAACATTACTCTCAGTGGTGTCCTGTCTGTTGCCAGTCTTATATTTTTTTTCGAACGGCTTAATGAGTTGTCTACTTGGACAATTCAGTACTGGTTCTGTGGAATGTGGTTCATGCAACAGTATGATATATACCCATCTCGCCCTAGCAGGCAGATGACTGTGACGACCGACGTGGCAATAGCCGTCTAAGAACAGCTATTCAAACCGTGCCGAGCATCAAGAATGATACACAGTAAAATACTAAATTTCCAGAAATCCTAAAATGTCTAAACTTGTGAACAACAAAATGTGGAGATCATGACAGTCTGGCTTTGAAATGAGCCTCAGTAAGCAAGCGAGCAAATGCAACCATTTCCTGGCAGACACAAATCTTGCAGAGTCCCCACCCCCCTTTCTCACCCCCGCACCCTGTTGCCACGTAATGCACCATGCCACACAACAACCACACAAAAAATGTCCTTTCATTTCTGCCTTGATCTGATATTTGGGAAATCTATCTCAAATTGTCGTCTCATAAATCTCGAAATGATCGGACAAAGCTGATGGAAATTTTCTAGACTGCGTGTTATTTATTCTTGCCGAGACTACGTTTGAATATTTATGGATGTACTTTTTAACTGTAGATGGAAGGATGGATACGGAAATTAACATACGATGATAGGTGGAAAATTACATGCTGGAATAACTAACGAATTTTCTTACACGTAGGAAAATGAAGATATAGATAGATACTAAATTAAATCTCATTTTTCTTTAGTTAGGGAGAGGGGGAGGGGAAAAGGGGGGGGTGGGTATGTTAGCAGTACCTACCGTGGTCTGCATTACTGCTAATCGGCGTCAAACCTTCTTCTTTTGCGTTCAGTCGAGGATGTAACTGCACTGTGTCCGTTCACAGCATGGCTGCGATATTTGTGCCTCTCAGCCAATACATCTAAGTTGTGCAAGCATTTGTTGACCGGGTTAAGCTTCCTAGAACTGGTGGCAGATCACAGTGATGAGCTGTCTTTGAAGAGCTGCGCGGTAAAAGCTCCTCAAGTGGATGTTATCGCCTCATTTTTAGGCAACAGGGCAAACCCAGTGCCCCTATTAAGCATGCCGTAAAAGGAGAGAAATTTAGGATTTTGATGAAAATCAAATGCTTTGGATCGAGAGGCGCAGATGTCGTAGCCAGGCTGTAGCGTTGGCTGCGCTTTCATGCTATCCAAGTTCCTTCAAGCATGCCTCAACGGACACTGGTGATAAGGTTTTCTGTGAATGTCTGTCGCGATTCAATGGTACGGTCAGTTGTTTAACAAGTTCAGACCTAATGTTTATAAAAACAAAAGTCTTAGTTCAAGAACAAGAATTATTTTAACCGGTGACGATGAGTTGATGTATACCTCACGCGCTTGCACTTCTAACAGGCTCTTAACTCTTACTGAATGTTTACAAACTCTCTTCTAATATCTAATTTAAAGATCTTCCTTTTAACGAAGTTTTGTGCTGTGTACTCTTCTATCGTCGGCTCTGTGGCTAAGTCGATGCGAACACTTCGTAATGCCGGGATGCCGGGTTCGATCCCAACTGCGGGCCATGCGCCTTGCGTTGGCTTTGACAGTGGTATCAAGAAAGCCCACCGTCCAAAAAGCAATGGCAAACTATTGGACGTAAATTTGCCTAGAAAAACCGCACAACAGTCAGGTTGTTGGGGTTGGTTCTGCAACGTCCTGTAAAGGATACGCAACTTTTAACTCTTCTCTCAGTATCCCAGTCGCTACTCACAAAGATGATATTTACTTCAGCGTCAGTGGCTTAGGCGTTGCGAACGCGATTCATAATGCCGGGGTGTCGGGTTCGATCCCAGCTGCGGATGGTTTGTCTTTGGTTTCGACAGTGGTACCCAGAGCTGACAGTCAGAGGCAATGGCAAACTAATAAAAGTAAAAAAACCAAAACAGCCAACAAATGCTAGGGTTGGTTCTGCAAAAGATACACAACTAAGACAATTCTGCAAAACTATAGACGGTCTGTATCTCACACACTTTTATTCTTACTCTAGACAGTCGGCTAAAACGTGCATGTCATTGTCCGTTAGTGCACGTCATTGTATGCAGTAGAATGACCAGAAAGGATGTACACAAGCTGTCCACCTTCCACCACACATGTCTATTTAGAATTATCAAAATTTTCTGGCAGATACAATCTCAAACACTAAACTACTTCAAGTCACAAACCAAGAAACTCTAGACAGTATGATAACCAAGAGAAGATGGAAATGGCTTGGCCACGTTATGAGAATGAATAATGATATACCTGCCAAAACAGCTATCACATGGATACCAGAGGGAAAGAGAAAAAAGGGGCGCCCAAAAACAACTTGGAGACGAACGATGGAAAGTGACCTGAGTGTGGCATCTATGACATGGAAAACTGCACTGAAGATTGCACAGGACAGGAAAGCATGGAAAGTCCTCTCTGAAGCCTTATGTGCCACTAGGCATAACGAGAACTGATAATGATGCACGTCATTGTCCGTTTGTGCACGTCATTGTCCGGTCCCCTCCTGTGTTGGGCCTGCCCTTTTGCACTAAAGGTTCCTCTGCCCGGGTTGAGCATGAATCTTTTTTTTTTTTTTTTTTCAGTTTATTTATCTATAAAGCATCTTTTCTCAACGCGTCGGAAATTTGTAACATGTCTTTCACCCGTCAAACTCGGCATTCTGAACTCAGTAGAATCCCCGGTCAATGTGTTCTATTTTGTCTAAGCTGTGATTTCTGGTCGTTTAGCTCGCAGTATTGTTATATGTTAGTTACTACCCATGATGTACTCACATACTCCTCCGGTCAATGTGTTCTATTTTGTCTAAGCTGTGATTTCTGGTCGTTTAGCTCGCAGTATTGTTATATGTTAGTTACTACCCATGATGTACTCGCATACTCCTCTACCTCCCCGGTTCATTCTCAATGTAACCACTCTAACACTACTTTTTTTTATTTCATTCTTTGCAGCACATCTTTTTTCTACTTTTACCCCTTTCTACTTCTCCTACTTTTATGTAACAAGGTGTCAAATGAAAAAAATTTAAGGGTGAAAATAGAAAAAGAAGAAGGCAATTTAAAACAAAGAAATTAGAAGACTAGCGTTGAAAGCGGTAATAAATGTCCTTGAGTAACAGATTAAATATTGTGCTAGGCGGCTGGATAGTCTAAGAAATAAAAACAAGTGCACTTCTATACCAGTTGAAATAGTTATGGCGGCATGCAAATATGAGTATTAACGCCGAGAAACATATTTTAAACAGCATATTCATATCCGTACGGTGCTACCAGTGCCAGACCTCGTTTAGTGCTAAAAGATAACAAATATCCGTACTGTGCTACCAGTGCCAGACCTCGTTCATTGCCAAGAGATAACAAATATCCGTACTGTGCTACCAGTGCCAGACCTCGTTCATTGCCAAGAGATAACAAATATCCGTACTGTGCTACCAGTGCCAGACCTCGTTCATTGCCAAGAGATAACAAATATCCGTACTGTGATACCAGTGCCAGACCTCGTTCATTGCCAAGAGATAACAAATATCCGTACTGTGCTACCAGTGCCAGACCTCGTTCATTGCCAAGAGATAACAAATATCCGTACTGTGCTACCAGTGCCAGACCTCGTTCATTGCCAAGAGATAACAAATATCCGTACTGTGCTACCAGTGCCAGACCTCGTTCATTGCCAAGAGATAACAAATATCCGTACTGTGCTACCAGTGCCAGACCTCGTTCATTGCCAAGAGATAACAAATATCCGTACTGTGCTACCAGTGCCAGACCTCGTTCATTGCCAAGAGATAACAAATATCCGTACTGTGCTACCAGTGCCAGACCTCGTTCATTGCCAAGAGATAACAAATATCCGTACTGTGCTACCAGTGCCAGACCTTGTTCATTGCTAAAAGATAACAAATATCCGTACTGTGCAACCAGTGCCAGACCTCGTTTATTGCTAAAAGATAAGAAATACCCGTACTGTGCGACCAGTGCCAGACCTCGTTTATTGCTAAAAGACAACACATATCTATACTGTACTACCAGTACCAGACCTCGTTTATTGCTAAAAGATAACAAATATCCTTACTGTGCTACCAATGCCAGACTTCGTTTAGTGCTAAAAGATAACAAATATCCGTACTGTGCTACCAGTGCCAGACCTCGTTTAATGCTAAAAGATAACAAATATCCGTACTGTGCTACCAATGCCAGACCTCGTTCATTGCCAAAATGTAACAAATATCCGTACTGTGCTACCAATGCCAGACCTCGTTCATTGCCAAAATGTAACAAATATCCGTACTGTGCTACCAGTGTCAGACCTCGTTCATTGCCAAAATGTCCGTACAAAATGAACACTTGCTGCATACATGAGGAGAGCCACTTACTTAACCATGTGAGACTGATTAAAAAATAATAGTATTAGACAGGGAAGCAGCCATTGAATCAAACTCACGCAGCAGCGAACATAAAGTAGTTTTCTTATTATATTAGAATAAGAGTCGCCGTGGCAATGGAGACTAGACGCCCGCCTGTGGATCGGAAGGCCGTGGGTTCGGGTCGTGACGGAGCCGGACATTTTTCAAGAATGACCTTGACTCCCAGGTCGACCCAGCCTTGGGTGGGTACCAGATGCAGCCCTGTGACGTAAAGGTTGCCAGCGTAGAGCTGTCCACATCACCCAACAAGTGCTGATCGGTCTATAAAAATATAAGTCTAGCCATATATGCCCAATACTCCTAAAGACTTTGAAAAGGGACCTTTGATTTATTATATTAGAAGGCTTTACCAACAACTTCTAAAATAGACCCTGCACCTAAAAAGATCTGACGTGAAAGCAACAAGTGGACCAGGAAAAATATGTATTGATGACATTACAGAACTCCACATCCACAGCAGCAAGTTCCACCCATCGACCACTAGATTGCATACTACTTCTGTCAACGTTGTTTATCGACAAAGGTTAAACGTTGAATCAAGAATCGACATCACAGCACTCAGGACATCACATAAGCGCTCCGTCCCCATGTCAAGCAACAAGCGAGGAGTTTCAGTTCCGATGGCACCAGCAAGTGTCTGATCATATATTTGTCTCGCCCTTGCCTTGAGTACTGAGCGTCGGCCAGATCCCCTGGTAACTCTCCGATGCGCCATTCTCCTCAGACAGTAATAATCTATTTTTGCCTCTGCACTGTTCCCTCGCTTCCAAAGCGCCCTCACACCGTCTAGCTTGTCATACATCAGTTCATCAGTAAGTTGTGTAGAACCAGCCAATCTATCTGTCTTTTCATTTCACAATACACGGGCATGATCTGGAGAAAACTTCCAAAGGATACTAACTACCGGGGACCTCTGAAGTGATGCTTGCCACTCTCCATGGAACATGCCTGTCACCAACTTTCTCAACATGCTCTGTGAGTCAGTTAAAATCACACAGGTGAAAGATAATGATGATGATGACGAAGAAGATAACGATGCAGATTGTTAAATTCATTTGAAAACCCTATGACATTAACTCCTTCAAGAGCGATATACGCACCCCTTCGACCAAGTAACCTTCTGTCTGCACTAGCTGGCCTAGCAATAACCTAGCATAGAAACTACTCTGGAAATCCTAGCAGTACCCGTGCTGATAGACAGTAATAGCTCAATCTCCAGAAATCTCCAAAGACTAAACTTCAGAGAGACAAGATCTCGAAATCGTGATTGGTCGACTTTGAAATGAGACTTCGAAAGAGGATAAAATGCGCTTGATTCTGCAGATTAACATTTAAATTTTCACTCTGCAACTGACAGGTGCACTAAACGATAAAAAAATGTCTGCACTAATTTACAATTGTAGTGAATATGCGCCTCTTGACAAGAAGCGTACCAAAAAATCATTTCAAGATGGCGTTAAAAAAATTCTGAAAGTGAGTGCATTTGTACTTGTAATAATTGGGGTCAAAACGGATAGATTAAACTAAACAGCATTAAAAGTCTATGGTTAAACACCAGCAAGGAGATCAAAATTAAAATGTTGAGAGCAATGATTCTCCCCTGTGGCAACATACGGATGTGAGTCTTGGACTATCTCTCAGTCCTTAAGAAGGAGAATAGGGGCTTTTGAGCTGAAATGCTATAGAAAGATTCTCAGAATATCTTGGACAAAGACGAGGATAAATACTGACATCTTGAAAGATCTGGACATCAAGGAAGATTGGCTACTAAACAGTATCCTGTCTCGGAAGCTGAAATATTTTGGTCATATCAAGCGCCACGACATTTTGGAAAAAAAAAAAAACAGAAGGCCAGGTACCAGGCAGAAGGGTCAGAGGCTAATCAACACAAAGATAGGTACAGGATATAAGTGACAACTTGAGTATGAAAGTGCATGAGGCGGGAGAGCTGGCGAGAGACGGAGTTTATTTCAGGCAAACTGTGATGAGAGCGGCGTTCTGCAAAGGACCTGCTACATGATGATGATGGGTTAAACTATCGCTGGACCAGGATATCAACAGCAGGATTTGCAAGGCAGCAGTTTGGGAAAATTGAAAGCTCCAGATTAAAACAAAAACTTTTTTTCTATCAGGCTTGTGATCTCAGCACTCTGCTTTATAGCAGTGAAACTTGTTCAACTTATTCGCTGCAGGAAAAAAAACAGTTAAACAGTTTTCAAATACAATGTCTAAGAAGAATCTCCTTCAATTGTCGTCTCACTGATAACAAGTTGTAGCCTATTGTCGCGGTTTTTCTGTATTTGTCATGCGCTTTTCGAGTGGCTTGAGTGATGGATTTGTTCATCTTTTTCCAGCTTTCAACTACACCATTTATCATTCTCTTTCTTGTTCTTATTTTAACCTTTCCCCCCCCCCCCCTTCCCCCCCCCCCCCAAGTTCTACTGCAAAAAGGCTCATATGCAAGACCACAAACAATGAGGTATTGGAATGATCAATCTACGAAGGCTCAAGTGGCTGGGTCCTACCTGGAAAATGGAGGACTGGCCTAAGGACATCTTTATGGTGAATTAAAGAATGGCAAATGATGTCGATACTGACCTCTACTATGATATAAAAATGTGTCCACACGGGACATAAATGATATGTGTTTAGATCGTAGGAACAAAATGCCACGGATCTGTTGTGTGGGGGGGGGCACATCAGGAATGGAATCAGAATGAAAGGAAGAAATATAAATAATCGCAGAAAGGATGAGAGATGGATGTTTGAGAAGAAACAAGCTAAATACAAATGTTGACAACAACGGGCCTGAAATCCTATGATATAATTGTGGAAGACTTTTCTTAACGCGGGCAGGTCTTGCAAGTCACAATCATCATCGCCAAAGGCTGTGAAAATATAACACTGTTGTCTGGAAAGACGGAAAGGTGTCAGTGATTAATACCAATGATTAGCTTTAACAGTCATGAAAACAAAACAGCGTTACAGCTTGACTTGGAGAGTGATAGTCGTTGTGTCCTGCAAAGCATCAAGACAAAAATCGCAGATATCAACAAGACAAAGCAGCGCCAACCATCTCACTGATATTCGGTCACTAAATTACCAACTGTTTAGCTGACAGTTTGTTATATGTGGATATCTTTCTCCAGGTTTTTAATGGCTTTTGAGATTCTTCTTTCTATTCTCCTCTTTTTAATAATATTTTGTTATGCTGGTTGTTAAGGAGTGGGGGGGGGGGGGGGAGGGGAATAATCTTGTTATACACCCAGGGGGCCCATCCTGAAAAAGGTTAGAGGCCAATGGTCTAAACCTTTGAGATTATAAATATTCATATCGCGAACTGTCAACTGATGTGGTTGTTTTCCAAATGAAACTGCACAAATCCTATTCTGGATGGTAATTTGAGATAAGGTTGTGAGAAATATCGAAACTGGAAATTACTTATTAATTGAACGGATAATTAGAATTTTAATTTTTGTCCACGTAATAGATATTTAATTTTGTGTTTAATGAATAATATATGACGTTCGTATTACTGTATAAAGTACATACAATTTGTACACACAAATATAAGCAGTAGAAACTATTATACAAAGTATTAAATACATAAAATCAGCAACAGTTATCCTGAAACTATATACAAAAATTGTGGGAAAATTCCTATAATCGATAAATCTACCGCTTCATTCTCTCCAGGCTGCTTCCTAAAGGGTTGCGATACCATCCTGGGGTTAAAAAATTTCAATGTAGAGGGCAGATCAAAAAGGCAGATCACGGATACCCCGTTTAATCACCAAAGAAGTTGTAATTAGGACCCCCGTGACGGTTACACTAGCTAGGTGGAACCTGCTGCCCTACGAGGGTCAGGAGCCTTTCTACCGAATTTTAAATGAATGTTGAAATAAGAATCGACATCACAGCACTCAGGACACTTCCATAAGGGCTTCGTCCCCATCTTCAGCAGCAAACGAAGAGTTCCAATTCTGACGGCGCCAGCCCCTGACTGACTTTACGAGCCGCCTCGCCTTTTTCTTGAGTGCTGAGCGTCGGTCAGATCCCTGATAACACCAGGCAGCGTCCTTCTCCTCAGATCACAATGATCTATCTGTGCCTTTGCGTTGTTTTCGCTCCCAAAGAGCCCTCACAATATCTAGCTTGTCATACATCAATTCACCGCCAAGTGGTAGTAGTAAAAGATTTTTACCCCACCAGGACGTCACACAAGCGATAAACACACGATGACACAAAGTGCCACCATGTGGATGAGGATCACCGTGGAGAGGTTCCAGAAGGGACGTTCAGCCATTAGACCATATTTATGGTCGGGTTAAAAAAATTGCATTTCACAAGGAGACGATTAATTTTGCCGCCACGTGGCGCTGAGCAACATCTAATATACAAATAAGGAGGACTTCGGCAGGTACACAGAGTGGTAAGGAACGATGACTTTGTCATTACATTTGGAAGAGGTTGCCTCCCTTTGCTGGTGACTTTACAGTTACAATTTGAAGTTAAAGTAAACAGGCTCAATTGTCTGCCAATCGCACCGCGCGAATCACAAACTCTGTAGCTCCGTTAACGACACCGGAATCTCCGTGAAAGCTGAACTTATGAATCGAAAGCCTAACACTGAACACATGAATACGCCTGAGAATTATTCTATTGGCTGTGTGTAAACAAAAAGATTTCGTTCTAACATAGAATAAACAATGTTTGTTCTTTACGATACAGGATCACCACTCTTCTTCTTCTTCTTCTTCTTCTTCTTCTTCTTCTTCTTCTTCTTCTTCTTCTTCTTCTTCTTCTTCTTCTTCTTCTTCTTCTTCTTCTTTGCTTCTTTGCTTCTTTTTCTTCTTCTTCTTCTTTTTTCTTCTTCTTCTTCTTCTTCTTCTTCTTCTTCTTCTTCTTCTTCTTCTTCTTCTTCTTCTTCTTCTTCTTCTTCTTTTCTTCTTCTTTCTTCTTCTTCTTCTTCTTCTTCTTCTTCTTCTTCTTCTTCTTCTTCTTCTTCTTCTTCTTCTTCTTCTTCTTCTTCTTCTTCTTTTTCTTCTTCTTATTCTTCTTCTTCTTCTTTTTCTTCATCTATTTCTTTTTTTTTTCGGCGTATTTGTTCATCGGCGGTAAGCTCCAAGGAAAGTCGTGGTATTGTTCGTCCATTTGGACATTGGCTTTGTGGTAGGACCTGAGTTTTGCATGCAAATCCGTTTTACTGGCTTATTTTGGTGCGGTTTGTTGTTCTGGCTGCTCCGCCAATGCGCTGCGACTTCAAAGGACGCCCCCCCCCCCTTTTCCATCCACCCAATCAGTCGACTATTACGTCATTCTTGTTGTGGAGGCAGGTTGTCGATTCTTGTTTTCCCCCATAATGCGGTCACGGAACTCACATAGGAAGTCACAACTATGAAAGATAATAAGAAGTCAAAAAATCTTAACAGCGTATATATCAGATGCATCACTTAAAAAACGGAAATGAAACGTCAAATCCGATAAAAGTCTTATAGACAAACTCCTAAAAACCGTCTTGGTTTTTGTCTAGTGTGGACATTCTCATATCGATCTGCCTGGGCAGTTGACAGCTTAACGAGATTATATGTTGTCAAGAGCAAATTTACACCCAGCTCGCCATGTGCAGGCATTTTCCTGGAGACAAATGCAAGAAAAATTGATTTAATTAAAATTATTGAGCTGCCGATTTCGGCTTAAGAAAAAAAGGCGACTTCGGGTTTTCAGCCAGGAATGCACGCGAGGGAAAATAGAGCAGAAAGCATTTGAGATCAAAGACTAAATTATTAGCTATTTTTGTTTCTTCCTAAAACATTCACATTTTGTAGGCAGAAATGTATAGCTGTGGGGTTTATTTGGGTGGTGGGGAGAGGTGGGGGGAAGGTCAAAAATAGACCCACTACTCCCCTAAAAGTATGTTGTAGTTAAACAAATTCCACTAGTTACGGTTATGCAATCAAAACTACAGTCATAGATCAAGACCAAAGTTCAGGAGAGGACAAACAACCAGTGATTTCTGCTGGAGTTTACAGATTTAATGAATCTACAGTAGAAATCACTGCACTCAGGACATTGTCACACATGCTCCGTCTCCTTCCTCAATAGCGAACGAAGAGTCGACATGCAAAATGTTCCATCTGCAACTCAAGGTAAAAGTCCACCTATGTTTCCGCCCTAGTGTTGACTATATTCCAGAACCTTTACTTATTCCCCTTGAACTATTCTTTCAATTATTGGATTCTCTGCCTGTTCTGTTGCACTGTTAATCTGATCCCAAAGAGTCTTCAATAAGTCATCTTTACCACAAAATAGCTCCTGCCCCGAGGAGCGGCCACCAGCTAGTCTATGAGGCTACTCATTACCTCACACACTTGAATGTCCTGAACAGAAAATCCTTGCGATGCTTCTGATCCGAGCATACAGCCGACGAACGCGAAGAATAAGGAGAACAAGAAAAGCTGCCCAAGTAACGAGAACTGATACAATTAAAATTGAGAAAATAAGAAGAAGACTAAGGCAGAAGCCCAGTCCTACATTTTTTGGAAGAGCAACAAATGATATGGTTTGGTCATCTGAGCAGAATGCAGTGGTACCAACTACCTCAAAGAGCTACGCTGAAGAAACGAGCAAAGACCTAGGGAAAGACCCCTACAAACCCGGAATGACGGCATCAAGAACAGCCTAAAAAGAATGAAAATTGAAAACTATTTTTTGCAACACAACAGATAAAAAGCACACCTAAACATTGAAACCTTGACAAACTTAGGGAAGAGAAGAAGAAGAAGGTTTTGGTCCTTTGTTCACGATTAATCTGTCTTTATTGTGACTGAAGTACAGTTATAAATGTGCCTTTAGAATCAAGAAAACTTAATTGTAAACATCGAACACAGCAGATAGTATTTTTTATGCACCTTATAGGAATTTACAACAGCGTTTGTGGCTTAGGCGTTGCAAGTCCGACTCGTAATTCCAACATACCGAGATTGAAACCAACTGCTGGCTGCCCGAATTTTATCAAGGTATGGGGGGTTGCAGATCGACCCAGCCTAAAATAGGGACCAGGATGTATGTCCTTGGGAAGTAAAGATTGCCGGCGTGATGCTGACCACATTACCCACCTAGTGCCGATTGGTCTGTAAAAATATAGGTGCTCATCCCATATGCCCGATGCTCCTAAAGGCGTGAAAAGGGATCAACGGTTTTTTTTTTAACTTACTTATCATAATTCAGCAACAGTAGCATTTTAGATATGTGGCCAATATGCCTGAAAGCTTGGAAAAGAGGGCTTCACTTTATTTGTTATTTTAGTCCCTTGACCACATTACACACATGGTTACAATGTAGGTACAGTCTAAAAATCGTAGAAGCCAGGAATTAATACAAAGAAGTTAAAAGCCGGTACAGTGTTCACCACACAATCCTTAAGTGACGTTTGATCTTAACAATTTTGGATGTAGCACCATGTGATCGAGGGAGTCTCCGTGACGCTGGCGGCTAGACGCCAGTCTGCGGTTCAGAAGGTCGGGTGTTCGGGCCCTGAGGGAGCTGGATTTTTTTTTTAAATGAGTGGGTACCAGGTGCAGTCCTGGGACGTAACGGCGGCCAATGTGATGCTGACGACATCACCGAAAAGTTCCGAGGGTCTATCAAAATATAAGTCTTGCCCTCTATGCCCAATACGCGTGAAGGCGTGAAAAGAGTCTTTTAATTACCACGTGACCGCGGCGCCACTGGTGTTAAAAGAAGTATTTCTCATCACCATCATCAAGTGCCTTGCCTGCGACTCGCGGGGGCGATCATGCCTCTCCACAATCTGCAATCTTCAACAGCATATACCACCGAGCAATTTGTAAGAAGATTATATGTGCGTGTGTCGGCGTCGACGCATCCGGCCCACAAAGCTTCCATTGAATCATTTCTGAAATTCACCAGTTACTACTATAGTCGCCATGGTCTAGCGGCCAGACGTTCGGCTGCGGATCGGAAGGTCGTTGGTTCAGTTCCTTACAAGGGCCGGATATTTTTTTTTCTTTCTCCAAAAATGACCTTAGCTTCCAGGCTAACCCAGCCTTGAGTGGATACCAGGTACAGTCCTAAAAAGTAAAGGCGGTCGGTGTGAGGCTGACCACATCACCCATCAAGTGCTGTTTTCCTATAAAATTTAGGATCTAGCCCTATATATCCAATACGCCAGACAGGCGTGGAAAACTTGCCTTTGCTTTTTACTCAGAGGTTCCGGTTTCAATCCCCGGTAAGGTCTGGGAGTTTTTTTGACTTGGACTTCTGGTAATTCCTCCTGGTCTCTGGGTGGTGAGATCAGACGCCCATGAGCATTGTTGCGCACGTAAAAAATACCTTGGTGGTTGGTTTTAAATCGAAAAGAGTAGCCTTACCGCGCTTCCCGGGCAAAATTTGGAGTTAAAAATCTACCCAAAGTATTTCAGGATCCTCGCCATTGCTACAGAGTCTGAGCACTGTGCTAAGCTTCTTTGGGTTCAGACTTGAGTTAGAAAAATAACGGAGCACGTGTACGGTACACCCGTGTACTATGGATATTGATCCGTTGTTCAAAACTTCACATTTACCAGTTTCTGCTTCCGAAGCCAGAAATTCAATAACAGTTCGTTGCTTGCAACTTACATTTCGCTCACATGTCATTTTAACGGGTCAGTGCCACTGTTAAACTCTTTGTTTAACTGCGGTGCCATTTCGTAAACAGAATACAGGCATTTCATATTTGAAGTATGGTAAACGTTATGTTTCCATCTTCATTATTCGCTGAGGAAAATACAATATGTAGCAAAACCTCCTGAATGCCTAGCGTGCTTGCAACAAAACCAGATAAGTAAAAGACACAAAAACTCTGCTTCTGTTCTTCAAACGCATCAAAAGTACAATGTTGGTGCCAGTTCATTATTGAAGCAATTAAAAGTAAAGGACCTTTTCCCACGCCTATATGCTTATAGGGCATATAGGCTAGACATATATTTTATAAACTTATCGGCACTTAGTGGATGAAGTGGTCAGCATCACACCGAGCGCCTTTACTTCCCAGAACTGCACCTAGTACCCACTCAATGCTGGCTCGACTTGACAGCCGAGGTCATTTTTGAAAAATGTCAGGTTCCGTCAGGAACCGAACCAACGATCTTCATTAATGAAGGCTGGTGGCAATAGATTTCCGTTCTGGCTGCCCGCTGTCTGAAACATCTGTTTGTCCATATCTTGCTGTCACCCTCTCGCTTTAATCACTGCCTCCCTCTTGCTCACTTGTCTTTAGCCCTAAATAATTTTTTTTTAAATAGACAGTGCTATGTCTTTCAATTGGACACATATAATTTACTGCCCCCATCACATTTTTTTTGCTTTTTTTTTTTTGCGGGGGAGGGTGGGGGGGGGGGGGGGGGTACCTTCTTCAACCAGTCAAGCGCCGTCTTCACAGTGAAGGTCGGCTTCAATAGATCTCAATGACGCTCTACCTCGCATTTTGGTTATAGACTTTCTCAAACTGTTGTTTGTCCATTTGCCTTGTTTTTCCGACTGCATCCATGTCTATCTTTTGCGTTCTTGCCTTCAACTTTTTCCCTCCAGTAGGGTATTTGAAAGGATGTTTCCTTCTTTTTATATGACTAAATGATGTCATCTGCCTCTTTTGAATTCTTTTCTTTCTTCAGCAGTTCTCCTTAAATTTCCAGTCGCCCTAGAATCTCTGTATTTGATAGTTTTTGTTTCTGTAAATATACATTTTCTACTGTAAAAACCACACATCCACAGACTCAATTGGATTTTCTGGTTGCATATTTATTGTCCAGGTTCACCATACAGTACAGCTGAGTCTACACAACAGCTGACAAATCTCACTTTTAATGTGTTTTTTATCTCGCTAGATCAGTTTTCTCAAATGTTTTTCAGTTCGCGCCCCTTGAGCATATGGCAAGACCGTCATTCCCCCCCCCCCCCCCCCCTTTTTTTTTTTTAGTGTTGGGCAAGACACACTGAATCTGCGAGAGATGAAGTGAAGAAGAATGTCGCTAAATGTTTCCACAAGATAAACATCTACAGGCACACATTCACAGCAGCTAAGGAACGAATGATGAGAACACCCTGGATAGATAAAATGAGTAATGAAGATGTCTTGAAAGAAACTGACTCACGAAGAGAACTGATTGCCACATCAGAAAGAGACAATCTACATTTTTTGGTCAAGGGATTAAGAGGAAAAAACTGAAGTACATCGTGAAGTGGGAAAGTTGGAGGGGGAGGGAGGCAGAGGGAGACCAAGAGAACACATGTTGGACAGTTTGGCATCTTGTCATGGGGGTCTTCTGTGTCAGAGTTGGCGGAAAGTACAGGAGACAGAAGGCTGTGGATAGACGTGACTACCAACTCCACATGGCATGGACTTTGAACAGAAGTAACGACTGAATAGATCTACTGTCTGCGGAGTTGAATGGAGATGTTCTCACCAGCCAACTAAAGGTATATGAGGTTGTCTGAAAGAGTCGGTCGGAAGAATTCGACATCATCAAGTTCTGGCATGGGCGATCGTGCCTCTTCACATTCTGCGATCTGCACCTGTTCATGTTCGTGTGTTTACAAGCTTCCATACCATGAGATAAGGCCATCAATAATTTCTTCGCGTTGCGGAGATAATTTAACTTATTCTTTAAAAAATAATAAAAAAAAAAATAAAAATTTAAAAAAAACAGCGTTTGTCTTTGACAGTGTCTCACCAAGAACTTGCCCACAAAGAACAAAAACAATTGTCAACAACCGGATAATGTGTGATGGATTCAGCTTTGCGAAAAAAAGAAAAATCAATACAGCAGGCACAAAAACATACAGGATAATGACGCACAAATTAAGCACAAGAAAGTGATTTATACACATAGGGAATAAAGGATCACGCGTGTAATTTATAAAATAGGAATAGCAAATTCTTCAAGCAGTTTTTCACCGATCCTAACACAAAAGTGTCAAATTTGCGACCACACTGACGCATAAGTCGATACGTTAAAGTTACTGAATAACTCGATAACAGCAGATGGGAGATATAATAGGAAGTTAAATGTGGAACAGCTCGTACAAAAGTAGCATTTCCCAGGGAAATTTTTTTTAAACGAAACCTGTCTCTATTTAATGAGACAAGAAAAAGAGTCCCCAATAGCTATACACAGCCCGTCCTGATTTACTTAATGAAATCATAGGTAACCATTCATTAAGTTGATGATTATGTGAAAGCTGCAGTTGTTTTATAAAATTCTTCTTCTTCGTGTTTCACTGTCTGTAAATTTATGGGTGTTCGTCCACTTCTGTGCTCTAGTCCTGTTCCAAAACCTCAGTGTTGCGTGTGCATCCATTTTAAAAATCTGACTTATCTGTCTGCATACTGTTGGTTCCTTGCCTTTCAGGTAGACGCGCTTACTTGACTCCTACGACATGCTTGTGGGCAGGCAGTGGGTCTATTATTGTCTTCTCTGCGATGGGGCCCCGGAACCCACGCGGGGAGTCAACATAACACATGATGTATCATTAATTATTTCATGCTTGATATGCAAAAGGAAAATCTTTCTCTTAAGTATTTTGTTTTACTGACATGTCTTTTAATGTGTCTGAAACATTTCACTTGTCTCTTTTTCAAGTCCACTAGGCTGCAGTTGTTATTTCCGTTCTCTTTAGCACATCTGTGTTTCATTGTTTTTGTTCCTAAAAAATGCAATGTGTGTGTTTTTTTTTTTTTTTTTTACACTCACTTCTGCAGACAATGTTTCCGAAGCGAAGTGGTTGAGGCGGTTACTTCGCGCTTTGGAATTCGTAGGTTCGTTTTACAGACGCGTCGGTCAGTTCCGAAGTGCAGTTGTCATCGGGATCCTCGCTGGAGCTGCGGTGAGTTTAGCTAATCGTTCTGCGGAGAGACACTGAGTCATTTGGTATAATCCTAATAACCCACAATGCCAATGGCTTTAACTTTCACTTTCTCCAGAGACTTCATTTGACTTTATAACTAATAATGGCGAATCAACCCCTCTGATAACGTCAGAACTGACTGCAGAAATGCAACATCCTTGAGTACTGATCAGTAAAGGACCCTTTTCCATATCTTTAGGGGCACTGAGCATATAGGACTATACCTATGTTTATAGACATATCGGGTCTCGGTGGGTGACGTGGTCAGCATCATGCCGGTCGCCTAAACTAGGACCATACCTGGTATCCATTTAAAGCTTGGTCGGCCTGGGAGCAAATTTCCTTTTCAAAAAAAAAAAAAAAAAGTCCAGCTCCATCAGGATCTGAATCCAAGACCTTCACTTATACAGGCGAGCTTTTAACCGCTACACCACGGCGGTTACTGGTCAGTTCATGTTTATATATTGCCTGGGTTTCCAAGCAAATATTGTTCTTCCTATAGCCGAGTCATGTCAAGGCACGATTTCCGTCTCGTGCAGTTTCAGTTATCACTGATAGAAATAATTTGCCATGCCACCGTTTTAAACTGTATATCATCCTCTCTTTCTCTCTCTCTCTCTCTCTCTCTCTCTCTCTCTCTCTCTCTCTCTCTCTCTGTGTGTGTGTGTGTGTGTGTCTCATACTTGATATTTCTCTGTCTCTCCTGTCTTTGGGCCTTAACCACTTTGAAATCATCCAGATCATTCAATTTAGCTCCACATGGAATTAAGTTTCCCACATTTCACAAAGTTGTGTCTCCAGCGAGGAGTAACCAGGGAGATCTGGCTGACCATCAACACTCGGTGGGGTGGGGGGGGGGGGGGTCAGTGAGCCGGACATACAATCAGACTGTTACCGGTACCCTCAGAACTGGAACTCTGCGCTTGCTGCTGAAGTTGGGGACGGAACGTTTATGGGAATCTCGCTAGTACTATGATGTAATTTCTAAACACCTCAGGCATAACTCACAAAGTAATCAAAGAATGTGAATTGCCTCCTCTGAATGCGGGTAATCAGTTCTATTCTGTGTTAATTTTGTTCAAAGACATGTTCAATACTCATTTTATCTGCTAATATTGTTCTTGTCATTTTGTTTAAATAGAACTTACTACACTCGGGAGCTTCCTAATGGTCCTTCACGCCATATCAGACCGTCAAGTTTCTTCTCTCTTGGAATCCCTCTGCTTTTTTCCCCTCCAACTTCCTCTCTGTCACGATGTACTCCAGATTTTTCCTTCTAGTGACATGACCACAGCAGGCAAATCGCCTCCTTCTGATCTCCGCGATCACTTCTCTTCGCGAGTCAGTTTCTTTCAAGCTTATTACTCTGATAAGCTGCCCAGGATATTCTTATCATTCGTCCATTAATCCACATCATCGCAGCTTCCAAATAATGTTTTCACTTATCGATTAACTGTCCATGATTCGTTTCCGTATATCAGCATAGGATTAATATAGCTTTTAAGAATTCTTTTTCTCGTCTCAACTGGCGAGAAAAGATTCCATAAAATATTCTTCATTTTGTAAAATGCTGCCGTCGATTGAGCTATTCTGCATGACATGACCCCAGTAGGAAAACGTGAGAATAAAGTAACTAGAATGTCTTTCCACTAGAACCAACAGGGGCATAGAAATGAGTGCAAGCTACGGAATCCACAGAAAAGGGACCACATAGAGAGTTAAGTTAAAAAGATGAGGCGGACAACAGCTGAATGCGGTAGCAAGGAAAATGTCTACTTGGCGTGAGCGGGTTGAGAACCTATGCTCGATTGGGGGATGAACAGCAAAATGTGAGAACATGCATTTCCTGTGTGGATTCCGGGGTCCCATTGTGGGGAGGGGGTGAGATAAGAGTAGACATACAGCCTCCCCCCAGTAAACAAGTATGTCGTAAGAATCGGAGTGTATCTGCCTTAGAGGCTAGGAACTACCAATCTGCATACTTTTAGTCAGATCGGTAAAACGGATATGCCCACAACACTCAAGATCTGAACAAGACTAAAGTTCAGATGTGGACGAACAACCAGAACTTTTCGCCGCAGTTTACAGCCGATGAACGCCAAGATGAAGAAGATTTACTGAAATGATGATTCTGCAAAATTAAGACATTCTGCTTTCAACTGACTGACTGACTTTCTACCCCACTAGAACATCACACAAGCGATAAACACCCGATGACACAGAATGCCACCATGAATGTGAGGATCACCGTGGAGAGGTCCCAGAAACCGCGTTCAGCCATTAGGCCATATTTATGGCCGGGCTTTATTGCGGCCCCTGGCAAGAGCCAGAGTAGGGCTTCAGATAACGAAAAATGTCAACCTAAAAATGACGGGAAATACTGCTTTCAACTTCGTTAATGCTGCTTTTATCGAAGTACCTTTCTACTTGAACATATTAGCTTGCTTCAGACACGTTCCAGTTTTTTTATTATTGTATTTCGAAGGCCTATTTATATTTATTTGCCACTCCTGCTGGTTTTTCCCCTGCTCATCCTAGTTCTGTGTGTCTAAACATGTATTATCTATGTTTATTACATAATGATTTGGCGTAATTTGAAGTCTCTGGCTTCTCAAATTACTAACTTAGGGACAATAATAAATCCCTAATGCACGAAGGCCGTTTAATCCAGAACTAATTCATGTGAGCCGTTGAAACTGCGTAATGCAGCCATGCCATTAGAGCCGGCGTTACATAATAGTTAGATAACAAAGAAACTGTGCTAGATGTCTATGGATGATGTATCTTTGTTAATGACCCTTGATGAATTCTAGGTTGTTTTTTTTCAAATTTTAATTGTAGAAAAGTTCTTTCTTTCTTTCTTTCTTTCTTTCTTTCTTTCTTTCTTTCTTTCTTTCTTTCTTTCTTTCTTTCTTTCTTTCTTTCTTTCTTTCTTTCTTTCTTTCTTTCTTTCTTTCTTTCTTTAGGATTTCTTTCTTTCTTCTTCTTTCTTTCTTTCTTTCTTTCTTTCTTTATTTCTTTCTTTCTTTCTTTCTTCTTTCTTTCTTTCTTTCTTCTTTCTTTCTTTCTTTCTTTTCTTTCTTTCTTTCTTTCTTTCTTTCTTTCTTTCTCTCTCTCTCTCTCTATCTCTCTCTCTCTCTTCTCTCTATTCTCTTTCTTTCTTTCTTTCTTTCTTTCTTTCTTTCTTTCTTTCTCTCTCTCTCTCTCTCTCTCTCTCTCTTTCTTTCTTCTTTCTTTCTTTCTTTCTTTCTTTCTTTCTTTCTTTCTTTCTTTATTCTTTATTTTCTTCTTTCTTCTGCTTTCTTTCTTTCTTTCTTTCTTTCTTTTCTTTCTTTCTTCTTTCTTTCTTTCTTTCTTTCTTTCTTTCTTTCTTTCTTTCTTTCTTTCTTTCTTTCTTTCTTTCTTTTTTTCTTTCTTTCTTTCCTCTTTCTTTCTTCTTATATTTCTGTATTCCTTTATTCCTTCACTCCATCTTTTATTCCTTCCTTTCTGCCTGCTTGCCTGCAGGCCTGCCTGTCTGCTTTCCGTCCTTCCTTTCTCTCTTTTTCTATCCCTTTCTTCCTTAATTCCTTCATTTGCTCTATTTCCTGAGTGTATACAAAGAGATTTTGTGATAACATAGAAAAAACAATGTTTTTTTTTTAAATATATTTTTTCACGATACAGGATAATCACAACTCTTCTTCCTCTTCTTCTTCTTCTTCTTCTTCTTCTTCTTCTTCTTCTTCTTCTTCTTCTTCTTCTTCTTCTTCTTCTTCTTCTTCTTCTTCTTCTTCTTCTTCTTCTTCTTCTTTTTTTTCTTCTTCTTCTTCTTCTTCGTCGTCGTCTTTTTCTTTCCTCCTCTTCCATCTTTCATTTATACTTGTTATCCTTGGTTCCTGTTTTCTTCTTTCACATCAACATCATCAAAATTGACGACATCGTCTTGGTGTGATCGTTATCATCCTTATCTACTTCCTCTTCTCAAACCTCTATAAATGCCTATAGTAGGGGCCTAGACGCTGTTTAAAACGCACAAACATTTGCACACAACCGCTGATTTAAAGCACACAAACATTTGCACACGACAGCTGATTTAAAGCACACCAACATTTGCACAAAACAGCTGATTTAAAGCACACAAAACATTTGCACACAACAGCTGATTTAAAGCACACAAACATTTCCACACAACAGATGATTTAAAGCACACAAACATTTGCACACAACAGATGAATAAAAGCACACAAACATTTGCACACAACAGCTGAGGCCGGTGAGAACAAAAACTGGTCACAGACAATTATCTGAAGTGTAAACAAAACAAAATATCAATCTCCCCATGTAATGTTTCGATAAACATGCTGACACAGATAAACATGCCCCACTACTGAAAAAAAAAAAAACATCATATAAACAGATGAAAAGGAAAAAACTATTCTAACATCAATTTAGATATGCCCCGCTATTTCCTGAGAGTGTGCAGGGGGAAAAAAGCTTTTTTTTTTTTTTAACTAGAGAAAGTTGCCTGCTTAAGGAATCCCATCGTCTGTGTTGTAGCAAATATTCGCTTTTTTATCTCTTCTTTTATGTCTTCGAAAAAAAAAAATATCAATCGAAAGGAGAAGCAGAACTGATAAGTTTCACAATATCATACTGACGAATGACAAATAAACGATTGCTTTAACATATAACATAAAGTGACTGATGCAATTAGAAACGAAAAGGCACACACATCACTTATCTGTAAGTAGAGGAATTTCAGAGAAAGATCCACGACACGTCTGGGTTGTAGAAACTCTGAGCCACGCGTGACGCAGGGGATACCAGACAGAAAAAATATTGGCAGCCATAGAGTTCTGTCTGTCTGTCTGTCTGTCTGTCTGTCTGTCTGTCTGTCTGTCTGGCTGGCTGGCTGGCTGGCTGGCTGGCTGGCTGGCTGGCTGGCTGGCTGGCTGTCTGTTTCTTATAATTGACATCCAAACTGAGCTGGTAACGTGAGCTGAGTAGCAAGTACAGTTCTGGGAAGTAAAGGCAGCCGGCATGATGTTGATCACATCCCCCCCCCCCCCCCCACCCCTCGAGTTCCAATTGGCCTATGAAATATAGGTCTAGTCTAAATGCTAAATTTGAAGGCATGGCAAGAATCTTATGGTTTTAAATTGTTTATAAGAAAATGGTTGTGTGTGTGTGCGTGCGTGCGTGCGTGTGTGTGTGTATATATATATATATATATATATATATATATATATATATATATGTGTGTGTGTGTGTGTATATGTGTGTGTGTTTGCGTGCGTGTGCGTGTATATATATATATATTTATATATGTGTGTGTATATATATATATATATATATATATATATATAATATATATATATATATATATATTTATTTATTTATATATATATTTATATATATATATATTTATATATATATATATATTAGGGCTGTACCGACTTGTGATTTTCACTATTCGGCCGAATACGAATAATGTGACCAACTATTCGGCAGAATACGAATACGAATAGCGTATAAAATATAACTTTAAAAAAAAAATTACATTACATTCATAATGTCAAATTTACGCTGAACTTTTACTTTACATAAAGAATAGTCATCTTCTTCTTTAGCATTCTGAGCCCTTGAGGTTTACTGCTGGAGATATCACTAGTCTCTATTCATCTATCTGGTTGGCCTTATCTTCACAATTTGTGGCACCAGTTGTTTGCTGGTCTGGCTGAACATTATCTCTCGATCTTCTTTTTTGTCTGCCTCGTGGTCTACGCCCATTCCTCTCTCAGGTGTATACAGTTTTTATTTTTCTGTCATCTGACATTCTTTCAATATGCCCCAACCATTTTAGTCTGTTAGCCCTCGTGATGCCAGTGATCAATTGTGATTTAAACAGATTATGTGTTAGGTTTTGCTTTTCACTCTCCATTTTTTCGCTGTTAGCATCTTTGATGGGTCCAATGATTTGTCATAAGACTGTTATCGAAAACCTGTAACAAGGCCTCATTTTTATTATTTCGGCTTCAAGTTTCAGAGCCATATAACACGACTGGTCTTATCAACTATTCGTATTCGGCCCGACCGCAACTATTCGGCCGAATACCGAATAGTCAATAGGTCTATTATTCGGCCCAGAAGCGAATACGAAGCGAATATTCGGTACAGCCCTAATATATATATATATGTGTGTGTTGTGTGTGTGTGTGAGTCTGGACATTTCTTTGAAATGCAATCATAACAGCTAACTTTCCCGTGTTGGTTCCGTAGCCCCATTGTGGGAGGGGGCGAATAGACCAACTGCCTCCCAAACAAGTTTGTCACGAGAGACAACTTACTGGGCATTTCCTTTAAGGTCGAAGTGCATCTGCCTGAGAGACAAAGAACCAGCAGTGTACATACAAATAAACAAGATCTGTAAAACAGAGGCACATGCAAAACTCAGGCCCTGGAAAAAAAAGCCAAAGTCCAAAAATGGACGAACAACCAGGTTTTTCCGCCAGGGTTTACAGCCGATGAACGAAAATAACCAGCAAGTGGGTTGCGAGGGATAGTTAACGATTTTAAAGGCTTTTACAACCACAAGCAATCATTGTTGCCAGGACCCCCCAATTAAATGCTGGAACTCACATTGTTTTCCTGCGTGGACACTGCGCGGCTACATGTCTTATTATCATTATTATTATTATTATTATTATTATTATTATTATTATTATTATTATTATTATTATTATTATTATTATTATTATTATTATTTTATTATTCCACCATTTACCTCAGCGAGTTGTGTGGGGGAGATGTAAAGATCGTTAGTGCACTTTTTTCAAAGTATTGTACACGCTGGTGTTCATTTCTCTTATGTTGCTCCTGATGATGTCGCTCCATGTCTTGCGTGGTCTTCCCCTTGCTCTGTGTTCAATAATATTTATTCAGCTTGGCTCTCTATGGCAGCTGGTGCCAGGGCATTCTCGACAGTTGGCCAAACCATCTCATCAACGACAACATTAAAAGTTGACAATAATATGATGGTGATGATGAATTATGGTTTGTTTATCCAGCGAAGTATATCTTTGTCTTTAATGGCAACCTTTTTAAACAAAAAAATCCATTGTTCCTTTAATTCATTGCTCTGCAGCAATTGGTGGTGAATTGATGTATCTTCTTCTTCTCTTTCACCTTGTACCTCATTGAACTGTCGGAGGGAATTGTAATGTTCGTTAATGAGCTCTGTCAAGAGCACTATTAAGACTGATGTTCATTTCGGTAAAGCTGTTCTTAATGCCATCACTCCTTATTGTCCGAGGTCTTCCACTCGCTCTATACACGTTGTAACGTTTTAGTGTGGCTCGCTGTGGCAGATAACACCAGGGCATTCTTGTTAGGTGTCCAAACCACTTCATTTGCTGTTCTTTGATGACCTATAAGACTGGCTTTATTCCTAGCATTCGTCTGATTTCATGATTTCGTATTCTGTCTTTCCTTGAAACTCCTGCAGCTCTTCTAAGGCATTTAATCTCTGTTGTCACAATTTTACGTTCGTTGAATTGATGTATGACAAGCCAAATATTGTGATGGCCCTTTGGGAACAATTGAACAGTGCGGATTCGCAGAAAGATCATTACGGTATGAGGAGAATGGCGCTGCGAGAAGTTCCCAGGGGATGTGGCCGACGCTCAAAACTCAGGGAAAGGATAAGATGAATGTACAATCAAACGGCTACAGGTGCCATCGGAATAAGAACTCTTCGCTTGCTGCTGAAGATGAGGACGGAGCACTTATGGGAGTGTCATGGGTGCTGTGAAGTCGATTCTTTATTCGACGTTAAATATTTTTTTAAAGGATAATCAGTTGCTTCTGTTTATCTTCGGTTGTCATCGATTATCCCATACGGTTCGTCCTTTCTCCGCAAAACGGCTAGTCGCCTGCCGAAAACATCCCACAAAGCACTAACTACTCTAGCGACGATCCCTAAGGATCTCTGTAAATATTGCACTTGGGCACTGAAAGCCGCGTTAGTGTAGCGAACCCACGACCGTCTGGGTGCGAGGCAAATGCCTTAGCCACTTTACCAAGAAGACCACCCAATAGGTTAAAAGGAATAATAATATCGCTTATTTAAGATCAGTAGTCATCCAGAACAAAAATTATGGATGTGGCTAAAACGAGAAAATATTACACCGAAATATGACACCGCTACCTTAAGAAAAGTAGTCATTCAGAACGAACATTCTAGATATTGTTAAACAAGAAATGTTTGCAAAACAAGCTCTTAATCACTGTTGGTTAAGTCCGGTCTCGGAAACGGTGTCTCCAAATGGATAAGTAGATACTGTGTGAACTGACGGTTCTAGAAAAAACTAAGCGCATTAGTCCAGGCAGAGAAGTGTTTGCGTAGGAAATGTGACTAAAGTAGTTTACACAGTCCTTTCTCAGTTCCCCAGAGGGCTAGTAAGAGTCTTGTGTCTGAGAGCATCTTATGAAAAGTCTCCATTGATTGTTTGCTGTTGATGTCGTCCCACTTGTTCTGCTCTTAATACTTCTCACAGTGGCAAAGTAGTTAAGCAGGTTGCCTTGCCATTTGAGGGTTGGGGGAATCAGTTCTGAACTCTGAAGTTCGGCTCGGGGATGCAGGCAGACGTCATTGCACTGGGTATGATTCGATCTCTGTCCACCGAGCGGCCCATCGGCAGTCGAAAGCTCGCAAAACGCACTTATTCTTGTAGCTTCAGCGTACCTGAGATCCAAACGTTGAATGTTGAGTTAAGTACGACATTACAGCACTCGGGACACCCCCATAATTGCTCAGTCCCTATCTTCAGCAGCAAGCGAAGAGTTCCAATTCCAAAGATCCCAGTAACCGACTAATTTAATATCCGTCTCATCCTTTCCCTGAGGGTTGAGCTTCGGCCAGATCCCATGTTAACTCCTCGCAGCCCCATTCTCCTCAGACCGTAATGATCTATCTGCGCCTTCCCACTGTTCACCAGTTCCCAAAGGGCCCTCACGATATCTAACTTGTCATTCATCAATTCACCACCAAGTGGTGTAGAGCCAGCCAGTCTGTCTGCTCATTTCCCAACACACCGGCAAGACATCCTCGAGATCCAGACGATGCGAACCCGCGACATTCAGCGCTTGAAGCAGAGGGCTTACCAGCATCGCTAAGAAAGTTTTCTTTCTTTATTATACACATCCTCTGACAATGTTAAGCAACAATATGTAAAGCTGAAATAATGCTTAATTCATATTTCTTACAAAATTAAATTTAAAAAAAAAGTAGCCCTCAAAAACATTCAGTTGATCTGAAATTCATCGTCATCATGTGCCTTGCCAGCTGGCGTAGGCGTTCATACATCTCCACAGATCTCGGCCTTTGGTGTTCTAGATCAGTTCCACCGATGACATTCCCCCATTCCACTGTCTTAGGCCATCCACTATCATTTCTCTTGGCCTACCTCTGCCTCTTCTACTAGTCATCTTTTCAGTTGTCACAATATTTTCCAGTGTTTTTTCTCCTCATCATATGACCAAAGAACTTTGTCTTCTTCTTATTGTTGTATTTAATGTTCTACTTTCATTAGCCATTTACAGGCAATCACTCTTAGTAATTCTAGGAGGATCTGAAACTAGATAGTTGAAAAGCAACGAAGTTGTGAAAATGTACTGGATAATCATTATCATCATCATCATCAGATGGCGTGGGCGATCATGCCTCTCCATAATCCACGATCTCCTGCCATGCAACAAGGCTGTCAAGAATCTTCTCTCGTTGTCTTTCTCTATCCACAGATCTTTCCAGTCACAACATGTTCTATTTTCCGTCTTCTAAAAACATGGCCGAAAAATGATTACTGTCTCCTTCTGATGTCTGTGATAAGTTGTCTTCGGGCTCCCGCCTCTTTCAAAACCAAAACTAGATAATGCATTGTTATCATTATTATTATTATTATTATTATTATTATTATTATTATTATTTTAAACTCAGGTTTGAAAATTACATAGTGACTGAATATGGTATTTTCCTTGTGTAGATTCCAGGGCCCATTGTGGGGGAAAACAAGAACAGACCCAATGCCTCCCCAACTAGAATGTCGTAGGAGTGGACCAACTGGGAGCATCATTCGAAGTCGGAGTACATCTGCCCAAGAGTCTGAATACAAATCAGCCAGATCTGTAAAATGGATATGCAGGCAACTATAAGATTTTGGAACAAGACTAAAGTCCAGAGGTGGAAGAACCTCCAGAACGTTCCGCCGGAGTTTACAGCCATTGAACGCCAAGACGAAAGAAGAAAGGAGTATGTTGTTTCAATAGTAGTGAGTGTAAACTCCAGTATCATTAATGATGTAACTTTACTTAAGGGCAACATGTTACTCTAAGTTTTATCATTTCATATTTAAGTTTGATCATTTCATATTTAAGTTTGATCATTTCATATTTAAGTTTGATCATTTCATATTTAAGTTTGATCATTTCATTATTAAGTTTGATCATTTCATGTTTAAGTTTGATCATTTCATATTTAAGTTTGATTATTTCATATTTAAGTTTGATCATTTAGTATTTAAGTTTGATCATTTCATATTTAAGTTTGATCATTTCATATTAAAGTTTGATCATTTCATTTTAAAGTTTGATCATTTCAAATTAAAGTTTGATCATTTCATGTTTAAGTTTGATCATTTCATATTAAAGTTTGATCATTTCATATTAAAGTTTGATCATTTCATTTTTAAGTTTGATCATTTCATATTCAAGTTTGATCATTTCATATTCAAGTTTGATCATTTCATATTCAAGTTTGATCAATTTATATTTATGTTTGATCATTTCATATTTATGTTTGATCATTTCATATTACAGAAGTTCCATTCAGTTATACCCACTGAACCTCCTTCGGGGCAATACGAGATCGGAGTTGGTAAGGAATGTCAGGATTCCTTCTTCGCAACGTGTGCCAAATTTGTACATTTAGATTCATATAGAAAGAATGAGTTGGCTAAGAGAGGCGCAGGGTTATGTAGAGAAATCTCCGTTAAGCAAATTCGTCTCAGAAAGACACTAGTTTACTTGAATAAATGTTTGATCCCAGCTGAGATGTATTATTGTGATTCCTATTCTCATTATTATTATTATCATTTTTATTTTAATTAATATTATTATTTTTTTTTTTTTTTTTATTGTTAGGATTCCCTCGCTGAAAAGTGTTTTGAGTTCCAACAACAGAGCGAAGGTGCTTTCATTGATATCCAGGATAACTCTACAACAAGCTTAGAATGTGATGTAATTAAGGAAGAAATGATGGCAGTAAGGATGAGAGCTGAGCATCTGAGAAGAAACACGCTAAATACAAACGTTGACAACAGTGGTCCTGAAATCCTACACTATAATTATGTGCTATAATACATACACTTACAGCCCATGGTCATGGCGAGTGTGACTAGCAAGATCCGCTCGTAAAACAAAAGTCTTCCACAATGATAGCCTGGGATTTCAGGATCTCTGTAGTCAACATTTGTGTTCAATTCATTTCTTCTCAGACACTCAGTTCTCATATTTTCTGCAATCATTTCTTTCTTCGATCTCATTCCTTTCCTGGTACGCTCTCTCGACACATCCTCTCCATATCTCAAAGCCTGGGCAGTATTACAGAGACCATATGTTGCCCATGCATCATGATCCCTTTCTCGAATTGCCTTGTTTACTATAAAAGAAAGGTAACACCAGTATGTTTGGAACAAAGAAGGCTGCAGAATCTGCAGGATCAGAAAAGCAGTGCTCTATCGCAGCTACATAATAAGTCCCAATAAATCTCTAAAAATATGTGAATGTAAAAACTGAAAGACGCTTATTGTAAAATGAACCTAAAACTTTCAGTGAGAGAGAGAGAGAGAGAATGAGAGAGAGAGAGAGAGAGAGAGAGAGAGAGAGAGAGAGAGAGAGAGAGAGAGAGAGAGAGGCTTAACTACTTAGCAACGAGGGGTGCATGCACATGAAAAGGTAAAAGGAGGAGGAAGAAAAACGAGAGAAGTCTGTCGGACTGAAGGATAATCCCCTGAACATCGAACAGCAAGTCTTAACCGTTTAGAAACAAATCGATACCTTATTTTTAATTCACCCAAAAAAAAAAAAGGAAACCCGGAGTTCCAATGAAAGTACAATATTCAAGAGGTGTTATAGATTGAGGTTAGAGTTAGGGTTAATCGGTATCTCTCTGGCGGTCAGGGCTGAAAAATATCCTAACCCTAAATCTACCCCTTTAAATAACTGACTTTCCCAAGAACTCCGGGATTTCCTCCTTTTGGGGACGATTTGAGGGGTTGCATTTTTAAAAAGCACCAACAAATCGTGGTCGGTAGTTCGAACATATAATCAAACTGCTATTGCCACCACGAGATTTGAAAAATCTTCGCTGACTGCTGAAGATGAAGACGTATCGCTTATGGGGAATGTCCCAAGGGTTGTGATATCAATGCTTAGCCCACCGCTAAACAACGCTCGTTGGTTCAACATCAGGTGTAGCAAATTTTCCCTCATAATTCTATTACCAAAAAAATTACCTCACGACTAATTGTGTTCTTGCAACAGCATATATGTGCATAAATTTTTTTTTCATCTCGCTCTACAGCACAATTCTTTAGAAAAAAAACTTTTTTTATATATATAATAGAAAAACTTCTTATTCTTCTTCTTCGCGTTCGCCGGCTATAAACTCCAGCGAAAAAAAGCTCCTGTTGTTTGTCCACTTCTGGGACTCTAGTCCTGTTCCAGAAACTAAGTGTTGCGTGTACATCCGCTTCATAGGTCAGAGCTATTTGCATGAAGACTGTTGGCTCCTTGCCCCACAGGCAGATGTACTCCGACTTCGAAGGAGGCTCCCAATTAGTCCACTTTTACGACATGCTTCTGGGCAGGCAGTGGATCTATTCTTGTTTTCCGGAACCCACAAGGGGATAACACAAAAGCAAATCAAATGAGTAAAAAGATCAGAAACATATGAGCATTTCTATTGCGTTATGTATGTCTAAGTAGGTCAATCCTTATTTTATTATTTTCCCCTTTCTCATCTTTTTCCTTCTGTTTCTATTCTTTTTTTTTCGTTCTGTCCTTCTTTCTTTCTGCTAGCTAAAGACTGCATATCCTTGGTGCACCAGGTGTAGCAGAAAGACAGAAAAACCATACGGGAGCCTTGGAACACTTGGAGACATGTAGATAGGAGCAGTTATGGTCATGTCGTATGTGCGATGTTTAAAATAAACAGTGAACAAGTAACAATGCTACCGTAAGGTTTATCGTACCATAACATAATAAGATTAAAAGCATTAACCTTCAATAAAGAAATAATTAGGCACCTGTATTGTGGCTTCACGTTGCGAGTTCGACTCTAATTCCAACGTACCGCGATCGAGACCCACTGCTGGCTGCGTGGATTTGTATCATGGTATGGGACCTCGAAGGTCGACCCAGCCTAAAATGGGTACCAGGATGTATATCATGGGGAAGTAAAGACGGCTGGCGCAATGCTGGCCACATTACCCACCTAGTGCCGATTAGTCTGCAAAAAATGGGTGCTTTTTCCATATGCCCGATGCGCCCAAGGCATGAAAAAGGATCTTTACTTTACATTTTATCGACTACAACAGCAACGTGTAACTGCAGTCCTATGCTGGTAAGGACTTCATTCAAGACACCTTCCTTGTGATTTTGTTCTGTCCTTGTTCTCAACTCTCTTCTATAAAAGCTTGTCACTATGTACAGTAAAGTTTGAGGTTTGAACAACGGATCGGCATCATGGCACACGGATAGTAACCCCTAAGTGGTCCGTTCTACTTCTAACTGAAGTTTAAATCCGATGTAACTCAGCGCACTGCACTGACTCCGTAGACCCAGCGTGGATCCTGAAATAGTTTGACTAGATTTTTAACTCTAAATTTTGCCAGCGCAGCACCGTTAGGCACTCTTTTCGATTTTCAACTGCCAATAGATTTTTTACGTGAGCAACAATACACACGGGGGTCTGATCTCAATACCCAGAGACTAGGGGAAATTACTAGAAGTCCAAGTGAACAAATCACAGCCCTCACCTGATATTTAAGACTGCACGGTTGACAACAAATCTGCTCCGTTCCGGTCATTGGATACGCAAGCGAGCGTTGATACAATGACTATAGCTTATTTCTTTTCACATCATATTTAAATATTTAAATTATTGACACTAACACTCGGTGTGCGTTATGTATATTTTTAATAATGTCTTTTACAGAGCGCCACAACTGACAACGAAGTAAATGCAAGGATCTCTAGGGCTAGCGTTGCATTTGGCAGTTGTACAAAAATTTTTGGAAATGAAGTGGCATAACCCTGCAGACAAAGCTTAAAGTATACAGAGCAGTTGTATTAACTACACTGCTGTATGCATGTCGAACATGGACCAGCGCCAGGCCAGAAAGTTAAACCATTCTCACAGTCTGTCTTAGAAAACTAATGCAGATCAGATGGCAAGACAAAGTACCTGATACCGTAGTCGTTGAGAAAGCAGCCATGCCCAGCATCCACACTCTACTGATGCAGTATCAAATTTGTTGGGCTGGTCATGTGGCATGCATGCAGATCACAGGCTGCCAAAAAACTCTTCTATGGTGAGCTGCAAAATGGGAAACGTTCCCAAAGCGGGCAAAAGAAATGCTTTAAAGGACACCTCGAAGTCTTCACTCAAAGCATTTGGGATGAATGACACCAATTGGGAGGCTGCCTCTCAAGACTGAAATGCATAGTGTGCATCTCTACACAAGGGCGCAGCTACATGTAAAGCAAACAGAACAGCGAGACTGATTAGGAAAACGATGGACAGAAAGGCGACTGCAGTAGATTCACCCCCCCCCCCCCCCCACCCTTTTCCCGACACAACACTCATTTCCTGTCCTCCCTGCCCACGAACTTTTCGGACCCGCATCGGCCTCATCAGTCATCTTCATACTCATACTTGATGAAAAAGAGTTGTCATCATCATCATCTTGATGGACAACACACACACACGTGTAATAAAGTACGTTTCTCACTAGACAAATAATAAACAAACCCAACAGTATCTTGAGGCCGCGGTGATGTGATTTTACAGAAGAATCCTTACATTTCCTTGGACAGCTAAGAAGAGCAACCCAGATGTTTTGAAAGAAGCGAATGCTCGAAGACAACTTAACACAAACATCAGACGGAGAAGAACATCATTTGTTAGTCATGTTATGAGAAGATGGAAAATAGAACATGTTGCGACCACAGGAAAGATCTCTGGAAAACGAGTCCGATGAAGACAGCGTGACAGATTCTTGACATTCTTTTGTCAGGGCGTTGGGAGGTGACAACACACCAACTGATAAACGCAGTTGGAGATCGCAGATTGTGGAGAGGCAAGATCGCCCACGCCAGTAGGCAAGGCACTTGAGGATGACGTTTCTCACATAGATTTCGAGTAACGAGTTACTCCACGACCAAGCAGTGTTCCTCGCGGGGTTTCATCGCAAAACTAAATTGCTTCGTCATTTCTCCAGCATGTTTTTGTGTGTTTGTCTTTGCCTTCAGACATCGCATGCTGTGATAATTATCCTTGTATCGGGCGTGGCTAATGCGTTGTTTTGTTAATTCTTTGCAAAACAAATTTAATTTGAAGACGAAATCGGAATTGCTTGGATATACATGGAAACTGTCAGGGTCTTCTGTTTGTATCATTGCTAACTCGTTTTATATTTTTTCTCGTTCTTAAGAACATTGTCCATTTTATTATATACCGTGAATCATAACTTCGTCTTCTTTCTCTCCGTCTCTTCTTCTTGTTCTTGTTCTTGTTATCCTTCTTCTTCTTCTTCTTCTTCTTCTTCTTCTTCTTCTTCTTCTTCTTCTTCTTCTTCTTCTTCTTCTTCTTCTTCTTCTTCTTCTTTTTCTTCTTCTTCTTCTTCTTCTTCTTCTTCTTCTTCTTCTTCTTCTTCTTCTTCTTCTTCTTCTTCTTCTTCTTCTTCTTCTTCTTCTGCTTCTTCTTCTTCCTCTTCTTCTTCTTCTTTTTCTTCTTCTTCTTCTTTTCTTCTTCCTCCTCCTCCTCTTTCTCCTCCTACTTTTCCCCCGCTTCCTGTTTTTCTTCTTTTTCTTCTTCTTCTTCTTCTTTTTCTTCTTCTTCTTCTTCTTCTTCTTCTTCTTCTTCTTCTTCTTCTTCTTCTTCTTCTTCTTCTTCTTCTTCTTCTTCTTCTTCTTCTTCTTCTGCTGCTGCTGCTGCTGCTGCTGCTGCTGCTTCTTCTTCCTTTTCTTTTTCTTCTTCTTCTTCTTCTTCTTCTTCTTCTTCTTCTTCTTCTTATTATTATTATTATTATTATTATTATTATTATTATTATTATTATTATGCTTCTTTTTCTTCTTCTTCTTCTTCTTCTTCTTCTTCTTCTTCTTCTTCTTCTTCTTCTTCTTCTTCTTCTTCTTCTTCTTCTTCTTCTTCTTCTTCTTCATCGTCTTCTGCATCTTTGTGTGTCTATGTGTGTGTCTTCTGTGTGTGTTTCTGTCTGTGTGTGTGTGTGTGTCTGTGAGTGTATGTGTATCTATGTGTACAAGTGTGTGTGAATGCATCTATGCCTCATGTATATATGTGTTTCTGTGTTGTGTGTTCATGTGTTTGCGTTCTGTGTCTGTATGTGTCTGAATGTGTCTGTGTGTATATATTTGTGTATGTGTATGTGCGCGTGTGCGTCTGTCTGTCTATCTGTCTGTCTGTCTGTCTGTCTGTCGGTCGGTCGGTCGGTCGGTCGGTCGGTCGGTCGGTCGGTCGGTCGGTCGGTCGGTCGGTCGGTCGGTCGGTCGGTCGGTCAGTCAGTCGGTAGGCATGCATGTGTGCATGTGTGCGTGTGTGGGTGTGCGTGCGTGTGTGTATGTGCGTGTGTGTATGTACGTATGTATGTAGATAGGTATGTGTTTCTGTGTGTGTGTGTCTGTGTGTGTGTGTCTGTGTGTGTGTGTCTGTGTGTGTGTGTCTGTGTGTGAGTCTGTGTGTGTGAATATGTGTAAGATAATGTGTATGTCTATGTGTGTATGAATGTATTTATGTGGGTGTGTATGTATGTATGTGTGTGTGAGTGAGTGAGTGAGTGGATGGGTGTGTATGGGTGTGTGTGTGTGTGTGCGCGCGCGCGTGAGTGTGGGCCTGCATTTTTTTCAATTGTGCTTTTGTGTTTTTCTTCATCTTCTTCTCTTCAATATCATCTGCTGATGTTTTCTTACCTTCACTAATTATCTGGCTTCAAGCAGCCTTCACGATATCGTCCTGGCTCTAACCCTTTCTTTGGTCTTAGTCTTTTTTTTTTTTTTTTTCTCGCCTTTCTCTGGGAACTCTCTACATATGTTTGTAGGTCTACTTTTCTTTCATTAGTTTAAATAAGTGGTAACTATAACATTAACAGCAATATAAACAAAAGTATTATATTGCAATGTCTAATGCTTAGCATTGTGATTTATCCCCCAGCTGTCCCAAACATTGTCTACGATTTAGAATGCTGACCCTTCCTGCGTCTGTTCCAGGGCCCTATTATAGAGAAAACAAGAATTGACCCACTGTCTAAAAAAAGCATGTCTTATCATCGACTAATTGGGAGCTTCCTTAGAAGTTGGATGGCATCTGCCTGAGATTAGTCAGAACCCTTAAACGGATGCACACGCTACACTCAGGTTCTGGAACAGGACTGCAGCACAGAAGTGGATAAACAGCCAGAACTTTCCGCAAGAGTTTACAGCTGGTAAACGCAAAGAAAAAAAAAGAAGAAGAAGAGAATGCTGACCTGGTAAGGCTAAATCGGGCAACAACAAATGCCAGCAGAAGTTGGATGTATCGACCGAAAGGTGCGAATAATGCCCCAGCTATTGTTTGAACAGTACCACGCACTTACGTCTTCTGGTGAAAACAGAAGAATGCTGACAACACCATTTGCTCGAAGATAGATTATCACATTCAACGCAGGATTAAGATTGCAACAGCTTTCTCACAACCGCCAATAACAGACAGACTGTGCTCACTGGAACAGCTCATCCTGGCTAGAAACTACAGAGCAATGGGAGGTCACTCCAAGCTGATGGTAAACGAGGGGCAGATAAGAAGCTTAAAACTGATACTAATCTTTAGCTGCGAAAACACGCAGACGGTCCATTGGAGAAAAAAAAATGGTTGAAGAAGAAGGTACAGTTTTACGTCAAAGGTTAGGTAACGTGAACGACAATTTTCCCCGCCTACAAGCGTACGTATTAGAATACGTAGATCTAAATAGTGTAGACCAAACGGGACTTGGTGGGTGATATGTTCAGCATAACGGCGGCCGCCTTTACTCCACATTACTGTACTCAATACCCACTCAAGGCTGGGTCGACCGGGGAGCCAAAGTATTATAGGAAAAAGTCAGGCCCAATCCAGATACGAAACCACGACCTTCCGATCCACAGGCGAGCGTCTAGCCGCTGGACCACGGCGGCTTCCCTTTACGTCAATGGTGTTTCGGGTAAATGGTGAAAAACGTAAGTAAAGTAAAGGACCCTTTTCCACGCCTTTAGGTGTATAGGGCATATAGGGCTAGACCTATATTTTTATAGACCATCGACACAAGATGGTTGATGTGTTCAGCATCACGCCGGCCGCCTCTACTTCCCGGGACTGCACCCGGCACCCATTCTAGGCTGGGTCGACCTGGGAGCCAAGGTCATTTTTGGCAAAAAAGTCCGGCTACTCCAGGGAGCGAACCCCCGACCTTTCGATCCGCGGTGAGCGTCTAGCGCCTCCGCCACGGGGACTCCCAAATGGTAAAAGACACTCATTTTATTTACCTACCATTCCTCGACGGGAGATGTGATTAATATCAAACCGATCGCGTTTACATCTTTGCATATTTCCCGGTACTTTTTGTATGATGGATCGACCTGTGGTCATTTATTGAATTCTTCTTCTTCTTCTTCAGCATTCCGATCCCTTGAGGTTCTTTGCTGCAGATATCACCGGCCTCCATTCGTCTCTCTGGTTAGCCTTCTCTTTCCAGTTGGTGACACCAAGTGTTTGCAGGTCTGTCTGGATATTATCTCTCCATCGTCTTCTTGGTCTCCCTCGTGGTCTACGACCATTCATCTCCCTGGTGTATACAGTTTTTATTTCTCTGTCATCTGACATTCTTTCAATATGTCACAACCATTTTAGTCTATTAGCTCTCATGATGCCAGTGATCACTGGTGATTTAAACAGATTATGAATTTCGTTGTTGCTTCTCACTCTCCATTCCCCGCTGTTTGCATCTTTGATGGGTCGTAAGACTCTTTTTTTTCGAAAACCTGTAAAAGGCTTCATCTCTTTTTGAACTCTGTTGATACAAAATAACTCACTATGCGTTTCTTAGTCGTGCCAAACATAATATAACCTTTCTTGTTGTCCTCTGTCATATACTAGTATTATTTATTAGTTTGGGAGCTGCTGTCATGTAGCGGCTAGAACTCTCGGTTGTGGATCCGAAGGTCTCGAGTTCCGGTCTTGACGGATCAGGACTTTTTCATTTGTCTTTTTCTTAAAGTACATGCCATGTGAGGTTGTTAGTCATGTCTGTCCACAACTTTCTGTCTCGTGTACAGTCAGTCAACTCTGATACAGATGATCTTCCATGTCATGTGAGGTTGGTAGTCATGTCTGTCCACAACCTTCTGTCTCGTGTAAATTCAGTCAACTCTGATACAGATGATCTTCCCTGCCATGATGTCAGACTGTCCAGCATCTGTTCTCTCCGTCCCCCTCTGCCTCTCCCCTCCCTCCAGTTTTTCTATGTCACGATGCACTCCAGTTTTCTTCTTTTCATCATATGACCAAAGAATTTAGATTATCTCTTTCTGGTGTGGGCAATCAATTCTATTCGCGTATAAGTTTCCTCCTAAAACGTCTACATTGCTCTGTTCTCATTCTCATTATTCGTCTATAAAACCACATCTCCGCAGCTTTCAAATAGTTTTTAACCAATCTACCCGCTGTCCACGATTCACTTTTCATTTATCAAGAAAGGATTTTTATAGCTCTTAAATCGTTGTGTCCTAGGGGGTTTAGCATCACAGGCCCAGGGGGTGGTAAAGAAAGTAATAAAATCGGCGCATCATGCGTTCATTGGGCTTCAAGGTAGGAACATGTGAACGTATGATGCGTTCCTTGGGACTTAAAGAGTTAATAAAAAAAAAAAAACAAGCTTCCAGGTCAACCCAGGATTAAGTGGGTACGAGGTAAACTCCTGGGAAAGAAAGGCGACCAGTGTGATGTTGATCACTTCACCCACCAAGTATGGACTGGTCTATAAAATACCGGTCTAGCCCTGTATGCCCAGTGAACCTGAAGGCGTGGAAGATGGTTCTTTACTTTTCCTAATTAGTTAGGCGCTTTATGATGCCAAGGAGCCGGGTTCCATCCCAGCTGCAGGCGTTTTGTCGTGCGTTGGTTTCGACAGTGGTACCTAGAGCTGACCGTTCAGTGCAGTGGCAAACTACTGAATGTAACTTTTGCTTAGAAAACCACAAAAGAAAAGAAAATGCTGGGGTTGGTTCTGCAACGTGTTGTAATGGATACGCAGCGAACTTCTGTTTATTTACTTCTGTCGCACAGAGTCTCTGTTGGACTCCCTTAGACTTAAATATGTAGGGCATTTAAACTCACCATCTTGTGAGAGAGAGAATCAGTTTCATTAAACAGCTGCGTGGGACTAAAAGAGTTAAACAATCCGTCCGAATGCGGATTTGAATCAAAAACCCTCGGCAGCAAATAGCAAGTATCTGGAGCGTGATTCAAACAGTATTCTCGCCCTACTCCATTTCTTCTAGTTGTCCACTATTATAATACCCTCCCCCCCCCCCCCCCCGCCCACAACCCATCCCAATGGTAACTGCTTTGTGTGTGTGTGTGTGTGTGTGTGTGTGTGTGTGTGATACGTTTTTACGGAGTTACCAATAAAGAAAGTAAACCACTAGTAGGCAGTGTGCAAGTACAAGGAAGAACTAAAAAAACTGGTAGGCAGAGTGCAAGTAAATAATAGCAGAGTACATCAAAGAATCAAAAGGTTAGGCCATCTGGTTAGAATGGAGAAAAACCAGTCATTAGCTAGAGCGTACTACAGGAAAGCAACGGGCTAAATGGCAAGCAAGAGGCAAACCATGAAAGATATAACTGAAGGCAGTAAAAGAGACGCTATCGAAACGCAACTAGCAGTAGACAGGAAAAGTACATCTAACTGCTCTTTGGGACACTTCACTTCGTAAGCTGAAGTAGAAAAGAAGAAGAAGATAATTTGTGTTTGCTGATGCTTCAGTGACTGCAACATTAATAAAGATTAGCGGATAAACCTTTACCCTCTACAGCGTAGTTGGTTAAACCTGACTTCGCGGTGACCAGGAGACGAACTCCTTGTGGTCCGTGTTCACTCCCGGGGGTAGGCAGAAAGCAAAATTTCCCCAAATTTACGGTACCTATCATGGAATCAAGCCCGACGGGTTGAGATATCCATAGTACCGACCCAAAGGGTTAACAACTCATGGTTTCTGGATTAAAAAATTTTTTTTTTTTAAATCCGTCCATCACAAACATTCAACAGCTGGAGCAAATTACCGTACAATATCGGTATCGAACTACTCGGGTCTAGACAGGAAGCAAGAACTCCGCCATGTATTGAACTGTCCAAAAATGTAAATCAGCGAGTTGATAGACAGCGATAAGAGGAACGCCATCAGGTATATTATGACAAATTATACAAATTTAAGGTCTGATGCTAGCTGTATATCTTGCTACCTAGCAATGAATGTTTCGTCCTTTTTAGGACGAAATTTTTCGTTATTTGAAGCCCCACCCTGGCTTTTGCCAGGGGCCGCAATATAGGCAGGTCATAAATATTGCCAATTGTCTGAACGCGGTTTCTGGAACCTCTCCACGGCGATCCTCATCCACATGGTGGCACTTTGTGTCATCGGGTGTTAATCGCTTGTGTGATATCCTGGTGGGTAGAAAGTCAGTCAGTCAGTCAGTCAAATTTAAGGTCAAGTTAAAGGTCAAATGGGAGGGGAAAAGGGGGAGAGGGAGTGGGGGACTCAATTTTCCCCGTTCGCTGTTCTCATAATTAACTCTTTCAGTTTAAAAAAAAAAAACATCCGTGTTTAAATTACAGAATACGTGGTTTATCTTCGCCAATGCATGTCCTAGGCCCGGTTGAGAAAGGAGTAGGGTTGTAGTAGTGCCAGCTACTCCAGACTGTAAACACTGTGGCTCAGAAACTCATTACAGAAAGCCATTTCGGCGAACTAAGGCAATGAAACGGGAAACAAATTAATTGAGAAGACAATGATATTCAAGAGAAACTCTAAGATGAATGTTATGGACAGAAACCAAAGGTGCTAGGCTAGAATCTATCTATGATATCTAAATGATGTCACTGGACATAACTAAAAAGAGGTACAGACTGCAAGCCCTGTGTGACGTGTAATGACACCACACGATTACGATAATGATACATAGTTTACAATACCTAGCGTTTTCTGTCCGAATTTTTCTGCCACAGCGGCCAACTCGACCATTTGGGGGCCGCGTTAGCGAAGTCGATAGGAGACTCGCTTTCAAATCCAGCTGCGACTCGCTGTAGCCACGGCCGGTGTTTGAAACCGGGTGGTTCCCTGGGGTTCACCAAGCCTCTAGGAAATGGGTACCAGAGTTAACACTCTGGGGTAAACGGAAGGACGTCGCTGTAGCTACGGAGTTGCGTGCGGACGCCGGAACAGGCAGACAGTTTCTTATCAGCTGCCTGACTGGTTGCAGAGCACTTATGGTTTATAACCGTGTCTAATGACGTTGGTTCACATCTCCCGACTTTACCTTTACCTTTTTATTTGTGTATTTCCATTATTTTCGTTCACTGAGTCTAAAAGGCTGTTGCTGTAATGTACATAAAATCTCAAGTTAGAAAATGTAATAGCTGCCCTGTCAGCAGAGAGTAGCGTCCAGGGTTAACGTCTTGCAAAAGCGCTTCCTTAATTCCAATGTACCCGGTCCTATTCCATCTGCGGGCGATGTAACAGCAGACCGCCTAAATGCTGATTTGGAGCGGATCATGTAGGAGCAATGGCAAACCACTGAACGTAATACTGTCTGACTAACAAAAACAGCCAACAAATGCTAGGGTTGGTTCTGTAACGTCCTGTAAATGATACGCAACTAACTAAACTAAAAGAGTTAATGTGTCATTAATAGCAGCATTATCTTGAGTTGTTACCGTCCAGCGTCGCAGGAAGGAATAGTCTGATGGCCCAGTGCTCGATCGTTGGCATTGATTATTGTTGTTCATTATGAATGTGTAATGCAAGTTATGCGAGTGCATCGTTTTGAGCACTCTAGCGATTATTTGTAATCTGGTAATCTAGTAATCCGCTAATTTTAATTTCAGCTTCATAGCAAACGGGTCACCCCATCTTTGCTCCGCTCCTGTGCCAACAAAAAACACACAGAATGTTTATCACAGTCCCTTGTGGAAAGACTGACAAACTGCTTTCTCAGCAAATCTAGCACACACTCGCGTTAAAAGCATATGGTTGCCATCTGAAGTGCTAACACAAACAGTCTGACGTTAGAAATGCCGGTTAGAAACTGCAAGAAATGAGATAGGCCTGCAGAAACCGTTTGCGGGGGCAAAGAAATAAGATATGCTTGCGGGGGCAAAGAAAGGAGATATGCTAGCGGGGTCAAAGAAAGGAGATATGAATGCGGGGTCAAAGAAAGGAGATATGCCGGCAAAAACGGCTTGCGGGGGCAAGAAAGGTAGTATGCTTGCGGGGTCAAAGAAATAAGATATGCTGGCCGGGTCAAAGAAAGGAGATATGCTGGCGGGGTCAAACAAAGAAGATATGCTGGCGGGGTCAAAGAAAGGAGATATGCTGGCGGAGTCAAAGAAAGAAAATATGCTGGCGGGGTCACACAAAAAAAGATATGCTGGCGGGGTCACAGAAAGAAGATATGCTTGCGGGGGCAAAGAAAGGAGATATGCCTTCATCATTGATGGTAGCAGAAGTCACCAAAAGATCAGCAGTTGCACACGCGATCAATTTTAATCAAATTATGGCCCCACCAATATTGCGACAACCGGCGTCGCGCCATTTTCTGAATCTACAAATCACACCACCACGTTGGTCAGTCAAAAAACACGCCAAATGAAATCCGCAGCTCACAGTGTCACGCCATGCACTCAACTCAGAAGCTGGGTAACGAAACTATATACTTCCAGTCTACAAAAGGAGCAAAAAAGCAACGGCCAGTCTGACAGAAGCAAAAAAATGTTTGCCCTGGCTCAAAACAGTGGCAGTGCCTAGTGTTCATTTGGACCTGAAGCATTATGTGAGGGTTAATAAACTGTCACCCCAGCAGTACCCTACTATTAGCTGGGGAAGGGATTTAGAACATTACATCCACCATCAAGCGTCGCCCCAACAACGACCTGACTGCCTTCGTTAACGACTGTTCACCCAACAGCCATGCAGTTCTTTGGCACGAAGGAGACACTTTGAACTTGGGTTTGGACTGCCGACTCCCTACACGAAGATATATGTGTGCTACTGGTGTCCCGTAGCCAAAATACTAATTCACTGTATTACTAAAATTCAGCACGCATACTCAAACACACAGTAGCTTATTTGTAAGATCTGTTCATAGATAAGGCTTGTGTAGATAACTGATGTTGCTATGTCCCAACATGATGTCCAAGAGTATGTCCTCTTGTATCTCCCCCCACAACTGTTAATTTTATCCCCCTCTCCCCCCCCCCCCCCCCCCCCCTTTTTTTGTAGATCTGTTTATAATCTCTTCCAGAGTCGGACATATTATTTAAAATGACCTTGGTTCCCCGGTTGACCCAGCCTTAAATGGATACCATATAAAGTCATGGGAAGTAAAGGCGGCCGACATGAGATTTACCATATCGCCCACTGAGGACTACCTTCTATGTTCTATAAAAAAATAGGTGTAGCCCTATATGCCCAATACGCCTCAATGCATGAAAAAGGGGTCTTTGGTCCACCTGTACTTGTACATCGAGCAGATGAAGCTTTTCAGCTGAAGACAGCAATTCCTTTTGGAAAATAAACTCTCTCCACAAACCTCCATTGTCCTGTAAAATGTCTTTGTTTACCGCGGACTAAGGAACCTCATCCTAAAGGAAAAGTGATCTAAAGTCGTATGTAAAGTAAAGCAAAGTTCCCTTTTCACGCCTTTCGGCGCATCGGGCATATGGGCAGAGCGTCCCTACAGACCATCAGCACTCTGTGGGTATGGTCAGCATTGCCGGCTGTCACTTTCCCAGGACAGCCCACTGGTACCCATTTGAGGTCGACCTGCGACGTCCCATACCAGACAAAAATCCACGCAGCCTGCAGTGGGTTTCGATCGCGGTATGCTGGCTCACGAGTCGGACTCGCAACGCCTTAGCCACGGACGCCGCAGTAAAGTCGTATGTATTGGACATGAGGAACGTGTCACATCAGAAACTAAAAAATACTGTACCCTGTTACTCTGTCATGCCAGCGTTGAAAACTTCGTGCATATGATGATGGATTCACATTGTGAGAACCAACCTCGATTGGTGACGTATTTAACGTGCCGCCGATCGCTTTTACTTACCACATGTTCTGATACCCATTTAGGCCGTTTGGACCAGAGAGCTAATGTCAGTTTTTTTATCCCTGGATTTCCCTGCAGATTCGAAGGAGTCGAAACATTCTGACCAGCTGGTAAGCATCTAACTGACTTTCGCTAGGTTTTCACGTAGCTGGATCGACCCCGACTGAGTGCTGGTAGAGACCATCACCTGCTGCAGACTACAATTTGAAGCTACAGGAGGTCGGTGTAGAGACATACCTGATCCTGATAGTTCTAACAGCCCGGACACCCTAAAGTGACCGCTGTTTCACAAAGGGGAGCCGTGGAGTGTAGCGGGTAGACGCTTGCCTTCGCCAAGACGTTAGTGGCCGGGAGGGGAAAAGGGGGGTGGGGGGGGGGGGGGGTGCTCAAATCCGCAAAAAATCCGATCTGGTTTCATTTTTTTTTACCTAGGCTTCCAGATCGACACTACAACTGGTACCAGGTTCATTGCTTAAGCAACGTAAAAGTTGTCGGGAAATGTTAACATAACCTGCCAACTGGATAAAGGAGACATTCTGAAGACCATTTATTAATAAATGCTAACAGAAGACACACGGTGAGATGAAATAACATTTGTAAGATTGCATGAGCGTACTATGGGTGTGGATTCGTCAAGGAAATGCATATTAAAGGAAGTACCCACTGTGTTATCAGTGTGCTGAGAAACAGTTAGCATCTATACCTTAAGTCATTTGCAGCGAGAGATGGAGCATCTATGCCTGGTGTGCTGTTATGTCGGTTTTCAAATCAGTAAACTATTTTCTTAACCTGACACACTAAAACAATATATAACTAACTGTTTTCACACAGTCCTGACTTGCAAGTTATCACGAGAGGCAAATATATTTAAATACATATATGCAGACGATAACAATGTTATGCATATCATAACAATCCTGTTTAGCTTGGCGGTTAGGTAATCATGCAGCCATTCTAAATCCTTCAACTTCAAGTTAAGACATTTCCTGAAAGCTGTCCTTGCAGACGCGTTCCTGGCACTTGAAGTCATTAGAAATTCTGCCGAGATTGCCACTACTGACGTTTGGCTTTTTGTTGCGTTATGAACATTGTCATGTCAAACTTTAACAATAGGGATCTCGATGTAATCTTCAACTGACGAAGATTGTATGTAATCATATTATCGGATGTCACAGGCTACTGATGTGTTAGACACATGTGTATGAGAAACTGGATACACAACACGAGTATTTATACGTATCACAGCTAGACAAACATTAGCAATTTTCTAAACACGTCAGATATGTTTTCTTCGTGTGAAATACTTTCTTTATGTACACTTCTATTCTTTCAGTTCACAGAGCCAAAGTTCTATTTGCTCTCAATCATGCAAGAGAGCTTATCAATATGTACTGGATTTCATTCTCTCATATATGAAGCAAATCTGATTTTCATCTGAAGTAACACATAAAATATCTCAGATCTGTTTAAAATGTCTATGCACTTTCCACGCCTTCAGACGTACTGGGCATATAGGGCTAAATCTATTATTGTATAGACCAGTCGGCATTTGGTGGGTGATGTAGTCAGCATCAAGCATCACGCCCGCCGCCTTTGCTACCCAGGACTGCACCTGGTACACTTTCAAGGCAGGGTTGACCTTGGGGCCAAGGTCATTTCTGAAAAAAGTTCGGTGTCATCAGGACCCGAACCCACCACCTTCAAATCCGCAGACAAGAATCTAGCCGCTACACCACGGTGACTC
>CAJHNH020001031.1:138805-151305 GCA_905116865.2 Candidula unifasciata
CACCACCACGTTGGTCACAGCTGAAAAACATTTCAGATTAAATCCGCAGCTGAAAGTGGCTCGCCATGCACTTAACTCAGTAGCTGGGCGACAAAACTATATCCTTTAGGTTTACAAACAGAGGAAAATACAACGGTCACCGTCTGTCAGAAGCAAAATTTGCCTCGACAAAACAAAGTGAAATCGCCTTTAAAAAACGAATACTAGCTCCTGCATCTTACCAGCAATGTTATTTGCTTTTCCTTAAGCGACGACTTTTCTGACCGCTCTTCTGCTATTTATTTCAATACTATCTGTACCCGGCCACGCGTTGCTGTGGCCCAGAATGGTGAAATGGAAAGGAAAGAAAATAGCTCTCAGCTAATAGTGTCTGTCATATCCCCCCTCCCCTCGACCCAGTCATATCTCCCTCTCCGAAGGATTGAAAAATCAACTATTGCGAAATTATTAAAATAGAAATAGTTAAGAAATGAGAACTTAAAAATAATATTTTAAGCTCTCTCAGCTAACTGTTTCTGACATAATCTCCCCCTCCCCCCCCCCCCCCCCCGCTCCTTTTCCACTAATCATGTCTCCTTCTCCGTAGGATTAATAAATCATCACCTGGCGAAATTATTAAACTAGAAATCGTTAATAAATGAGAACATTAAAATAATATTTTAGGCTCTCTCAGCTAACTCTGTCTGGCATAAACCCCCCCCCCCCCCCCGCTTCCCCAATCATATCTCCCTCGCCGAAGGATTTAAAAATCATAACCTGGCGAAGTCATATCTCCCTCTCCGAAGAATTGAAAAACCATCTATGGCGAAATTATTAAAATAGAAATTGTTAAGAAATGAGAGCTTTAAAATAATATTTTAAGCTCTCTCAGCTAACTGTGTCTGGTATAACCCCCTTCCCTTCCCCTCCACCAATCATATCTTTCCCGCCCCCTCCACCAATCATATCTTCCTCTCCGAAGGATGAAAAAATCATCACCTGGCGAAAGGATTGAAAATAGAAATAGTTTAAAAATGAGAACTTTAAAATATTATTTTAAGCTCTCTCAGCTAAATGTGTCTGGCATAACCCCCTCCCCCCCCCCCCCCCACCTCCCCCCCCCCCCCCCCCCCCCGCCTTCCACCAATCATATATCCCTCTCCGAAGAACTGAAAAATCATCACCTGGCGAAATTATTAAAATAGAAATAGTTAAGACATGAGAAATGTAAAATAATATTTTAAACTCTCTCAGCTAAATGTGTCTGGCATAACCAAACTCCCCCCTCTTTTCCCCTAATTATATCATCCTCTCCGAAGGATGGGAAAGTCACCATGTGACGAAATATTGTAACTAAATTGAGCTTGGCATCCGTGTCCACCCAGACTTAAATAGGTAGCATTAACTTGTACTGAGAAGTAAATGTGGCCAGTGTAACAGCTACATCACTCATCCAGTACCAGTACTACTGCAACCACTACCACCACCACCATTACAACAACAACAAAAACTGTCACTACAGTCTGTGTAGATCGGTGTAGAAAAGAGGAGTTAGCTCCGCATGCTGATGGAACCAACAGTAAAAAGTACACTATACTCACGAATAGCGGAGAAAAATACCTCGCACCAGTCATCTCTCCCTCTCCGAAAGAACAATTTTTAACTGACCTTAGCGTCCGTGTCCACCCAAACTAAACTGAGCTGTAAGCCGTCTTAGGTAACAGTTTCTGTCATCGCTGAATTGTTTTTAATCGAGAAGCGTCGCGGGGAGGCTAATTGGGACTTAATTGAAATCGGATGTCTTTGGGCGAAAGCGCAGATATCGCAGCCAGCTGTAACCCACAACACAACGTGGCAGCCACCCTTTTAAGGGAAAAAGAACAATTATCACCCAGCGGGGAATCGAACAACGGTCACCCGCGTTTAGGATGGAATACTTACAACTATACTACCAAAGACTGAATAGTTTAGGTCAGATATCGCAGCCTAGCTGTAAACCACAACGCAAGGTGAAAACAGCCCTCTCGAGGGCGAACGAAGATTACCCTTGACATGACAATTGAACATCACGTCGCCGCGGTCGCAGGCTAGCTGTAAACCCCAAAACCGAAAAAGGCGTAGATTTCGCAGTCTAGCCATAAACCACAACACAACGTGCCAACCGCCCAGTTAAGGGCTAAAAAAATGTATATCACCTAGCGGGGAATCGAACGCGGGTTACCCGCATGATAGGCAGAATAGTTGAAAGTACACTACCAAACACTCAAGCAGATAGTGGAAATGAAATTACACAATAATGCAAAGTTCAAAACAAGCTTAGCAGTCAAAAATGGCCAATCAAATAAAAACAAACCCGGGCCAGCAACGAAACAAACAATGATTTGACCGTTGCTGGAGCTACGTCGTTTGTGGTTTGTGCGGTTTTCTGACAAAAAATCACGCTTTGAGTCAAAGGCAACGTTGTATGAAAATTTGAAAGCAATCGGTTCAGTAGTTTCCGAGTTTAGGGTTAACAAACTCGGAAAATTAACATTTTTATTAATTTAAGATTTCTAAATGTTGAGGAAAAGATTCCACTTGCTGCTGTTGCCAAGACATGTGCCCGCCACCTGGTACTGACTGACTGACTTTCTACCCCACCAGGACATCACACAAGCGATAAACACCCGATAACACAAAGTGCCACCATGTGGATGAGGATCGCCGTGGAGAAGTCCCAAAAACCGCGTTCAGACAATTGGCCATATTTATGGCCTGCCTATATTGCGGCCCCTGGAAAAAACCAGGGTGGGGCTTCAAAAAAAAATTTCATCCTAAAAATGACGAAACGATGGACACATCACAACCACCTGGTATCAGAGAGGGGTCTTAAGACGCTGTCAATGTTAGTACAAGCTCTAAGAATCTTCCACCGGCTACAAGCTCTAAGAATCTTCCACCGGCTACAAGCTCTAAGAGTCTTCCACCGGCTACAAACTCTAAGAATCTTCCACCGGCTACAAGCTCTAAGAATCTTCCACCGGCTACAAGCTCTAAGAATCTTCCACCGGCTGCTTGAGGCAGCAGTCGACAGCAATTTTGCCTACCAGATTTAGTGAATGAGCTGCACAGGACGCATTATAGCAATCTGGTTCCTTTCCAGAATAGTTTTCTGCATCCCCTATTAAGAACCAGACATGTAAGTAGAGTTGTCATAAGATTGCCACCCCATATTTTGAAAAGTTTAGCCTACAGGCTTCACGTAAGTACTTCAACTTGTTCATCTTCAACTTTTGCAGAATTCTCAGAGTAAGCCAAAATGAACAAAATGAGGATGTAAACTTCAAAACATGTGCAGATCTGTATGTACCATTAGAAACTGCAAAGAAATAAGATATGCTTGCATAAACTGCTTGCAGGGTCAAAGAAATAAGATATGCCTGCAGAAACTGATTGCGGGGGCAAAGAAATAAGATATGCTTGCGGGGGAAAAGAAAGGAGATATCCTTGCGGGGTCAAAGAAAGGAGATATGTCGGCAGAAACTGCTTGCGGGGGCAAAGAAAGGAGATATGCTTGCGGGGTCAAAGAAAGGAGATATGCTGGCGGGGTCAAAGAAATAAGATATGCTGGCGGGGTCAAAGAAAGGAGATATGCTGGCGGGGTCAAAGAAAGAAGATATGCTTGCGGGGGCAAAGAAAGGAGATATGCTTGCGGGGACAAAAAAAGGAGATATGCCTGCAGAAACTGCTTGCGGGGGCAAAGAAAGGAGATATGTTGGCGGGGCAAAGAAAGGAGAAATGCTTGCGGGGGCAAAGAAAAGAGATATGCCTGCAGAAACTGCTTGCGGGGTCAAAGAAAGGAGATATGCTGGCGGGGTCAAAGAAAGGAGATATGCTGGCGGGGGCAAAGAAAGGAGATATGCTTGCGGGGTCAAAGAAAGGAGATATGCTGGCGGGGGCAAAGAAAGGAGATATGCTTGCGGGGTCAAAGAAAGGAGATATGCCTGCAGAAACTGCTTGCATGGTCAAAGAAAGGGGATTAGCCGGCAGAAACTGCTTGCGGGGTCAAAGAAAAAAGATATGCTGGCGGGGTCAAAGAAAGGAGAAAGGTCGGCAGAAAATACTTGCGGGGTCAAAGAAAGGAGATATGCTAGCGGGGTTAAAGAAAGGAGATATGCTGGCGGGGTCAAAGAAAGGAGATATGCTGGCGGGGTCAAAGAAAGGAGATATGCCGGCAGAAACTGCTCGCCTAGTCAAAGAAGAAAGATATGCCACTCAACTTCTCCTGAGTACAGTGAGCACGGAGAGACTGACATGGCTGCTGCATTGACCGAGGGGGCGGGAATGGATAGGACTAAGTGCTAAGATGTCGATTTGGATAACAAATAAATGTTCAATTAAGAATCGACAATCACAGCACTATGGACACACCTAAAAAGGCTCTGTGCCTATCTTCAGCAAGAGCTGAAATTGCGGTAGCACTAGTTACAGTCGGATTGTAAATGCGCCTTGCCCTTCTCCGGAGTGTTAAGCGTTTGCCAGATCCCCTTGTAACTTCTCGCGGCTCCGTTCTCCCAAGTCGGTAATGATCTGTTTGTGGCTCCGCACTGTTCACTCGCACCCAGAGAGTTCTCACAACATCGAGCTTGTCATACATCAATTCACCACCAAGTGGTACAGAGCCAACCAGTTTTTCTTCCTCCTCATTCCCCAACACACCAGCTTGACCTGGAGTAAATATCCAAAGGGCACTAACTAACCGGGAACCTCTGAAGTGGTGCTTGCCACTCTGCACGGAGCATGCCTGTTTCCACTTTTCTCAACAAGCTCTGTGAGTCAATTACAAACACGACAAGTGTGTACAGTTGACTCTCAAGCCAACGGAAGGCAGCGGAACCCCCCCCGCCCCCCCCCCCCCCCCCCCCCCCCCCCCCCCCCCCCCCATTTTTAAAAAAAAAAAAATTACCAGAAACTTCGGAGTCTATGGACACACTTCGTAAAACCACACTAATTTGCTCATCATGAAAGAATATACTGAGAGCTCAGACAGACATGCTGAAGAAAGCTGAAGTCGCTGCCTTATCCCAGACGACAATTCATCTTCATTTATTCAGCCTAGCCCCAGACATCCGTCATCACGTGACACCGCCCTCCACAAAGCACGCCAGAAATGTCTGGTATTAGCCTGTTCTTACTTCATACAGCTGCATGTCTCACGTGAACAGACGTTCCATCTTCTCTCTGTCCCTTTTTAACATACTGATAGAAAGCCGACCTAATCCTTGCAGCTGAAAATTTCAATAAATTGAGCAATCTTCATTTTCGTATAATATTTTAACTGCCACTCAAAGACGATTATTGGTCTTGTGTGTTAACAAAAAAATATGCAGACAGTCTAACTTTCTTCTTCTTCTTCTTCTTTTCTTTCCTCCTTCTTCTTCTTTTTCCTTCTTCTTCGTTTTCCTTCTTCGTTTTCCTTCTTCTTCTTCTTCCTCCTTCTTCTTCCTCCTCCTTTTTCTTCTTCCTTCTTCTTCTTCTTCCTTCTTCTTCTTCTTCTTCTTCTTCCTCCTTCTTCTTCTTCCTCCTTCTTCTTCTTTTTCCTTCTTCTTCGTTTTCCTTCTTTCGTTTTCCTTCTTCTTTTCCTTCTTCTTCTTTCCTTCTTTCTTCTTCTTCTTCTTCTTCGTCTTCTTCGGTCTTCTTCCTCCTGACTTCTTCTTCTTCTCCTTTCTTCTTCTCCTTTCTTCTTCTCCTTTCTTCTTCTTCTTTCTTCTTCTCCTTTCTTCTTCTTCTTTCTTCTTCTCCTTTCTTCTTCTCCTTTCTTCTTCTCCTTTCTTCTTCTTCTTTCTTCTTCTCCTTTCTTCTTCTTCTTTCTTCTTCTCCGTTCTTCTTCTTCTTTCTTCTTCTTCTTCTTATTCTTCTTCTTCTTCTTCTTCTTCTTCTTTTCTTCTTCTTTTTCATTCTTCTTCTTCTTCTTCTTCTTCTTCTTCTTCTTCTTCTTCTTCTTCTTCTTCTTTTCTTCTTTCTTCTTCTTCTTCTTCTCTTCTTCTTCTCTTTTTCTTTCTTCTTCTTCTTCTTCTTCTTCTTCTTCTTCTTCTTCTTCTTCTTCTTCTTCTTCTTCTTCTTCTTCTTCTTCTTCTTCTTCTTCTTTTTCTTCTTCGTTTTCTTCTTCTTCTCTTCTTCTTCTTCTTCTTATTCTTCTTCTTCTTCTTCTTCTTTCTTTTTCGTTCTTCTCTTCTTCTTCTTCTTTTCTTCTTCTTCTTCTTCTTCTTCTTCTTTCTTCTTCTTTCTTCTTCTATTTTCTTTTCTTCTTCTTCTTCTTCTTCTTCTTCTTCTTCTTCTTCTTCTTTCTTCAATTCTTCTTCTATTCTTCTTTTTTTTCTTTTCTTCTTCTTCTTTTCTTCTTCTTCTTCTTCTTCTTCTTTTTCTTCTTCTTCTTCTTCTTCTTCTTCTTCTTTTTCTTCTTCAATTCTTCTTCTTCTTATTCTTCTTTTTCTTCTTTTTTCGTTTTCTTATTATCTCTTCTTCTTTTCTTCTTCTTTTCTTCTCATCTTCTTCTTCTTCTTCTTCTTCTTCTTCTTTTTTTTCTTCTTCTTCTTCTTCTTCTTCTTCTTCTTCTTCTTCTTCTTCTTCTTCTTCTTCTTTCTTCTTCTTCTTCTTCAAGTCCATGCCGTGTGGCCTTGTTAGTCACGTCTATCCACAACCTTCTGTCTCATGTACTTCCAATCAACTCTGACACAGATGATCTTCCATGCCATGATGTCAAACCGTCCAGCATCTGTTGTCTGGTCTTCCTCTGCCTCTCTTCCCCTCTAACTTTTCTAACTATGCGATGAACTCCATCGATGTACTCTATGTACTTCTCTTTTCTCATGACTAAAGAATGTTGATTGTTTCTTTCTGGTGAGGGCAATCAGTTCTCTTCGTGAGTCAGTTTCTTTCAAGACGTCTTCGTTACTCTTTTGAATTTGTCTGGGGATTATTCTCATTATTCGTCTAAAAAACCACATCTCTGCAGCTTCCAAATAAGTCAAGCTTTGGCGTATTTTTATAAAACCGTCACTTTCAGACAGACTTATGGGCGCTCGAGTGGATTTATTTCTAGCTAGTAAGGCGACCTATGGGGTCTTTTCCAGACCTTCATGCATATTAGGTCTATAGGACTAAACCTATATTTTATAGACCTCTCCATCGGTACTCTGTGCGTAATCTAGGAGAAATGGAGTTCGTGTTGTGTGTAACGCCCAAAACCAATCATGGGCAGTCGCTCTGCTGAGCGAGGTTCAGTCATATGGGATACACTTCGGAAAGTAAACAAGAAGACAGGAGTAGAAAGGAGGGAACACGGTTAACTGAGACTATGATTCAAATGATTCAAGACAACCCACCTCACCCCCCAGTAATCTGATTGTCTATACAGATGACTCTGTGTTGAAAGGCAGACGAAGTGCATGGGGATTCATTTTAAAAGCGAATGGTCGTCGCTTAGTGCAACACAGCCTAGAATATGATATCACAATGTCTAGTTAGAGAATAGGGATGAAAGCAGTCACTGTTTTCCTTGCTGACTTGGTAATCAGCTGTACACACATGTCATGTCGTAATTGTAACTGACACAGATTATGCTGAGAAAGCTGGAAACAGGCATTCTAAGTGCAGAGTAGTAGCATCGCTTTAGAGGTCCGGGTAGTTAGCGTTCTTTGGGTATTTTCTCCAGGTCATGACGGGGTGTTGGAAAACGAGCAGGCATATAGAATATCCGTATAATGTATGACAAGCTTGACGTAGTGAGGGCCCTTTGGGAGCCAGTGAATTTGCAGAGGCACATACAGATCATTACAATGTCAGGAGAATGGCGTTGTGGGGAGTTACCAGGGGATCTGGCCGAAGCTCAACACTCAAGGGAAAGGCAAAACGTATATACAATCAGACAATTACTGGTACCATCAGAAGCTAAAACTCTTCGCTTGCTGCTGAAGATAGGGACGGAGCGCTTTTGGGAGTGTCCAGAGTGCTGTGATGTCGATTCATAATTTAACATTCAATTTTCAAAAAACGTCTTTGGACATTGGGGCAACCCTATTTGTGTTTTGTTCTTCGATGCAGCACCCTCTCCAAGGTACCTCTACTGATTGATCCCATGAGAGGTCGGTTATAGCCTCTTCTGTCTGTACTTCGAAGGCCACATAGGCGTGCTTCACCAAGCTTAAATATTCGGTCACGCAGTCTGGTTAGTGTCTGAAATTTGACATTATCCTCCATCCTAGTCCGTACAGCGTTGGTGATATCAGCTCTGTCCAGGCTGCTTTCCGTTTGCACTGATGCAAACGCACCGGCGAGGATACTGAAATACTTTAAGTATATTTTTAACTCAATGTTTCGCCCAGATAGCGCCGTTGGGCTACTGTTTTTGATTTCCAAGCCAAATTATTTTTCACGTGCGCAACAATGCACACGGTCGTCTGATCTCACTATCCAGAGACCAGGGGTAATTACTTGAAGCTGCAGCCGCACAAGCAGACGCGGAAGAAGCAAAGTCTTGTCTTGCCACCTAATGTCATGTAGTCTTGATGACACTATAATTAGTTTATACTTTGTAATAAGTCACGAATGAGCTTTCTGGCATTTATACCGGCTCATACATTGATCAGGAAAGTGGGTGAAAGCTCATAAAGAATAATAAATGAATAAAAAAATGATGTTAATTATGATGTCGATAAAGCTAAATTAGGAAAAAGACGTAGATTTTTAAGAAGACGGACAAGTCAAAATCGACGAAGTTTAGCTGGGGAAAAAAATACTGGTGCGTCCATTAGCGGCTTATGTGGTTAAGCAGATTGACACAGGGTGCTGCGTGGTCTCGATGCATGGTGTCCGGCTCGAGTGTTAGAGCTTCCGTGTTCAATCCCCGGTAAGGGCTGGGATTTTTTTCACATGGACTTGGACTTCAAGTAATTACCCCTGGTCTCTGGGTAGTGAGATCGGACGCCAGGATCTCTTCTTCTTCCTCCTTCTTCTTCATCCCCCTTCTTCTTCTTCCTCCTTTTTCTTCTTATACTTCTTCTTCTTTTTCCTTCTTCTTTTTCTTCTTCCTCCTTCTTCTTCTTCCTCCTTCTTCTTCTTCCTCCTCCTTCTTCTTCTTCTCCCTCCTTCTTCTTCTTCCTCCTTCTTCTTCTTCCTTCTTCTTCCTTCTTCTCCCTCCTTCTTCTTCTCCCTCCTTCTTCTTCTACTTCTTCTTCTTCTTCTTCCCTCCTTCTTCTTCTTTCTTCTTCTTCCTCCTCCTTCTTCTTCTTCCTTCTTCTTCCTCCTCCTTCTTCTTCTTCCTTCTTCTTCTTCCTCCTTCTTCTTCCTCCTTCTTCTTCCTCCTCCTTCTTCTTCCTCCTTCTTCTTCCTCCTTCTTCTTCTTCTCCTTCTTCTTCTTCTTCTTCTTCCTTCTTCTTCTTCTTCTTCTTCTTCTTCTTCTTCTTCTTCTTCTTCTTCTTCTTCTTCTTCTTCTTCTTCTTCTTCTTCTTCTTCTTCTTCTTCTTCTTTTTCTTCTTCCTTCTTCTTCTTCCTTCTTCTTCTTCCTTCTTCTTCTTCTTCTTCTTCTTCTTCTTCTTCTTCTTCTTCTTCTTCTTCTTCTTCTTTTTTTTCTTCTTATACTTCTTCTTCTTTAAGTCCATGCCGTGTGACCTTGGTAGTCATGTCTATCCACAACCTTCTGTCTCGTGTACTTTCAATCAACTCTGACTCCATCGATGTACTCTATGCACTTTTTCTTTGTCATGACTAAAGAATGTAGATTGTCTATTTCTGATGCGGCAATCAGTTCTCTTCGTGAGTCAGTTTCTTTCAAGACGTCTTTGTTACTTTTTTTAATTTGTCCAGATTATTCTCATTATTCGTCTATAAAACCACATCTCTGCAGCTTCCAAATAGGTCAAGTTTTGGCGTATTTTTATAAAACCGTCACTTTCAGACAGACTTATGGGCGCTCCAGTGGATTTAATATCTAGCTAGTAAGGCGACCTATGGGGTCTTTTCCAGGCCTTCATGCATATTAGGTCTATAGGGTTAAACCTAAATTGTATAGACCCATCGGCACTCGGTGCGTGATGTAGCCAGCATCCCATCGGCTATCTTTAACTTCCAGGACGACACCTGGTACCCACTCAAAGCTGGGCTGACATGGGAGCCAAGGTCTTTTTTTTTTTAAATTATTATTCGCCTCCGTCAGGACCCGAACGCACATCCTTCCGATTTGCTTTCGAGCTTCTAGCAGCTACAACATGACGGTTCCCGGCTAGTTAGGTAAGTAGGTAGAATTAAAGAAAAACAGACAGGAGAAATGGACTTCGTGTTGTATGCAACGCCCATTACCAAGCGGGCAGTCGCTCTGCGGAGCGAGGTTCAGCCATATGGAATACACTTCGGAAAGTAAACAAAAAGTCAGGAGTAGAAAGGAGGGAACACGGTTAATTGAAACTATGATTCAAATGATTCAAGACAACCCCCTCCCCACTCCCACCCCCTCCCCAGTGATCTGATTATCTATACAGATGACTCATGTGTTGAAATGCAGATGAAGTGCATGATGATTCATTATAAAAGCGAATGGTCGCCGCTTAGTGCAACACAGTCTAGAACACGATATCACAATGTCTAGTTAGAGAATGGGGATGAAAGCAGTCACTGTTTTCCTTGCTGGCTTGGGAATCAGCTGTACACACATGTCGTAATTGTAACTGACACTGATTATGTTGAGAAAGCTAGAAACTGGCATTCTAAGTGCAAAGTAGCCGCATCGCTTCAGAGGTGCCGGGTAGTTAGCGTTCTTTGAGTACTTTCTCCAGGTCATGACGGGGTGTTGGGAAACGAGCAGGCAGATAGACTGTCCGTATGATGTAGGACAAGCTTGACGTAGTGAGGGCCCTTTGGGAGCCAGTGAACAGTGCAGAGGTCCAAAGAGATCAATACAATCTCGGGAGAATGGCGTTGTGGGGAGTTACCAGGGGATCTGGGTCGGCGCTCAACACTCAAGGGAAAGGCGAGACGGATATACAATCAAACAATTACTGGTACTATAGGAACTGAAACTCTTCGCTTGCTGCTGAAGATGGGGACGAAGCGCCTATGGGAGTGTCTAGAGTGTTGTGATGTCGATTCATAATGTAACATTCAATTTCAGTAAACGTCCTTGGACATTCGGCGGCTCCATTTGTGCTTAGTTCTCCAATGCAGCAACACTCACTCCAAAGTACCTCTACTGATTGATTTCATAAGGCGTTGGTTATAGCATCTCCATTCTATACTTTAAAGACGGCATAGGCGTGCTTCACCAAGCCTAATTCCACGGTCACGCAGACTTGTTAGTGTCAGAAATTCGTCAGTATCCTCCACTTTAGTCCGTACAGCGTTGGTGATATCAGCTCTGTCCATGAATGGAAAGGGGAGGACTTTGTCATTTGCTGATGACATTTTGATTTATCGACGAGGGCGTGATAGACAGGAGATCGCCAGCACTATGCACAAAGAACTCGATCGAATTGCCGCCTGGTGTGATGGTTCCAATGCCTATGTCAATCCTTCGAAGGCATCAGTGTCATGGTTCTCTTTGAACAATCACATTGTCAAGTCGGACTTACCAGAAGTGAAAATGCGTGATAATGTATTGATCAGAACCAACGTTATGACGTTTCTCGGGGTGAGGTTCGATCGCAGCTTGTCATTCAGGGAACACGTTGACCATGTGATAACAGAAGCACGCAAAGGTCTATCTGCAATGAGGATTATGGCTGCTTCCAACATTGAGCAAAGACTACTAATACTTCTATTCTACGGTCTGGTCCTTTCCCCCATTGAATACGCTCTGGCCATCCTCACTGTCAGTGCTACCCAGATTGAACGACTCGAAAAGGTGCAAAATGAAGCCATGCGCATTATTTTGGGATATACTAGAGACACATCCTGTGGAGCAATGAGGTATCTACTTGACTTTCCAACAATGAACCAAAGGATCAGGATGTGGAGGGCTCGGGCATATCTCAAAATATGTGCTGATAAGAAACACCCACTGCATCAAGCGCTTTTTAGTGAAAAGGGCGACAGACTGAAGAGGGGGAAATCGTGGCTAGGTCGGGCAGAAGATGTTATTAGGCAAATATGCAGCCTAACCGACATCATACCTGGTGCAGAATGGATACCTGTGCCTCAGGCGTTTATTTGTACATTTTCCTGTATTGTCACACTCAACAGGCGATGTAGAGAAGAGAATCCTGTTGCTGTTAATGCAGAGGTCAACGCTCTCATCGGTGAAAATTCAGACGAAGCAGATGCAATAATCTATACAGACGGATCCGTTACACGCCAAAGAAGAAGCGCATGGGCATTTACAGCACGCTCAGCGGGCAGAACAGTCAAAGAAGCCAACGGCACCTTCTCCATGACAACCAGCAGCATGACGATGGAGGTGATGGCAGTGACACAAGCGCTTGCCTGGCTTGAAAACACAAAAATACACCCGCGTGTGTATACTCAGTGATTCAATGAGTATGATCCGGAGGGTT
>CAJHNH020001031.1:156305-206352 GCA_905116865.2 Candidula unifasciata
TTAAACCCCTCATGAGAAAATTTATGTAAGGGCCTTTACTCCCCTTACAAAATTATTGGGTGAGCTAAGCATCCCCCCCCCCCCCCTCCATTATATTCTTGGGTAGGTTTAAAGGACATAAACTCCCAGGTTCCTGTCCAATGACCCTGAAACATCTGAGCAATAGAAAGACGTGTTACCCCACCCGCAGAGAAACGTCCCTAGTCTTTCTTGGCGCCAGATCGCACGCTATATTTCCCTCTATAAGTGTGATTGACAAGGAAACCATTTTGCCGTGAAACTGTATGCCTGCAATGATTATTATGGTGTTTTTCGTTTTCGTTTTCTTCTTCGTGCCACTACACCATGATTGTTCCTTACAAATTCTGACGAAAGAACCCCACACGTCTGTCGGAACACTAACATAATACCACAGACAAATTACCAGTGCTTCTCAAATTACCTGCAACGTTTTTCCTATCGCACGAACTCAAGGGGTCTTATAAAGAATACCAAACTACACTTACGGGTTACCACTAGAAACGGGCGGCCGTGGACATAAACATAGTGATGATACCAAAAGAATCGAATTCTTTCTGGGTGTTGTAATCTGCAGTCCAACTGTCTTGATCACGCCTGGACGTAATCTCATATATCATGACGAGATTTATGACCCTTGTGCTCACCCAATGCAGTATAATGGCTAGAATTAGAGTGTCCCCCCCCCCCCCCCCCCCCCCCGGTCGGTGATATTACCGTTTATATTCTTTCTTTGGCTTTAAGGTTAGTGAAAGCATTTCACAACTTTATTGTCCTCGGGTCTGAGGATTCTATTTCCACGATTTTTGTTTTTAATTGTCCTAGTGGCATTCAGATATTGGTAGAAAATTCGCATCGTGATGAAATTGGAGATTTGCGAATTAATATTCTCTGTTGTTAATTTTTGGAAATTGTACCCCCCCTGAAATATGCATTCTGTAGATTACAAGAATGAGAATCGACAGCTTCAAATGCAGGAAGTCTCGTTCAACGGTATAACCATACAGCACAAATATAAGTGAAGAGAGGTGTTGGAGTCGCTGCGGAAATCTCGTCTGAAAGGAAGTGGTTTCATTTTTGTGCCAGGATATTCTGGGGTAAGAGGGAATGAACGAGCGGATTGACTTGCTGGCAGGACCACGATGAGTACAGAAAAATTAATGGACCGGACCCACATTCTGATTGCTCTCAAAGTTGCAGGACGAGTAGATGATTCAGGAGACGACATTTAATCGGCAACACGCAAAAGACTACAAGAACTTTAGGAGAAAATTGTGTCGCCAAATATGACCAATATATAGGTAGCCAACGAAGGATAGTGAACTAACACTGAACTAGTGTTATCAGTCGCCACAAGCTCGGGGACACACTGAAGATGGGATCCGAGCGCTTATGGGCTTGTCTGGTGTGCAGTGAGGATAATCTGTCGATTAACTAACTGTTATAATAGGGATTACTGAACAGTTATGAAGTAGCCTGTAGTCAAGTGTGGGTGGGTTTGAGTGTAACTATATATCCTAAGTCAGCAGCGGATAACACTTCTACCCAGGCTTTTTTGTGTGGAGCCATTTTTCATGCCGGTATTTTCATTTTAATTCACCCCGAAACAAAGGAAATCCGGGTGTTCCCGGGAATCTCTGATATTCTAGGTGTGTTAAATGTCAGCCTTGATCGCCTAAAAGACATCGACTACCTCTAACCACCCTAACCCTAACACCCCTAGAATATTGGATTTTTCCTTCCTGAAACTCCAGGATTTCCTAGGTTTGAGGTGATTTAAAATTAAGGCACCTAAATTTATTTTCTAAAAGTTTTCAGTTTAGATGAGATTTTTAAAAAATCAATTTTGTTTAAGGACGCCAAAGAAAAGAAAAAAACATGAGCACATTGTGATAACATAAACGGTGGAGGGAAAGAGACGAGGTGAGTGGTCACAAGAGAAATTAGACAGCTTTGATCGTTGCAGGAAATACACTTTAGGGTGAGCATGTGACAGAAGGTTTTGGGCAACATTGACAACTAACCCAACAAGGCAAGTGGGAGTTTAAAAGAATAATTTAAGCTTAGCTTAAATGTTTCTATACATCCGCCTATTCATTCATGCATCCACCTATCGATTCATGCGTCCATCTTTCCATTTCTCAAATTATCTGTCTATCAATTTATGTCTGTTTACACACACACACACACACACACACACACACACACACACACACACACACACATAAAAATATATAAAATATATATATATATATATATATATATATATATATATATATATATATATATATGTCCCCTACCGTTTTACTGTCTATCCATCCTTCGCTCTCTGTCTATCTTTCTCTGTGTCTCTCTGTCTTTTTGTCTGTCTGTCTCTCTTCTTTCTCTCCTCTCTATCTTCTCACTCTGATTCTGTGTGCGTCTCTCTCTCTCTCTCTCTCTCTCTCTCTCTCTCTCTCTCTCTCTCTCTCTCTCGCTCTCTCTCTCTCTCTCTCTCTCTCTCTTCTCGTTCTCTGCATTTCTGTCTCTCACTTCTATATCTCTCTCTCTCCCTTTCTCTCTGTCGTTCTGTCACTTTCTCTCTCTGTATCTCCCTCTCTTTTTCTGTCTTTCAGTCTCTCTCTTTCTCTGTCTTTCTGTCCCTCTCTCTTCTCTCTCTCTCTCTCTCTCTCTCTCTCTTGTTTTTCTCTCTCTTCTCTCTCGATTTATCTGTTTATTGATATTTATTATGTCTCTCTTTTTTTCTACCCTTCTGTCTCACTCTTTTGTAAGTATCTTTCCTTCTGATTTTACCAGTTAAGAAGCTCTGTATCTCCCTCTCTTTTTCTGTCTTTCAGTCTCTCTCTTTCTCTGTCTTTCTGTCCCTCTCTCTTCTCTCTTTCTCTCTTTCTCTCTCTCTCTCTCTCTTCTTTTTCTCTTTCTTCTCTCTCGATTTATCTGTTTATTGATATTTATTATGTCTCTCTTTTTTTCTACCCTTCTCATTATTCTGTAAGTATCTTTCCTTCTGCTTTTACCAGTTAAGAAGCAATGTCTCCCCCCCCCTGCCCCCCTCCCCGAACCCGCACGAGGAAAGCAAAGATCAAAAATCTACATTGTTTTCTAGTAGAATGGGAGTCACCGTGGTGTAGGGGCTAAATGCTCGCCTGGGCATCCGAAGGTCGTGGGTTCAAATCCGAAGAGAGCAGGACATTTTTTTCTAGCGACCTTGGCTCCCAGGTCGACCCAGCCTTCAGTGAGTTCCAGTAGAAATCCTGAAAATAAAGGCGGCTGGCGAGATACTGACCACATCACCCAATCAGTTCCAGCTGATCTATTAGAATATCTTGGGTAAAGGAAAGAACAAATGCATCCATACTTCAAGAGCTGAATATTGAAGAGGGTTGGCTAGTAAAGACAATAAAACAAAGAAAATTGAAATATTTTGGTCACCTGAAACGTCATGGAAGTCTAGAGAGAACAATAATGGAGGGGTATATGCCTGGGAAGAGAGGAAGAGGAAGGCCAAGGAGAAGATGGGTGCAGGATGTGGCAGATGATCTCCAGATGGGTGTATCAGATGCAGGACATCTTGCTCATGATAGGAAGGTTTTCCGGAGGGTTGTTATGGCAGCGAGGTTCCGCGAGGGACATGCTACTGAATGAATGAATGATCTATTAGATATAGCTCTAGCAGTATGTAGGTCTTACTACGCCTGAAGCCGTCGAAAAGGGTCCTTCACTTTGTAGTAGGACACAGTCTTTGCTGTCTCCACTTCTCTCTCTCTCTCTCTCTCTCTCTCTCTCTCTCTCTCTTTCTCTCTCTCTCTCTCTCTCTCTCTCTCTTGTTGTACTCTACCAGGACATCACACAAGCGATAAACACCCGGTGACACAAAAAGCCACCATTCGAATGAGGATCAACCGTGGAGACGTCATAGCCGTTGGACTATTATTGTGGCCTGGCTGTATTCCAGTCCCCCAGCAAAAGTCAGGGGCTTCAAAAAACAAAAGATTGCACCCCACATGTGGATGACACTAGCCTCAACTTATGAAATCCCTAAGGGAAACATCCCAAAATTTATGTCAACTATTTATCAGGACACAAAATGAACAGTAAATACTCACAAATAATCAGTCACTATTACCAGCCGCTGCAGCACTTTCCTGGCAAGTCCTATTTTGTTACGTTTAGTCCAGAAAGTGCTCGAATTTAACATGTTTACTTGAGACAACAATTTCTTAAATGATGAATGGCGTCGGATAAAACGTGACAGGCTGTTAGCTTCAAGGCTTTTTAGCCGGTTATTCGTCGAGTCCACATGTATTTCGACTAAACAGCAGAAAAGAGCCAAATGTATGTACTTCTGTACTGCCAAAACTGCTATCAACTGCAAATTACTGCCTTTATTTAACCACGTTTGCTGTGTAGAAACGGGGTCTGTGAGTCTGAGGATTTACGGCCGTGTGGCTAGTGTTGTCGCCACGACTGTGCAGGTGAGGGTTTTATTTTGCAACCGACAGAAAAAAAAAACGCCTTACCGAGGATTCAAACCTGGGTATCCCGCTTGAGAGCCCAGCGTTCTAACCGTTCTGCCAGCTGCTCCTTATATCTGTACATTTCAGACAAGCTCTTTTCTTAATGTATACAGTAAAACCTCGCTTAACGAGCACCTTTTATAACGAGTAATGCGCATAACGAGCAAAACAAATTGTAAAAGAATGACTTGCTTAACGAGCGACGTTTCGCATAACGAGTGGCGAGGAGAGGGGAAGTCCCGAATTGTGCGCATGTTACATCAGTATGTGTTTAGCAGTAGTTACAGTAGCATCACAGTGTCGCTTGTGATCACACATTTGCTTAAACTTGTGTTATATTGTGATATACGTACATGAATACTCCAGGCCTACAAGATGATATCCCTGAAGAATTTAAGTTCATCAAGATCCAGTTTCTGCCTCCCAACACCACTCCGCTACTCCAGTCTATGGACCAGCAAGTTATTTCCAATTTTAAGAAGCTCTACACCAAAGCATTCTTCGAGCATTGTTTTCAGGTGACTGAAGGGACCAACCTCACTCTCAATGAGTTTTAGAAAAATAACTTCCACATCGTTGCCTGCCTCAAGATGATCGACAAGGCGGGGGAAGGGGTTACCAAGAAAACCCAAACTTCTGAAGCTTTTGGCCGGAGAGCGATGTCGATTTGTGACTTTGAGGGGTCCGAGACAGTACCTGTGAAACCTGTAGTCAACGAGATTGTGTCTTTGGCCACTGTCATGGGATTGTAGGTGGATAACAGTAATATCGAAGAGCTTGTGGAAGAGCACAGACAAGAGCTGACCACCGAAGAGCTTATGGAGTTGCATTGTGTTTCACAGCAAGAAGTTTTGGAGGAAAGTTTGTTAGAGGAGGAGAAGGAGGAGGAGGTAACAGAAAAGCAACAATCTTCTGGCGAAATAGGAGAAATGCTGAAAGCATGGGAAACTGTTGCATCTTACACTGAGAAGCATCATCCTAAAAAAGAAAGTGGCTATGCGTGCTACAAATTTATTTAATGATAATGCTGTGTCGCATTTTCGCCAAATTTTGAAGCGTCGGCAAAAACAAATGTCTCTGGACATCTAGTTAAAAAATAAATTAGCTATGTATCATAATTGTTTCGACTTTTGTTTCTGTAAATCGAATTCGAATTCCAGAAGGGTTCATTTCGCGTTTCAAGAAAAGATGAAGATGATTCACTCTCATTAACAATATGTATATAATTTTCTTTGAATAAACGTTAATACATAACACTTTGTGAGTATTTTTTTTTTCGACATGGAACGCATTATCGTATTTTACATTAATTTGTATGAGAAAAATTGTTCGCATAACGAGTGTTTCGCTTAACGAGTATGATTCTGGAACGAAATATGCTTGGTAAGCGAGGCTTCACTGTATTGTATTTGTTTGCTGCCTTCGGTTTCATGTCTCTCCGTTCCCTTTTAATCGTCTTTTATCTTTCAGCCTGTCCCTGCTATTCTGAAATCTTAGTCTTCTTCTTCTTCTTCTTCTTCTTCTTCTTCTTCTTCTTCTTCTTCTTCTTCTTCTTCTTAGCGTTCACCGGCTGTAAACTCCAGCGGAAAGTTCTGGTTGTTTGTCCACTTCTGAACTCCAGTCCTGTTCCAAAACCTGAGTGTTGCGTGTACATCCGTTTCACAGGTCTAACTCATTTGCATGCAGACTATTGGTTCCTTGCCTCTCAGACTAATTAGTCGACTCTTACGAATGCTTGTTGGGCAGGAAGTGGGTCTATTCTTGTTTTCCCTCACACAAGTGGGAACCTCCACGGGGGATCGAAGATTTCTGGCCCACCTGAGTTCATGAAGCTCAGGGCTGCTTCCCCGCTGCACGGAATTACCGGATGGTGTTACACTTTCGGCCAGAGACAAGACGACTTTGTGGTTTCGAAGGAGGTACTGTGAGATAAGAAGCCGCCGCGACAGCGTAATTAGAACAGTCCGCATGCCTGGACGACCGAGCGACAAGCTTACTTTGGTTAACCGGACACATGTTGGACTTTTATTAGCAGTTGGCAGAGAGACACTGGCAGACAATTCGTACACGATGGACTTTTCAAAGGAATGAGAAACTCTTTTCCACTAGATACCCGGACCAGCTCACCGAGGCCCGTCCCCTACGTTGTTGCGCTGCGTCCAAAGCCAGCTGGATGCCCTTTCGGCCACCTCACCAAGTTTTTTGAGTGCTCGTTTCCGTTCATTACCGCGCAATCCTAATTCTTTCACCACATTGTAGAGCGAAGTGGAAACGAGGCCTCTCGCTCCCACTTCGACGGCAAATACCCGCACTGTGTAAGCCTCGTTTCTCCTCAAACCGGCTGCTAAATCACTGTACTTCTCGAGCTTGTACAAATGATTCTCCTCCATCCGCGACTCAAACGGGACAGTCAACTCAATCAGAATGAGCTGCCGTTTTTGTGCAGAATGGAGAACGATGTCCGGTCGCAGGCCAGTTTTACGGATCAACTCGGGATACCGTTCATGTCCTGGCAGATCAACCGCCAGTAACCAGTCCCTCGCAGAGTCTAGCACAGATGGAGCGAATGCGTTTTTGTTGACCTTACCTTTTGGAACCTGCCCAGCCTTGAGGAAACGAATGGGGGCGATACTAGAACTGGCTCTGGCATTAGCCCTCATTCTAGCCTGGTCGACAACGGCTGCTAACTCCTTTAGCACCTTGTTGTGGCGCCAGGTATATCGGCCTTGACCTAGAGCTTTCCTGCACGCGGACAGGACGTGCTCAAGAGTTTGCTTTGATTTGCACAACGGGCAAGTCGGATCGTTGGTCGCAGACCATTTAACCATGTTAACACCGGACGGTAATACATCGTACGCCGAACGAACGATAAAGCTCAGTCGCAGCGGGGTCATCCGCCAGATCTCACCCCATGTGAGTATTCTCGGCAATGCGCTCTCCAGGCTGACCCAATGGCCCTGCTGCGACTGCTGGGCAGCTTTCTGGACCCGAACCTCGTTTTCGTTGTCCCTCACCGTTTGTATCACCATGTCTCGGCGCTCTTTGGCTGAGGCCTTTGACCACCAATTGACCTTCCCGTGCCCTAGGCCTCGACGGTCGGTTTGTGTGTAACCCATTACCTCCTTCAATTTTAGTGCGTTCTGAGCAGATTCAATCGCATCGAGGACCCTCCACTTCTGGCCAGTCTTTAGAGCGGGCTGGACAGCGATGACATTTGGGTCTGAAGACTCGCGCAAGAGCATGGCGAGCCTTACCTTGCCGACTTTAAACTCTTCGGTTATTGACTTGAACGGAAGTACCAGCTTAGCCTGCTTACAATACAGAGCCACGTCGGTCAGACAAGGCGGTGCACCAATCCACTTTCTTAAGGCTGTGTTGATTTTCTTTTCCATGGTTTCCACTGCAGTCATCGTCACCTCGTAGACTAGCAGTGGCCATAGAAGCTTCGGAATCAACATGAATTGGAGACACCATACCTTGAATTTTCCGATCAGCCTGCATCGCTCGATCGCGAGCAGGCCTGTAGCCAGTGACTCATGTATTCGCCGGACTTCCGCTCGGTCAGATAACTTCGAATCGTAGACGCGACCGAGGCTCTTCACCGGTTCCTCCAGAACCGTAGGGATCTTGTTCCTTGCCACCGTAAAACTGGTCGCCGAAACCTTGCCCTTATGGATTGACAGACTCCTCGACTTCTGCGGTTTGAACTGCATACCGCTCCATTGGACCACCGCGTCCAATCTATTCAGGATCGTGCGGGCAGACTCCTCGCTGCCCGTTATAATAGTCGTGTCATCCATAAATGCGCGCAGTGGCGGCAACCAGTGATCCCCTATTTGAAGGCCCAGTCCGTAGCCGGCCGCCCCGTCTAACATGATCTGCATTGCCATGACAAACAGTATGGGTGAGATCGTACAACCCATAGCTATCCCAATCTGCAACTCAGTCCACCTCGTGGTAAACGTCGAGGTAGAGAAGCGCAAAGCGAACTTAGAGAAATATTGCTCGACCATTTGACTGATCTGTGTCGGTACGTGAAACATGCGAAGGGCTCGCCACAGTAGCCTATGGGGGACTGCCCCGTAGGCGTTGGCTAAGTCCAACCATACAACGTGCAAATCGGTTCTCTCATGCTTGGCTCTCTGGATAGCCTCCCAAATCATGGTCGCGTGTTCAAGGCACCCAGGAACGCCTGGAATGCCACCCTTCTGAACACTCGTATCTATGTACTTGTTAGTCATCAGATACTGTGTGAGCCGGCGAGCCATGACTGAGAAGAATATCTTACCCTCAACATTCAACAGCGAGATGGGCCTGAATTGGGAAAGACTCTTCGAGTCTTGCTCTTTGGGAATGTAGACCCCATTTGCCTTTGACCACTCTGGGCATATGTGATTGCGGATCCACGCTTGTCTCAACAAGACGTGAAGCATTTTAAGGATTTTCGGGCAACGCTTGTAAAGAACGTACGGAACACCGTTCGGACCTGGGGCAGACTTGCCGCTGGCTTTTTTCACAACGTCCTCAACCTCAGACCAAAGGGGAGGTACCAGTTTAAATGGTACCTTCGGCACCGAAGGCTGTTTGAGTCCGCTAAGGATCTCTGGATTGTCATCGAGAGGCTCTCTCCTCTTTTTATCCGAGTACATCTTGCGTAGATGTAGCTCTAGTTCTTCCTGACTGACAACCAGAGTCCCAGACTTCGGTTGCTCGAATAGACCTCGGGCGAACTGATACGGGTCCCTAAAGAATTTCTCTCGCTCCCTTTTGGTTCTCCGTCTGTTGTTACAGAAACGCTCGGCGCGACAGAGGGCACTGTGTGTTTGTTCTTTAAGTGCACCCACACTTCGTACAGCCCCTCCCGTTCGCTGCCCGTAGCGGCTTTGAACCGTTTTCTGAGGGCATTCTTGTCTGCCCGACACTTCAGAATGTCCCTCTGCCTCCTGCTAGTATTCTGCTTGGCACCCGGCTGTGCCTTTACTACTGTCCCGAACTCGCGGGAGCAGTGTTCATAAATTACATCACCAAATTTAGTAAGCTTGTCGCCTAGCGACTTCTTGTTTAGAGTTTGTTTAAGTATCTCACATAATGTAGCCTCCAACTTACACCACACCACCTTCTCGCTCGCAGGTGGAAACCTGATCTTGGAACGCACTTCTTCAGAAATCATCAAAGGTGCTCCTCCGCAGTCGACGTCATGGGCCTCTCCGGGCGAGTGGGGTTCACCCTGCCCGTCGTACCCTGACGACTCAGAAACTACCACAGGAGTGGTAGTTTTGCGACGGCGTTTACTGCGTGGAGCACCCTCGCATTTCATTCTTCCGGCATGCGTTCTCAGACCATGCAACCCCGTGAAGCTTTTCCCACATGTACAGAGCCAGCCCGGACGTTGGGCGAGTATCTCAGTCCGGGGGCTAGCAAAGTCGTCAACGAGGGTATCAGTTTGATTGGGCCCTTCATTCTCTCCCCCTTTCGGAGGGCCCTGGGAGCATATTTCTTTGTGGTTTGACGCAATCGGAGGTATTATACTGTGTTAGGGGTGATCAACCCGGTCCACAGTCGACATCTGTCTCCAGATGTCAGTTTATCCCCCCGGCGATACCGGGGGGCCAGTCTTTCCATAGGTGTCAAAAGGTCTTTCCCGATAGTCACCAGTCTTTCCTGGTAGTCTTGTGGGCTAGCCACGTACAATAGGAATAAACTCACAGGGAGCAAGTACAGCGGGGATCTACAGTCATCAGTAGAAATTATCCTCTTTCGACACACGTTTCGGCCCACGATTCCTAAACGTATTCGGAGGTGGGCCCACCTGAGTTCATGAAGCTCAGGGCTGCTTCCCCGCTGCACGGAATTACCGGATGGTGTTACACTTTCGGCCAGAGACAAGACGACTTTGTGGTTTCGAAGGAGGTACTGTGAGATAAGAAGCCGCCGCGACAGCGTAATTAGAACAGTCCGCATGCCTGGACGACCGAGCGACAAGCTTACTTTGGTTAACCGGACACATGTTGGACTTTTATTAGCAGTTGGCAGAGAGACACTGGCAGACAATTCGTACACGATGGACTTTTCAAAGGAATGAGAAACTCTTTTCCACTAGATACCCGGACCAGCTCACCGAGGCCCGTCCCCTACGTTGTTGCGCTGCGTCCAAAGCCAGCTGGATGCCCTTTCGGCCACCTCACCAAGTTTTTTGAGTGCTCGTTTCCGTTCATTACCGCGCAATCCTAATTCTTTCACCACATTGTAGAGCGAAGTGGAAACGAGCTTCTTTACCTTGAATGTTACAAACGAATGTTGTAGAATCGCCCGGATAAATCAGATTTCGATTTGTTTGTTGTTGTTTGTTTGCGTTCACTGGCTGTAAACCCTGCCGAAAAGTCCTGGTTGTTCGTCCATTTCTTGACTTTGGCTTTGCCCCAGGACCTGATTTTTGCGTGTGTGTCCGTTTTACTGCCCTTGCTGTTTGTATGCAGACTGTTGGTTCCTTGCCTTTCAGGCATATGCACTCCGATTTTAAAGAAAGCTCCTCTAACAGCAAGCTTGGTGGGGAGGCAGTGAGTCTCTTCTTGTTTCCATCACACTGGGTTCGCTGAGCCAACAGGGATTTTAGTCATAACTAATAGATATAACTGGTCGGCGCCCATGGTCTAGGCGCTACGAACGTCTTTCGTAATGCCGGTGTGCCGCGTTAGATCCAAGCTGCTGACGGTGTGTCTTGCGTTTGTATCCATAGTGGTAAAGGAGGGTAGCCATAGTCATGCAAAGATTAAACAGCATTAAAAGTCTATGGTTAAGCACCAGCAAGGAAATATGTATATATATATATATATATATATATATATATATATATATATATATATATATATATATATATATATATATATATATATTCATTCATTCAGTAGCATGTCCCTCGCGGAACCTCGCTGCCATAACAACCCTCCGGAAAACCTTCCTATCATGAGCAAGATGTCCTGCATCTGATACACCCATCTGGAGATCATCTGCCACATCCTGCACCCATCTTCTCCTTGGCCTTCCTCTTCCTCTCTTCCCAGGCATATACCCCTCCATTGTTGTTCTCTCTAGACTTCCATGACGTTTCAAGTGACCAAAATATTTCAATTTTCTTTGTTTTATTGTCTTTACTAGCCAACCCTCTTCAATATTCAGCTCTTGAAGTATGGATGCATTTGTTCTTTTCTTTACCCAAGATATTCTTAGAACTTGTCTGTAACATTTATATTCAAATGCATTTTTGCGCTTTTCCGCTTGTTTAGAAGTGTCCAGGTCTCACAGGCGTATGTTGCAATGGGAAAGATGCATGCTCTTAAAAATCTGACCTTTGTAATTCTATCTGTACAATTCCATAATTTATTCAGTTGTTTTAGTCTTTAAAGAGCAATTGATAGTCGCCGTTTAATTTCTTTCATTGTGTCACCATTGTTGGTGACCAGTGACCCAAGATATTCGAAATTTTCCACCACTTCCAATCTTTCCTCATTAACATATATTTTCTTCTCCATGGCAGTTTTGTTTGTATGCATTATCTTTGTTTTTGCTATGTTAAGAAATAAGTTATGATTTTCACTATTTCTTTGGAGTGAGGTTAATAAGTTTTCTAAACCATTTTGTGATGTTGATAGTAATACTGTATCATCAGCATAACGAATTTCTGGTATTTCATGACCACCGATGTTTAGGGCATCATATTGTTCCTTGTTTATATCATCTCTTACATTTCTCATTATATTTTCGGCGTACAGGTTGAACAAATACGGTGACAGCACACATCCCTGACGGACTCCTTGCTTGATGCCAAACCAGTCTGATGTCTCTCCATCTATTCTGACTGCTGCTTGTTGGTCTTGATAGAGCATTTTAATGAGCTGCACTATATGTGATGGAAAGCCCATATTCCTCATGATTTCCCAAAGCTTCTGATGTTGTACACAGTCAAATGCTTTTGAATAATCCACAAAACTTAAGAACAGATTTACATTAAATTCTCTACACTTCTCTATTATTAAACGCATGTTGAATATATGATCTCTTGTTCCTCTTCCCTGTCTAAATCCAGCCTGAGCTACATTAATCTCTTCTTCCATTTTCTTATGCAGTCTTCTCATTATAATTTTTAGTAGAATTTTACTTGCATGACTGATCAGGGCAATAGTTCGATAGTTTGTACATAATTTCAGGTCACCCTTTTTTGGTATTGGAATGAAGATAGTTCTCTTCCAGTCTTTTGGCCAAATACCATATTTCCATATCTTTTCACATAATGCATGATAGATTTTTATGCTTTCTTCTCCTCCCGCTTTAATCAATTCAGCTGGTATCTCATCACATCCTGGTGATTTACCATTTTTCAGGCTCCTTATTGCTCTTGAAATTTCATCAAATGAAGGTTCAGGTTCTGCCTCTACTGTTATATATATATATATATATAATGAATGAAATAGTTAACTTGTATTCTCCTCTTACCTGTTGTCCTAGCTATATTATTAATGAAATAGTTGACTTGTATTCCCCTGCTGGCTGCTAAAGGTGTGATGTCCTAGCTATATTCTCAATGAAATAGTTGACTTGTATTTCCCTCTTACCTGTTGAAGGTGTGCTTTCCTAGCTAAATTCTGGGAGGGGGGGGGGATAGTTTACTTGTTTTCCCCTCCTGGCTGCTAAAGGTGCGCTGTCCTATCTATATGCTAAATGAAATAGTCGACTTGTATTCCCCGTCAGACTACTAAAGGTGCGCTGTCCTAGCTATATTCTGAATGAAATAATTGACTTGTATTGCCCTTCTGACTGCTAAAGGTGTGCTGTCCTATCTATATGCTAAATGAAATAGTTGACTTGTATTCCACTTCTGACTGCTAAAGGTGTGCTGTCCTATCTATATGCTAAATGAAATAGTTGACTTGTATTCCCCGTCTGACTGCTAAAGGTGTGCTGTCCTATCTATATGCTAAATGAAATAGTTGACTTGTATTCCCCGTCTGACTGCTAAAGGTGTGATGTCTTAGCTATATTCTGAATGAAATAGTTGACTTGTATTCCCCGTCTGACTGCTAAAGGTGTGATGTCTTAGCTATATTCTGAATGAAATAGTTGACTTGTATTCCCCGTCTGACTGCTAAAGTTGTGATGTCTTAGTTATATTCTGAATGAAATAGTTGACTTGTATTCCCCGTCTGACTGCTAAAGGTGTGATGTCTTAGCTATATTCTCAATGAAATAGTTGACTTGTATTCCCCGTCTGACTGCTAAAGGTGTGATGTCTTAGCTATATTCTGAATGAAATAGTTGACTTGTATTCCCCTCCTGACTGCTAAAGTTGTGATGTCTTAGCTATATTCCGAATGAAATAGTTGACTTGTATTCCCTGTCTGACTGCTAAAGTTGTGATGTCTTAGCTATATTCTGAATGAAATAGTTGACTTGTATTCCCCTTCTGACTGCTAAAGTTGTGATGTCTTAGTTATATTCTGAATGAAATAGTTGACTTGTATTCCCCTCCTGGCTGCTAAAGGTGTAATGTCTTATCTATATTCTGAATGAAATAGACGACTTGTATTTCCTTCCTTGTTGCTAAAAGTGCGCTGTCCTAGCTATATTCTGAATGAAATAGTTGACTTGTATTTCTCTCCTGGCTGCTAAAGGGGTGATGTCTTAGCTACCCGGTAAGCAGCATCGTGAAAGCAGGGGCACCAAATCCTGGAGAATCAGGCACCGTGAGCGCCCCCTCCCTCCCCCTCCCCACAAAAATTTTTTTTAAAAATGTCGGACAGCTAAAGCCCTCCCCCTACCATCGTGCCGAAAAGTTTCCAATGAGATCAAATGTCCCCCTAACCATACATAGACCTTCTCTCTTTATGTATATTGCTGAACATGTCATATTATTCCAAATATATAAAAATAATGATTTTCCATAATGCACGTTAAAATTATTATTATACATTTAAACAAGACAAAACCTCTTTATTGATGTAAAAAATTATAAAGAGGCTGAGTGCGGCTCCCCACTCTCTCAGTTTTTCTTTGTGTCGGCACACCCCTTTGTCTGGATGTTTTCCAACAGAAACAAATCCAAAACAGCCTGTTTAACACCTCAGATCTTCTTCTTGTTATCATTGCTGGTTCACTCCAGGACACTGATCTTGATCCAGAACCTGAGTATTGCTTGCATATCCGTTTTACAGATCCAGTTCATTTGTGTCCTGCTTGCTGGCTCCTTGCCTATCAGGCCGAAGCACTGCAACTTTGAAGAAAACATACCTAATGTGTCGCCCTCTACGACATGCTTGTCAGAGGGTTAATGTGTCTGTTCTTTGTTCTCCAAAATGCACTCCTGAAACCCACACATGGAATCAGGAAGGTATCATTAGGGCACTCTAAGTAAACAATGGTGGGAGAAATCAGCCATTTGGCCTGTTTTAGCAAGTTTCTAACGCTGCGAATGTCTTCTTTTTCTGCCTTTTTACCCCTCAATGCAGCATAGGCCCTCAACCAACTCACGCCAAGTCGTTCTATCCTTCGCCATTACATGGAGCTTTCCCCATGTCCTTCCCATCTTTCTAACCTCATTCTCCAGCTCTCTTCTCCATGTGTTTTTTTGGCCTTCCTTTATTCCTGTGTCCCTGTGGGTTCCAATGCAAAGACATTCTAGTTATGTTGTTCTGTTTTATCAGTGTGTCCTATATAACGCCAGCGTCTTTTCCTCACCTTTTGGTCCACTGGAGCCTTTTTATTTTTCTCCCAAAGCTGTACATCAGTTATTCTATCATACCATTTGATTCCCTCTATTCTGCGCAGGCACAAGTTAATGAATGTCTGTAGTTTATTAGTAATTGCCTTAGTTGTTCTCCATGTCCTGCGGACGTGGGTATGTAAAAAAGGCGTCAGGACAGATTTTATCATCTAGGGGATCATTTTTAAAGTGAGGACATTGAGAGAGTGGTCGCCCCTATTAACCCACTTAGGTTTCCCCCTCTGGTAACGCCACTGAAGAAAACAATTTTCTTGTGTTAACATTGATGGCTATGATCCTCTATTTTCAGATAACGATGGAAAGCTCTTAGCACAATTGGTTTATTGCCAGCACATATTTTAGACCAAAACATCGTTCGACAGACCGTAAAATAACGAGCACGTGAATCCATGAAAGCATAAATACAGGAGACATTCATTTTAATTAGTTACAAGACAGAGAACAATTTCGGACAGTTAAAGGCCACTTTATGTTTGCAAGATATTCTCATTCATAAAACACCTGACGTTTTCATTTCGGCAATATCAGAATTGATTTCATACTAGTTTCAACATTGTTATGTTGTCGTAGCATTCCATCTCTGTCAATCTCTACTAGATACCGACTCCACAATGAAGGTTGGTGTTGTGACGTTCTAGTCGGCGTCTGTGACGCCACAATAAAGGTTGGTGTTGTGACGTTCTAGTCGGCGTCTGTGACGCCACAATGAAGGTTGGTGTTGTGACGTTCTAGTCGGCGTCTGTGACGCCACAATGAAGGTTGGTGTTGTGACGTTCTAGTCGGCGTCTGTGACGCCACAATGAAGGTTGGTGTTGTGTCTTTCTAGTCGGCGTCTGTGACCCAACAATGAAGGCTGGTGTTGTGTCTTTCTAGTCGGCGTCTGTGACTCCACAATGAAAGTTGGTGTTTTGTCTTTCAAGTCGGCGTCTGACTTCACAATGAAAGTTGGTGTTGTGTCTTTCTAGTCGGCGTCTGTGACTTAGTAGCTGCGAGCGCGCTTCGTAATTTCATGGTGCCGGGTTCGAACCCAGCAGTGCTGGCTGGACAGTGATATCGAGAACTAACCGTTCAGCAAGCAAAGGCACACTAGTGAACGTAACCTTGTCTAGTGAAATGACCACATACACACACAATACTGGGGTTGGTGCATTTTCTTTCTCTTCTTTTTCTTCTTTTTCTTTCTTTTCTTCTTCTTCTTCTTCTTCTTCTTCTTCTTCTTCTTCTTCTTCTTCTTCTTCTTCTTCTTCTTCTTCTTCTTCTTCTTCTTCTTCTTCTTCTTCTTTTTCTTTTTCTTTTTCTTTTTCTTTGTCTTTGTCTTTTTCTCCTTCTTCTTCTTCTTCTTCTTCTTCTTCTTCTTCTTCTTCTTCTTCTTCTTCTTCTTCTTCTTCTTCTTCTTCTTCTTCTTCTTCTTTTTCTTCTTCATCCTCTTTTTCTTCTTCTTCTTCTTCTTTTTTTTTTTTTTTGTTTCTTTGCTTTCACCGGCTATAAACTTCGGCCGAAAGTACTGGATTTTTCGTTAACTTCTAACCTTGGTCTCATTCTAGAACCTGAGTGTTGCGCGCACATCCGTTTTACAGATCCGAATTATGTGTATGCAGACTGTTGGTTCCTTGTATCTTAGGCAGATGCGCTGCGACTTTGAAAGAAGCTGAAATTAGTCAACATGTTTGCTGGGGAGGCAGTGGGTCTAGTCTTGTTTTCCCACAATGGCACATCAAAATCAACACGGGGACGGTTGGTTCTAAAAACCCAGTAAAGGATACGTAACGAACTTTTTGATGTGTTTTAATATGACCGAATCATTTCAAGTATCTCTTGTATATTTCTTTGCTCTGTTCCTGCTTCTTTTCAACTTGGCCCTGGAGTAAATTGAAAGAATATTGAAACAAGAGTGTACCAAAGGAGAATCTACAAAAATACTTGGATATGCAGATGACACTGATATTGTTGGAGAAAATGAAATAGAAGACTGTTAAAACACTGACTGTCTTTGAAGAATCAGCTCAGAAAATGGGACTAGTTTTCAATCAAGATAAAACAGAAACACGATAATAACTAGACATGGAAAGGATATAAACTCCGGGCACATACAAGACGATAATTTGAAAATCAAACGAACGGAAAAAGTACTTAAGGGCAAAATTCAACTGCTCCAACATGCTGAGATAAGAAATACAATGTAGAGTACAATCTGGAGATAAAGTATACTATGCCCTTCAACATCTGCTAAAGTCAAAGTGTTTATCTCGCAACACCAAGATCAAAATATATGAAACATTGATAAGTTTTATATGGCTCTGAAACTTAGAGCACAACTAAAAGAGATGAAGCCTTGTTACAGGTTTTCGAAAACGGAGTCTTTCGACGAATCTTTGGACCAATCAATGATGTAATCGGCGGGGAATGGAGAGTGAGAAGCAATAATGTAATTCATAATCTGTTTAAAACTGGCATCATGAGAGCTAATAGACTGAAATGGTTGGGGCATATTGAAATAATGTCAGATGACAGAGAAGTAAAATACTGTATCCATAAATGAGATGAATGGTCGTAGACCACGAGGCAGACCAAGAAGAATATGTAGAGATAACGTCAAGACAGACCTGCAAAAACTTGGATATCCCTAACTGGAAAGAGAAGGCCAACCAGAGAGATGAATGTAGGCGGGTGATATCTGCAGCAATGAACCTCAAGGGCTCGGAATGCTGAAGAAGAAGAAGAAAAAGAAATTTCTATGGCCAACTCAAATTTTCTTCCCGTCTCTTTAGAACTTCGGTATTTCATTGTCTGATTCCATCAAATAACGATCTATTCTTCTGTGCAGACTATCTCCAGAGACCCAAGTAACAATATTAATTACTCATGTGTCTTCTCCTTATTGGAAATCAGCGGTGATACGTCACTAACAGTTGTTGTCTTGTCTCCGTAGTGGACTCATGCGGCTGTGTGGATTAGGATTTAGTGAATTTTGTTAAATATAGTTGGCTGAGTGATCTCGAGGTATGGTGTCCGCCTTTAGTGACGGGGTTTCCGGGTTCAAGCCCCGGTGAAGGCTGGGATTTTTTAACGTGGACTTTTAGTAGTTTCCCCTGGTCTCTGTGTAGTAATATCGGACACCCGTGTGTATTGCTGCGCCCGTTAAAAAAAAAACCTTGGCAGTTGAAAATCGAAAAGAGCAGCATTACGACGCTGCCCGGGCACAATTTTGAGTTAAAAATCTACCCAAAGTATTTCAGGATCCTTCCTGGTGCAGAGGAGTTCTTTACACTGCGCCGAGATTCTTTACACTCAGACTTGAGTTAGAAGTAGAACGGAGAACTTGTGGGTTACACTCTTGTACCATGATGCTGACCCGTCGAATAAACATAAACATAATAAACATGAATGTGGTTAACACCATCCTTGATTGTTAGGGTTCGATTCATTGGTGGTACGAGAGTCTGTGGTACGAGAGTCTGTGGTACGAAAGTCTGTGGTACGAGAGTCTGTGGTACGAAAGTCTGTGGTACGAGAGTCTGTGGTAGGTGAGTCTGTGGTACAAAGTCTTGAGGTATGGTGGTATGAACTGTGGTACAAGAGTCTGTTGTATGAGAGTCTGTGGTACGAGAGTCTGCGGTACAAGAGTCTGTGGTACGAGAGTCTGTGGAATGAAAGCTGTGTTACGAAAGTCTGTGGTACGAGAGAGTCTGTGGTACAAGAATCTGTGGTACGAGAGTCTGTGGTATCAGAGTCTGTGGTACGAGAGTCTGGCCGTGGAAGAGACTGGGGTCTCCACCACGTATTATTCCCAAATATATCAGTGGGTATACTGCAGCAAATCTTGTCTGTGGATATACAGAAGTGAATCGTGGCCAGTCAGCCAATTAGTGAAATATTGTGGACCAGCTGAGCAGATGTGGTTTTATAGAGGAAGAATGGGAACAAACTGGGCAGTTAAAACGAGTAATAAAAAATGTCTTGAAAGAAACTGTCTCACGAAGAGAAGTTGCTTCCCAGGTCAGAAGGAGACGATCTATATTCTTTGTTCATGTCTCGAGAAGGAGAACACTGAAGTACAATGTGTCGGTGGCACAAAGTTGAAGCCGCTCCTCTACGTGGTCCTCATTGTCCTGCTTCAGAGACTAGAGAATCGGGGTCGACACTCAACGCTATGAGAGCGGGCGAGATGGTGAGACAACTAGACTGTAACAAGTACCGTTAGCGTTAAAAGTCTGAAACCTGCAGCAGACGATATGTCTGTGGGAATGTACCGAGTGCTGTGATATCGATTCTTAACTTAATTCACCTTTAAACCAGCTTAACTGTGGTGGCTTTCAGTAACGTGTCCTTAAATCATGGCTTTTACAACTCTCTTTGACCAACTAGATAACACAAAAAAACACAAATGGCACGTCTTCGAATTGTCTCTGTATGGGCTGTGTATCCAATTTTAAAGGTTAAAAGGTTGAAGTAGAGAGGATCGACATCCCTGCACCGTGTTGTATCCATATGACTCAGTCACTCTCCACAGAACGGCTAGCTTGCCGAGAGCGTCGCGTATAGCACAAACTCTGTAGCTCCGGTGATGATCCCCAGGGATTTTCGTAAAAAATTGCACTCGTGAACTGAAGGGTGCAGCCATGAAACGAACCTACGACCATCAGAGCGGGAGGCAACCGGTTTGACCACTTCCCCACAGAGGAACCCTAACTGGGAGCTTCCTTCGAAGTCGGAGTGCATCTGCCTGAGAGGCAAGGAACCAACAGACTGCATACACATAAAAAAGATTTCTAAAACGGATATGCAAGCAAAACTCAATTTCTGAAACAAGATGATTAAAGTTCAGAAGTGGCCGAACAACCAGCACCATCCGCCGGTCTTTACAGACGGTGAAGTGAAGAAGAAGAAGAACCAAGCAAACCAAGTATCTGTTATGTTTAACCATACAATATATGGAAGCCAAAGGGACTTCGATCAAAAAACAAAACTCAGTTCATACAACAGCAACATTTTAAGAATACGAATATAAACGGGGCGGCGTCCGTGGCTTAGGCGTTGCGAGTCCAACTCGTAATCCAACGTACCGCGATCGAATCCCACTGCTGGCTGCGTGGATTTTTATCATGGTACGGGGCGACACAGGTCGACCAAGCCTAAAATGGGTACCAGGATGGCTGTCCTGGGGAAGTAAAGACGGCCGGCGTAATGCTGACCACATTACCAGTGCCGATTGGTCTGTACAAATATGGGACCCGATGCGCGAAAGGCGTGAAAAGGGATCTTTACTTTTTTTTAAATATACACGGGAATACTTGTATACAAAAAATACTGTTATACAAAGAAATACTATTATACAAATGAATACTATTATACAAAGGAATACTATTATACAAAGGTATACTTTTATTCAAAGGAATACTATTATACAAATGAATACTATTATACAAAGGAATACTATTATACAAATGAATACTATTATACAAAGGTATACTATTATACAAAGGAATACTATTATACAAATGAATACTATTATACAAAGGTATACTATTATACAAAGGAATACTATTATACAGAGGAATACTTTTATACACAGGAATACTTTTATACGCGGGAATACTTTTATCCACGGAAATACTTTTATACAAAGGAATACTTTTATACACATGAATACTATTATACAGGGGAATACTATTATACATTGGATTTATACTATAAAGGGAACACTATTTTACACGGGAATACTATTATTCACGGGAATACTATTATTCACAGGAATACTATTATAGCCGGGAATACTATTATACATAGGTGCTTATCAGAGAGCTGCTGTTTGCGAATGATGCCGCAATAACCACCCACTCAAAGAAGGAGCTGCAATGTTTACTGTCTACTATCTGCCTTTGCTGATGCGTGCTGTTAATTTGGACTAACAGTCAGCAAAAAGAAGACAAAAGTTTTAGTGCAAGGTGTTAATGACAGACCTACAGTCTACACTGATGGTGAAGAGCTTGAGACAGTAGACCATTTTACCTATCTGGGTTCCACAGTGAATAGTAAACTATCGCTGGACCAAGAAATCAACATCAGGATAGGTAAGTCAGAACAACAATGAGCAGATTGACAAAGAGAGTTTGGGAAAACAGAAAGCTCGCGATTAAAACAAAAACCCGTGTCTATCAGGCTTGTGTTCTCAGCACTCTGCTTTATGGCAGTGAAACTTGGTTAACCTATTTGCAACAGGAACGGCTTAATAGCTTTCACATGCGATGCCTAAGAAGAATACTTGGCATTAAGTGGCAGGACAAAATTACAAACACTGATGTACTGGAAAGAGCAGGTACTACAACACTCGTATTTTTCATGCTCAGTCTATGAAGGCTCAGGTAGCTGGGTCACACCTGGAGAATGCAGGATGGCAGAGTCCCTAAGGACATCCTTTATGGTGAGTTAATGACAGGAAGTAGATGTCGAGGCCGACTTCTACTACGATATAAAGATGTGTGCAAGCGGGACATGAATGATACAGGTATTGAGGCGGACTCATGGGAACAAAGTGTCATGGACCTGGTTGTGTGGAAAGGGCATTTCAGGAAGGGAATGAGACTCAAGAAAAAAATGATTGCAGAAAGGATGAGAGCTGAGCGTCTGAAAAGAAACGGATTAAACTCAAATGTTGACAACAATGGTCCTGAAATCCCATGCTATCATTGTGGAAGACTTTTCTTGACACGGGCGGGTCTTGCTAGTCCACACTCGCCATCGCCATGGGTTGTGTCTCATGCCTCCTCATAGCGCAACATAACACTATCGTCTCGAAAGAGAAAAAGGTGCCAATGATAACTATTATACAAGGAAATACTATTATACAAAGGAATATTATTATACAAGGGAATTATATTATAAAGGGAACACTATTATACAAGGAAATACTATTATATAAGGGAACACTATTATACAAGGAAATACAATCATACAAAGGAATATTATTATACAAGGCAATTATATTATAAAGGGAACACTATTATACAAGGGAACACTATTATACAAGGGAACACTATTATTCAAAAGAATACTATTATATAAGGAAATACTATCATACAAAGGAATATTATTTTACAAGGGAAATATATTATAAAGGGAACACTATTATACAAAGGAATACTATTATACAAAGGAATATTATTATACAAGGCAATTATATTATAAAGGGAACACTATTATACAAGGGAACACTATTATACAAGGAAATACTATCATACAAAGGAATATTATTATACAAGGGAATTATATTATAAAGGGAACACTATTATACAAAAGAATACTATTATATAAGGAAATACTATTATACAAAAGAATACTATTATACAAAAGAATACTATTATATAAGGAAATACTATTATATAAGGAAATACTATTATATAAGGAAATACTATTATATAAGGAACATACTATTATACACGGGAATACTGCAGTGAGGTTATGGGGAAATTACAGCAGAAATTCTTTGAGCCTAAATTCCCTTCAGCCTCGGTGCCACGAATCCTGGTAATCTGGAGAGTATGAGGCTTTTCTGCCATCCCCCGGCTTGAACCCGAGACCGGAAACGCATGGGGATTGTCCCCTCACATCGAACGCTTCATCGACGGGCGTAATTATGTATAAACTAGAGACTTTTCCAAATAAGTGTCTAAAGCGAATCCTGTGAATAGTTTGGGCAAACAAAATATGGTACCCCGTTAAATAGACTTGCTTTCGTAAACTTAGAAACATAATACATGGAAAAACAAGAACGTCCTAGCCAAACTGACAAGGCACATGATGATAACGATGTCTATCATTACGGATTCTTACATTGGGCTAATTTTATTGCACATGCACGCAAAGTTGGATGATAAAATGAAACATATATTAATCCCCCCAAACTAAACACCGCTGAGCCAAATCTAAACAATATTAATATACGCTGATTTTATTTCAATGTTGGATGTGAAAATATCAATTCACATGAAGCGCTATATAAATGCATGTTTCGTTTTTCCTTTAAACGCTTATAACGCAAATGAGATATGACGTAGATGCAGAAATGGCATGATTATATGGAAAATGTTATAGAAAACACAACAAATATTGCAAGGGGAGTGTTTATTGTAAAACAGAATCCTGTTTTCATTATTCATTTTAACTTCGGAAATTATCGGCGCTTTCTAGTTTTTAGATTGCATGCCGGTGTCTTGACAAATAATTCCCAGAAATTGCTGAACACAACAAAATTGTTGTTTAATGTTTGTCACACACAGATTATTACTGACATTTACTTTAACGGTGAGTTGTGTTTAACATTTGTTCATTTGTCGGATTATTGCAAAATCAAACAGCTACAAGGTAGTTTATGTCATCCTTCTGTTTGAAAATGCCGACGAAGAAAGAGTGCACTCAACAGGGGTTTGGGTGTATGTTTAACTAGGGCGTATGTTTAACTCCCGCTTTACCAATGTAAGACACAGTCACTGGTTACTAGACACAGCGCACACTGATCTCTCTCTCTCTCTCTCTCTCTCTCTCTCTCTCTCTCTCTCTCTCTCTCTCTCTCTCTCTCTCTCTCTCTCTCTCTCTTTCTCTCTCTCTCACCCTCTCTATCTGTCTGCCTGTCTATCTGTCTGTTATCCCTATCTCTTAAGTCTTCTTATCTGTCTGTTCGTCCGTCCGTCCCTTTCTCTACGCCGACCACCGGCCGCAATTAAATTTGTGATTTAAGTCGTGTTTCAAGTTCATGTGACCATTAATTTGGAATATCACTGCTATATATCGGTGTTTTAGTAACTAGTCTAACTATAATGGTATTAACTATTGAAGAAAGATTATTTTGGGTTGAGCACGTATTCCTTAATGGAGACAGGTATTCGAATGTAGTTGGTTAACAATTTATTTTGCAATTTCCTGATGCCCAAGAGCCTCATTCTAATACTGTTAGCAATTCAGACCAGTAGATTCGACTGCGAAAAGAGATGTAATGCTGAAAACACTAAACAAAATAAAAAACACTGTAGTTTTAAATGTTTTGCTGAGAAACCATCTACCCGGCTGCTTCGAGATACCAGCTAAGTGATTTTGTGTAATTGTATAGTATTGTTTGATTTGCATGTGCTGATGAAGGCTCCTTAGCCGCAACGTTCACGTTTTGTTTGTATTTGTTATTTTGTGAAGCTTGCTAATATACTTTTTGTTCGGTTTTATATCTTTTCTTGACAGTTTGATATGTTGCATTAGGTCCACAGACAGTGGTTACAAAAATAGGAACGGCAGTATTTTTTTTTTAAATACAGTCATTAAAAATACACCTTATAGAACGCAACTCGTCTTTTTATGCAAATCAAAAGTTGGGCGGCCATCTTTAAACTGTTATCATGTCTTAATCGTGTTCATCTGCACAGTGATGTCACGTGCTTAACACTCTTGACATCATTGACAACAATATCAGGTTACAAGACAATATAAAGGTTTTAATTTAAAGCCCTCTCGTAATCACAATAATAGTAAAGTAAAGAACCCTTGGCCGCGCCTGTAGGTGTATTGGACATTATAAGTCAAGACCTATATTTTATAGACCACTCAGCACTTAGCAGGTCATGTTGTCAGTATCACGCCAGCCGCCATAACTTCCCATGACTCTATCTGGTACCCACTCCAGGCAGCAATGACCTGGGAGCCGAGGTCATTTTTGACAGGGAAAGAAAACGTCTGATATCGCCGGGACCTGAACCCACGTCCTTGCCATCCGCTGGCGAACGTTCCGCCACTAAACTGTGATGGCTCCCAATAACAGTATTAAAAACAGTAATAACATTATTTTTAAGATCAGTTACTAAAACACCGGTAAAAAGCAGTGATATTACATGCGACGTTACATGGAGCTTGCAACAATGTGCTGAATGGGAAACAAATAAAATAATTACCTACTATATATAAAACAGGCAGCGTCCGTGGCTTAGGGGTTGCGAGTCAGACTCGTAATTCCAACGTACCGCGATCGAAACTGGCTGCGTGGATTTCTAACAGGTTATTGGGCGTCGCAGGTCGACCCAGCCTAAAATTGATACCAGGATGTATGTCCTATGAAAGTAAAGACGGCCGGCGTAATGCTGACCACATCAAACACCTAGTGCCGATTGGTCTGTAAAAATATGGGTGCTCTTCCCATATGCCCAATGCGCCTAAAAGGCGTGAAAATGGATCTTTACTTTTACTTACTATATATAAAACAAAAACTGACAATGAGAAATAATATACTTATTCGTTGGGCATGAGGTAAGCTTAGCCGTCCGTTACAAATCTGGGTGTTGCCTCCCTTGCCTAAGCCTCAGGTTTGGCGCCGCTGCTCCTAAACTTGACACGCACTTCCGACCCGGGACACCATCCGAGAACCAAAGCAATCACACCCCTGTCAGAAACCCGACAGCAATCTCCATCACAAGAGAGCGCCTAACAACATCATCACATTATGTACGTCGTATGCTAACAGAGTTCAACTAATATAATTTTCGACCCAACACCATTACAGTACGTGTGTAGAAGGTCTCAGAAAATCATGTCAGTCAAACTGTCTTTCTTGTCATGTGTGTAAACAGTGTCAGAATTTCTTATCGGTAAGCCGCTGTTCTTGTCTTCCAGACATTTCCTGCTTCTCTCCTTAGCTAATATCTTTGGTTGTATATTGTTTGCTGTTCAACCCTACCAGGGCCGCACAAAGAGCGTCCAACACCTGGTGACACAAAGTGCCATCCTTCGGATGAGGATCACCCTGGCACAAGTCCCAGAAACCCCCGTTTAATCTTTAGGTTATAGTAGGGCCTCCGACTACAGCTGTCGGGGCTTTAAAATAACCAAAAACTGCGTCCCATATTGGGACCGAATATGGTTGTTGGTTGCGTCCTGGCTATTGTTCCCGAACATACTAGAGCACTCAAGACGCCGATATGATAAAAACACAACCCGAATTCAAGTCGGCACCCTAGTTTTAGACGGAGTCTAAAAAGATCAAACAAAATAAATATCATCACTGAACTTTCTGAAGTCAGGGAAACCATATTTGATTTTTTTTTTTTTTTTTTCAGATGGAATGAAGTTGTTAATTAATGAAGTAGAGCTAGGAGTACACTTCTTCAAGTCTACGCTGGTATGTTAGTTTAATTGAAGAGCGATTCTTTGTAGGGATTCGTAATTTATTTCCCTGAACCTCGTGAAAACACTTTTTAATATGAACTTCCATCTCAGGAATTGCAACCTGAAAGGCTTGACAATCAGTTACTGGTCAACCCTACAACTCCCCTTCCCCACTTGTTTTTATAAATATAACACAAATATCAGATTTGAATATATTTGCAATGTTTTTATGTGAAGCGAAATACTTTAATTTCGCAATGTTAAATGTCTTTAATTCTGAAATGTAAATACAATGAGTGGCCCAGTTTTCTCTTTCTGCTCTGCACATCTTCCCGCTCTCGTCCGCCTGCTATGTTTTCGTCCCTTTCTATTTCCTATTCGTTTTTATGTTCGCAATGTCACACATACGCTTGCAACACTGAATACTAACAAACGGCAACATATGTAAAGAACACTGAACAAAATACGCACACCGCGGATGCTTGTATATATAAAACGCACAATACAGTTTACATACAGATAGTATACACACTATTTTACACACAAATAAACTGATGAGAACCAAAAAAAAAAGTATTTAAAAAAACACTCCTACAAAGTGCGCTGTACATAGTTTATAACCTTATTGTACTGTGGGGAGCATCATCGGCCACTGGGTTACCCCCTGGCTCGACAGTAGACCGCTTCGTCGCCGGTCGGGCAAGTATTTGAGTCTTGTCTACCTTGATCGCATCAACACTACAGGAGTCCTTTTCATTGATCTCGGTGGCGGGCAATGCTAGGCCAATATGTATTGCGCACATAACCTAGTCACAATTATAACCTAAAGCTCCCCCTTCGGGGATGCTGGTTGAAAGTAACGATTTTTTTTTTTTTTCAACAAAGAAATGAAACGATACTGTGGGGAAAATGGTGCAGCCGGGGCTGACCGAGAGATATGGATGACACAACACAAGACATTGGAACTCTTCGCTGACTACTAAAGATGCGGACGGAGCGGTATACGAATGTCCCGACTGCTGTGATGTCGGCTCTCAACTTAGCTACCCTCAGCACTGCTCACTGTCTTTTTAGGTCTCAGACATTTTTTGCTTTATTTTTTTTTTTTTTCTATTTAAATCAGTCGTTACATCAAACTGAGATTAAGGTTACTCAGATAACAATTTTACTGAACACGAGGTGTTGAAGTAAACTAGGTTAAACTGATCTTATTCTTTGATCTGCTGCTACTGCTGCTGCTGCTACTGCTTCTTTTACTTCTTCTTCTTCTTCTTCTTCTTCTTCTTCTTCTTCTTCTTCTTCTTCTTCTTCTTCTTCTTCTTCTTCTTCTTCTTCTTCTTCTTCTTCTTCTTCTTCTTTTTCTTCTTCTTCTTTTTCTTTTTTTTCTTAGTTTTTGTCTTGTTCTTGTTCTTCTTGTTCTTCTTGCTCTTGTTGTTGTTGTTGTTGTTGTTGTTGTTATTTTCTCCCGCTGCTTCTTTGTTCGGAAAGAAGGTTGGTTGATAGTTCACTTATTCACAGCTAGGCTGCGATATCTGTATCTAACCGCACAGCACATGCGGTTTCAAAAAACATTACGTTGGTGGCATTTTACCACATCGTCGTTATTGTTAAAATTCAGTGAGTTTATTCCTGCCCCGTTCCCCTCCAGCCCTCATCGTAAAAAAGACCCGGAGACCAAGCGGGTATATCCAAAACATGAAATACAAAACGTCAAAAACAGCATATCGTGTAAATCTCTCAAACTTGTTTTCGCCGCAGCACCCTTGTCGGGCACAAAACAATTTCGCAGCACACCTACCCTTAAAGCGGTTAATTACTTAAGAAAAAGAAAAAAAAAAAAAAAAAGAAAAACAGTGCAAAATTGAAGTTTAGTTCTTTCATGAGAACAATGAACCTGTTCGGGTGCATTTTTCGTTATATCCTTTTCATTTTTATTTTTAGAAATTCTCTCTAGCATAAATTACCCTGCCTGGAGAAATAAAGCGCGGCGTTTGATCTTTGTAATCTTTATGTACTAAATCAGAATGATTGCATTCCAGATGTCTCTTTAACACATAAACACACACATACACATAAACGCAACCAAATAACACATGACCTTTAAATACGCGTACTTGCTTTACTAGGCCAATAGTTACTACTGTTTTTTTTTTTTTTACTATTGTACAGACCACATTTTTTAACCTAAACACTGCATCAAAATGTAACCAGAATCTTACTTATCGACTGAACCTTCATGGATGTAGGTAGAGGCTCGGTCGCACCTCGAGGTAAATACAAGGACAATTCTTATCACGTTGTGGTTGACATTTTATGCAGTATGAAACATGTCTGAGTGTGAAACAAGAAATAAACTCTTTCCCAGAGTGGCGAGGGAAGATAACAAGTTTTAACACTGAAGTATCTATATGCCTTCCTTTAAAATTTCACAATTTTTAGCCGACTTTTATTGATTATTGCCCCAGCACCCCTGGCATACCCTCGCGGCACCCCAGGTCGCCTCGGCACCCAGGTCGCCTCGGCACCCAGGTCGCCTCGGCACCCAGGTCGCCTCGGCACCCAGGTCGCCTCGGCACCCAGGTCGCCTCGGCACCCAATTTGAGAACACAGAAGGAATTGTCAGTTAACGCTGAGCGAGTGTCTTGGTACCGAATGAGTTACTTATTATTATCATTCCATCTTAACAATTTAATAAAACCTTTCCAGCATCGTTATGGGAATTGCTCAATACACTTCGTGGCGACAAAACCATTAATAGGAAATGCATTTACCCAGGTCGGTTTTATTTTTTTTCTGGAGAAAAAGGTGCTGGAACTCACCAAACAATGTCTAATAAAGGTACAGGTAGGCACCATAAAGTATCTATTACAGTAGCGCTAGACGAAATGGTGCCAGCACTGCGTACCATCAGAAAACAAAAAGCCCTGAAAGTAACTATAATTTCTCGTTCCTATTGAAGAATCTCTAGAGAGGTCCCTTTTCCACGCCTTTATCCGCACTTGAAGAACAGGCCTAGACTTATGTTTTTATAAACCAATCGGCACTTGGTGGGTGATGTGGTCAGGATCACAGCGGCCGCCTTTACTTCCCAGGACTGCACCTGGTCGACATGGGGTCAAGGTCATTTTTCAAAACGTCCGGCTCCGTCAAGACGCGAACCCACGACCTGTAGCAGGGAGACGTCATCACTTGTTTGTTAAGAGGTAGGATATTGCATAAAGTTATGATGTACCTGAGTTAACAAGTTTTGGCAGCCCTGACATTCCCCTTTCTAGAAACTTTATTTGCTATTATTAGAGAAATATTTTATAAATGAATAATCGATAAATTGACGTGCTCTTTTAAAGTGAACGCAGTAGTAATGGCTTTCTGGAAGTCTCCATGGGGCCAGCTGTCAATTTAATTAGTATATTTAGGTGCACAATCACACGACGAAATCTGATGCAGTCGAGACGTAATTAGAAAATCCCACGCGAGAACGCACGTAGTAAACAAGTTTTAGCATACAAGAATATTCTAGAAACAAAGTGAGAAGAAAACCAATACCTAGCATTCCAGCATCTAAGTATAAATATTGGAAAGAAACCACTTGGGTAATCCTTCAGTTTGCCAGACTTGCAAGAGGAGGGAACAGTCATATTGACCCTCAAAGAAACCCCCCAGTCTGCGAGACTTAGAACAGGAGGGACTAGTAACATGGACCCTCAAAGAGAACCTTCAGTTGTAAAGTTGCCAGCTTAACATTAGAAGCAGAAGAAAATGTCATATGGAGCCTCGAAGACAGACACTAGAGAGGAGACATGAAACAACGAACTACCAACACAACACGCAAGATACATGGATCCATGGTTAACAGAGACACATTAGGTAGAAACATTACTGAGATGTTAGAATCGATGATTAAGCTGTTATTACCAGACAGCACTAGAAGCCAGGTGGCAGTTACAGACACTAGAACCAAAGTAAATAGAGATGAAGAACACAACGCGACCAACGAGTACGTACCCATAGGGCGAACACAATGCCATTCAAAAAATCATTGATGTTGTTTGTGGCCTTACTGAGGTATAACAATAAATACAGTATAGAAAAGAAGAGTTGTTTCCAGACATTTTAATATACAAGCATCAATGATGTGAGAAGCAAGCAGCTAGCAAGACATCATCATCATCATCGCTACTATCGTCACGACCATCTTTCACCTCGTCTATTCTCTTTCAACTGAGTTTCCCTGTAGCAAACCTAAAGACAAACCTGGGTGTGCCATCAACATACACAGAGAAGACAGATATGCTACGCTAAGGCGACTCCCAATCTCTAGGGACCGGTGAAGAAAATGAGTCACCTTATCTCACGACGCTATGACTTGATACATGTTAAGTCCTATCACACTTAACACAATATTTGTTTTCAATTTTATGTCAGTGGTGTTAAAAGGTCTGAAGTCCAAAGGGCTGATTTCATTCACCGAATTGTATTCCACAAGGTGCAGTCTTTCTAAACTGACCAGCTATCTTACTGACGGTAGCGTGGCACAATGATCGAATTCAGTAGCTCCAGTGACAATTGACAAGGATAACCGTAAAAAAATTGCCATGTTGAACCGAAAAATGCAGTAGGTGAAACGAACGAACCTTTCAGAGCGCAAGGCAAACGGCTTCATCACTGAACGACGGCAACCCCCTCTGTGGATTTTCCCTAAAGTATTAATGGATCTTCCCAACTTTCCTTTAGATATCGATTTCCTATCTGTTAACCCGTGTAACAAGTTCAAGATGTATTTTCCCATACCATGTTTGAATACAGCTTCTGTTCTAAATCGGTTAAAAGGGCCGTGCCACCTACTCATTACCATAAGGCGTGTCTCCACGTCGAACAAGCATTCCATCTCTCTTCTTTCATTTTTACGTTGCTGTCCCAGGGAAATTAATTCAGTGGTGATCTTTGAAGCCGGTCAACGTTAAACAGTCGGTGAATATTTTAAATACAATACGTTCGCGTTTTTTTTGCAAAAGGTTTTGGATCGCTGCTCCAAGTAGTTAGTCTTCTTCTTTTTCTACCCCTCCCCTTTATACTCACCTTTATCCTCCTCTTCCTTCTTCATCCTGCTCCTCCTTCTTCACCTTTCTCTTCCTTCTTCATCTACCTTCTCCTTCTTCTCATCTTCATCCTCCTCCTTCCGTTTCTCATCGTTATCCTCCCCCTTCTACTACTACTACTACTACTACTACTACTACTACTGCTGCTGCTGCTGCTGCTGCTGCTACTACTACTACTACTACTACTACTACTACTACTACTCTTACTACTATTACTACTACTACTACTATTACTACGACTACTACTACTACTACTACTACTACTACTACTACTACTACTACTACTACTACTACTACTACTACTACTACTACTACTACTACTACTTCCTACTACTATACTACTACTACTACTACTACTACTACTACTACTACTACTACTACTACTACTACTACTACTACTACTACTACTACTACTACTACTACTACTACTACTACTGCTGCTGCTGCTGCTGATTCTATTAATTCTTCTTCTTCTTCTTCTTCTTCTTCTTCTTCTTCTTCTTCTTCTTCTTCTTCTTCTTCTTCTTCTTCTTCTTCTTCTTCTTCTTCTTCTTCTTCTTCTTCTTCTTCTTCTTCTTCTTCTTCTTCTTCTTCTTCTTCTTCTTCTTCTTCTTCTTCTTCTTCTTCTTCTTCTTCTTCTTCTTCTTCTTCTTCTTCTTCTTCTTCTTCTTCTTCTTCTTCTTCTTCTTCTTCTTCTTCTTCTTCTTCTTCTTCTTCTTCTTCTTCTTCTTTTTCTTTTTCTACTTCTTCTTTATCTTCATCATCATCATCATCATCTTTTTCATCATCTGCGTGTCTTTAATACGATGTGTTGCGGTTAACATCTAGTCTACGATATTTGCACCTTTCAGTTTAACAACCTTTTTTTCAACAAACCCTTAAGTAGCTACTTGTAATGACATGCTAGGTAGGCAACAGTGGGTCAACACCCCCCCCCCCACCCACCCCCACCCCAACCCGCAGTCGGCCCCCGTAACCACACTGGGAAGTTCTGGGTAAACGATAGAAAACGACAACCTGGAAGGTACACGACGAAGACAACTGCCTTTCTTCCACGCGTACGCCCGATCTGTTATGCTTGATTCTTCCAAGCCAAAACATGTACGCTTCATTACAGTGGACGCCCCCCCCCCCCCCCCCCCCCCCCCCCACACACACACACACATACACATCCCCTCCCCTTCTTGTCTACCCTAAAGAATTTGCAAAGGGTTTAAATTTCCCTTAACCATATTAAGCCGTTCTCTTTTTTTTTTTTTTTCCGTTTACACATAAAATAGTTTGTTAAATGTATTACATGTATTTACAATTTAGCACATTATAATTAGGCACTTAAAGAGGGCTTATGTCATTTCGGGTCCCTTTCTTGGTAAATTTATAAGGAGACTGTCACCATTCTGCCACCTCCCTCTCCCCCCCCTCCCCCCCCCCCCCCAACCTCGCTACCCCCTCAGTGTTTTATTTCCGTCGACGCCCCTGCTTCCATGAAACCAGAATTCCCTCCCATCTATCATCCCGCTCCACACATTTGTGCGCTACTGTGACTTATGACTGCTGAGGTCAATTGACTTGGGTCTGTTTTAGCGGTAATAGCCCGAAGTTCTCTGACAAAATATCTACATTTCACTGACAGCTAACAGACCCTCTCTCAGCGACGATATCCATAGTACCGAGCCAAAGGGTTTACAACTCATGGTTTCTGGATACGTAAATAAAAAAAAAAAAAAGTCCCGCGTCATCCAAAACATCGCCGTATACAAAAAAAGCACCTTACATTGCATTCACAATATGAAAGAACTAGTTATGAGGTGAGCGGGGGGGGGGGGGGGTGGTGTTAGTGTTTGTACTAGTAGTAGACGCAGCAGTAGAAGTAGTAGCAGCAGCAATAGTAGTAGCAGCAGTAGTAGCAGTAGTAGCAGCACTAAAGTGAGGTGTGCGTTTTTTTTTTTTTTTAATTTCCCGCCCTCATTTTCCTTTGCAGCTTTTTCTTTGATTCAGTTTGGATGTACTTGATCGCTTAAAATCTGCTCAAGGCGGTCAAAAACGTTTGACTATTAATTAAAGCAGTGTTTCTCAACCTGATTATAGCCGTGGCCCATCAAAACAGTGGAAATTGTTTCACATCCCACCATAATAGTGGAAATTGTTTTGTAGCCCACCAAAACAGTGGAAATTGTTTCGCATCCCACCATAATAGTGGAAATTGTTTTGTAGCACACCAAAACAGTGGAAATTGTTTCACATCCCACCAAAACAGTGGAAATTGTTTTGTAGCCCACGAAAACAGTGGAAATTGTTTCGCATCCCACCAAAACAGTGGAAATTGTTCCACAGCCCACTAAAACAGTGGAAATTGTTTCACGGCCCATTGGACTGTTAATCAAAGTCGAAACATGAACAAATGTAGACAATATTTTAATAGTTACATACGATGTCACAAAATTACAGTGTTCAGCTAATGTGACCTTCTTGGTACTTGAAGGTTTAAAATTGTAATATATTATTATATGTGTGATCGGAGCGTTGTTACTCATATACGAAACGCTACAATAGCATCATTCGATTTCTGCGTCTTTTCACATCAACAGGTAGTCCCTGCGGTGTTAATCCTGCAAACTGTTGTTAGTCCATAGAAAATTTTACGCTTTGCTTAGCGTTAACTCTTTTCAAACAACTAGCAAATGAAAGGTCCTTTTTCCACGCCTTTTGGCGTATTGGAAATATAGGGTTAGACCCATATTTCTGATTAACCAATATGCGCTTGGTGGGTGATGTGGTCAGCACTTCCCAGGACTGCACCTGGTACGCACTCAAGGCTGGGTCGACCTGGAAGTCCAGGTCATTTTTTGCAAAAAGTCCGGCTCTGTCATGTCGCGTACCCTCGACGTTCCGATCCGCAGGCGGGAGTCTAGCCACCAACGCCACGGCGATTCCCTTCTCAAACATCTACATACACACTCACACACACACACATATAGACACACATATACACACCCACGCACACATCCACACACAGTACTTTTTTCATTGCCATTTAACGCTTAGCATCATTTTTACTTGGACTTCTCAGCTTATAACGACCGGCACTATTAGTGTAAGAAATCTGCGCTGGCTGCTGGGATGTTGACGGAGCGTTTATGGGAATGCCCCGAGTGCAGCGATGTCAATTCTGGACTCAACGCAACTCAACTCTAGGCTGATGGATTTTGCCTTGTGTTAACGCCCCTTAAATAACCACACACACATATAAAAACGCGCGCGTGTGCGCGCACACACACACGTACACACAGCACATACGCATATTTCTTCCTCTATCACGGCTTGTATTATTTGAACCTAATGATGAAGATATATCAGAAAAGTTAAATGTAAAATAGCTCAAGCAAAGCCAAATTTTACTAAAGGAAGATTATTGAATACACTCTCTCTTTGTCAGCTGAGACGAGATAGAGACTTCTCAAAAACTATTTAAATCATACCTTGATACGCGGAAGTGAATCATGGACAGCTGGACAATTAGTAAAAAAATATTCGGAAGCCGCAGAGATTTTGTTTTATTGACGAATGATGCCCAGCTCGATAGCGTAGTTAGTTAAACCTGACTTCGCGACGACCTGGTGACGAACTCCTTGTGGTCCGGGTTCACTCCCGTGGGTAGGCAGAAAAGCCACATTTCTCCCAGATTAACGGTATTTATCGTGGAATCAAGGCCAAAGGGTTGTGATATCCATATTACGGAGCTAAAGGGTTAAGAACTCCTGGTTTCTATATATTTATAAAAAAAAAATAGACGAATGATCAAAATACTCTAAACAGATGAAAAGAGTAATAAAAATGTCTTGAAAGACGCTTACTCGCGAAGAGAACTGATTGCTCGTATCAGAAAAATAAACAGTCTACATTCTTATATCATGAGAGGAAGAAAACTGGAGTGCATCGTGACGTGGCAGTAGGAAAGTGAGAGGGAGAAAACTGGAGTGCATCGTGACGTGACAGTAGGAAAGTGAGAGGGAGAAAACTGGAGTGCATCGTGACGTGGCAGTAGAAAAGTGAGAGGGAGAAAACTGGAGTGCATCGTGACGTGGCAGTAGGAAAGTGAGAGGGAGAAAACTGGAGTGCATCGTGACGTGACAGTAGGAAAGTGAGAGGGAGAAAACTGGAGTGCATCGTGACGTGACAGTAGGAAAGTGAGAGGGAGAAAACTGGAGTGCATCGTGACGTGACAGTAGGAAAGTGAGAGGGAGAAAACTGGAGTGCATCGTGACGTGACAGGAGGAAAGTGAGAGGAAGAAAACTGGAGTGCATCGTGACGTGACAGGAGGAAAGTGAGAGGAAGAAAACTGGAGTGCATCGTGACGTGACAGGAGGAAAGTTAGAGGGGGAAAGTGGCGAAGGGAGACCGAGATAGAGATGACACTGGACAGTTTGGCATCATGGCAAGGAAGATCATCTGTGTTAGAAATGATAGAAAGTACACGAGACAGAAGACTGCAGACAGACATGACTACCAGTGCACACGGTATGGGCTATGGAAAATCATCTGTGTCAGAATTGATGGAAAGTACGTCCCACAAGAGGGACAGTGATTGCTAAAAGCGTGAATTACAAGAAGTATAAAAGTCAGGGTCTTTTGTGTGATACCACCTACAGAGCTACGAATGAAATAAAATAAAGAAAATACTCCATAAATAAACAGTGACAGTTAATCACTGGGCTTTCGTTACAAATATGGAAGTCGGAAACATATATCTTCGCAATACTAATTGTTTAAAGACTGATACAGAATTGAAATTTGCTCAACAGAAACAATCAACAACAATACAAACACATTAAACTCACAGTTTCGGATCGCCTCTGTCGCTAGCCGTTAAAGGTTGCAACAGTGTTTATGACCGTTGATCACAGCTGGTCGAAAAAACATTTTGACTGAGAAAGTGTCCCAGAGCTAGCCGTATGAAAGTTTCGAATTATTAAAAACGCAGTTTTAACAGAAATTAACAGATAGGGAACCGTCGAGGCCCTCGAAACATTATATACAATAAAGAAACAGGCATCCATCAATCAGCACTCGTAGAAAAAAAAAATTAGGATAGAAGGACACACTAGACAACATAAAAATTCCATAGGTTTAGTTACCATGCAGTGTAGATATGGTGCCATCTTGATCGTTTGGGACGAACCTCGATCTAGTCCCTAGCTAGTATTTTAAAAGAAATGTGAGATAATTATGTAATATGGTAATTCTAGTAAAGAGATATCGATAGACAATAGATTATACACGTGATATAGGAAATTAATGTTTAAATCATATGGGATCTCAGGCTTGTATAAATTCCTAATTATATATATATATATATATATATATATATATATATATATATATATATATATATATATGTGTGTGTGTGTGTGTGTGTGTGTCTGTGTATCGTGGCATAGCTATCGCCTGGTTGCTGCGAATGCTGTAAATTCAGCCTATAGTATAGATGTTTAAAAATTAGTTGCGGATCCTTTACAGGACGTTGCAGAACCAACCCCAGCAGCCCGTGGCTGTTGTGTGGTTTCTCTACGCAAATTTACGTCCAGTAGTTTGCCATTGCTTACTGGACGGTCGCCCCCTGATACCACTGTCGAAACCAACGCAAGGCGCTGGCCTGCAGCTGGGATCGAACCCGGCACCTCAGCATTACGAAGCGTTCGCATCGACTTAGCCACAGAGCCCACATAGATGTTTAGCTGAATATATATACATTTTTCCTCTTGAGGTTTGAGATTTGAACAACGGATCAACATCATGGCACAAGTGTAGTAACCCATAAGTGCTCCGTTCTTCTTTTAGTTCAAGTCTGAGTCCGAAGAAGCTCAGCACAGTAGATAGGCTCTGTAGCATCGGCAAGGATTCTGAAATACTTTGAGTAGATTTTTAACTCCAAATTTTGCCCGGGCAGAGCCATTAGACTACTCTTTTCGATTTCCAAATACCAAGTGATTTTTTTTTTTTTTTTTTTTACGTTCTCGACAATACACACAGGTGTCCGATCTCATTGCCCAGAGATCAGGGGGGAAAAGGGGGGGGGGGATACTTAGAAGTCCACGTAGAAAAAATCCCAGTCCTTACCAGGGACTGGACCTGGAACCTCTAGCACTCTAGGCGGACACCATTCCTCGAGACCATGCAGCCATCTATTGTTTTTCTCTGTGCTATGCAAGACAGATACCCCGTGTGGTTTCCGGTGCCCCATTGTGCAGAAAACAAGAACAGACCCACTACCTTCCCAGCAAACATGACGTAGTAGTCGATTAATATTTGACCTCCTTCAAAGTCGGGGAGTGCATCTACCCGAGCGGCCGGGAGCAACCAAACGCATGCAAACAAACCGGTAGAACGGATGCACACGCAAAACTCAGGCCCTGGCACAAGTCCAAATGGACGAACAGCCAGGACTTTTCCGCCGGAGCTTACAGCCGGTGAACAAAGAATAAGATGAAGTACAAGATAATGACTGACATAGACAATACTGCTATTGTGAGGTTAGCTTTATTGTTATTACTAAAGAGGCAGTTTAGGACTCACAATACACAGAGGAAAACGCACCAGTGAAACATCCAACAAGTCCGATTGTATCAGCCTAAGAGACCAGGCACCAGTAATCTTGAAACAAACAAGCCCAGTCTGTGAAACTTATGTGCACTTATTACCTCAAGTTTTTGGCTGCTTTTGTTTATTTATTAACAAACAGGCAATTTTGTATCGGCATTTATAGAAAGAATTAGAAGTATAGAAGGGTTTCGTCTTTGTTCATGTATGTGAATTACTTGCAACCTAATAGTGACCAGTGAAATATCTTTCTTTAATGTTTGTATTCAAGACACAATGTTATGTTCTGATATATTTATAGTTGTTGCTATCTTGGTTGTTTAGCATAATGATTGGTTAATATAAATTTATGTAACCAATTGTGTTATTTCAATGGTTCCGGATTTCAAGCTGTACGACAGACACGCACAATGAAGACACCTTGTCAAGGGTGTCTAGCTAAGTTGGTCATGTATCTTAGTAAACTTATATCCACAGCGATGCTCGCACGCCAGTCGGAGATGACTGGTTAGATTCCCGGCACGGTAATTGTAGCTTTCATTTTAATGTTGGGAGCACCGCCTTGTCTGACTGGTGTGGCTCTGTATTGTAAGCAGGCAAAGCTGGTACTCAAGTTCAAATCAATAACCGAAGAGTTTAAAGTCGGCAAAGTAAGACTCGCCATTCAGACCCAAATGTCACCGCTGTCCAGCCCGCACTAAGGACTGTCGTCAGTGGCGTCAAGTGGAAAGTCATAGATGCTATCGAATCTGTCCAGAATGCATCAAAATTAAGGAACCCACCGTCGAGGCCTAGGTCACAGGAAAGTCAGTTGATGGCCCAAAGCAACAGCCAAAGAGCGCCGAGACATGGTGATACAGCAAATCAGAGATAACGAAAACGAGGTCCGGGTTCAGAAAGCAGCACAACAGTCGCAGCAGGGCCATTGGATCAGCCTGGAGAGCGCTTTGCCACGAGTACTCACATAGGGTGAAATCTAGCAAATGGCCCCGCTGCGACTGGGCTTCATCGTTTGATCTGCCTACGATGTATTATTGTCAGGTGTCAACATGGTAAAGTGGAGTGCGGCTAACGACCCGACATGCCCGCTATGCAAAGCTAAGCAGAGGCTAGAACACGTTCTGTCCGCGTGCATGAGGGCCCTAGGTCAAGGCAGGTATACTTGGCGCCACAACAAGGTGCTGAAAGAGTTAGCAGCCGTTGTGGACCAAGCTAGGATGCGGGCCAATGCGAGGGCCAGTCCTACCGTCGTCCCCATACGCTACCTTAAGGCTGGGCAGATTCATAAAGATAATTTAACAAAGTCGCGTACGCTCCATTGATGCTAAACTGTGCGAGGGACTGGTTACTGGCGGTTGACCTGCCTGGCCATGAAAAGTAATCCGGAAGACTGACCTGCGACCAGACATATTTCTCCACTCTGCGGGGCAACGGCAGCTCATCCTGCCGACATGCTTTTTAGGTAGGCAGTGGGTCTGTTCTTGTTTCCCCCCACAATTGGGCTCCGGAATCCACACGGGGATAATCTGATGCAATCTGCCTGCTTCTATACCTAACGGCGATAAGGCATCCAGTCTGCCTTGCTGCATTGTTGTTCTTATGTTGTGTGTATACTTCGGCTGAGACAAAAGACGCTCAGCTCCAAGCCAGTTAAGGATTTCACATGTCTGGGGGACATTTCTTTTCAGAAGTTACAAGAGTTAATCAAGAAATCCAATAAAGATGCAATAAAACCGGTCACGTTTAAGATCAAATGACACAAATTTTGAAATGCAGGTATGTGAATATGAACATTGTAAAGATACAAAGAAAGCAATGCAACTTATAGAGTAGAAGCTTCCTTGCACCAGCCTGTTGGTTTCTGTGCGTGAAGATATAAAGGAAGCAATGCAACTTATGGAGTCTGTTCGACACAGTATTCTTACCAACGTCATGCTATTCGTGTTAAACATGGACACGTCTTGGGAAGACAGAAAGAAAACAGTCAGGACAAAATTTAAATGTTTACGTGCCTTGCTAGGCGTAACGAGGAAAGATCGATATCAGAAGGAGGGTCGGCACAAAACCAAAAATGAACTTTATAGGTACACAACAAAGCAAATGGTTTGGCCATGTAACACGACTGACATCAGCCAGCGCACCATAGAGAGCAATGTTATACAACTACAACGGTAACAGAGCCAGAGGTTGACCACACAGAAGAAACTGGACCGCAGAAAATTCAGAAACACTGAAACAGGAGGGCATGTTTCAGAAATTTCCTCCCGCCCTGACTCCGCGTGGCATTACAGTAGAGAAAAGAAAAAGAAGAAGTCTCAAAGCTAATACAAATGTGTGTGGTGCGCTCAAGCAGTATGAGTGTGTGTATGTGTGTGTGTGTGTGTGTGTGTGTGTGTGTGTGTGTGTGTGTGTGTGTAAAAACGGGGGGGGGGGGCTCAGTCCATTACTTTGCCCGATTGTTGTAACGATCAATCATCGAGGCGAAATCCCTCAGATCTGCAGTGCAATTAAATGTTGTGAAAATTAGACACTGCTTCAAGAAATGATTTATATGCATGCTGAGTTTTGTCGATTAAAACCTGATTTTGAAATTTAATGTACGTTCTTTCTTCTAGGATGCACTGAAATCAATCAGGTGGCATTTTTTTACAGCTTTTACCAAGAGTGCTTAGAGTTCTCGCTATGATAGAGTGGATCTTTGACATGTTTCAGCTAAACAAGTGGTTCTCAACCTGTGGGTCTTGACCCCTTGGGAAAAAGGGGGGGGGGGGGGGGAGTCAAGCGACCAGTTCACAGAGAACGCCTAAGACCATCGGAAAACACATATTTTTTGAAGTTATGATGTAGTAACGAAAATAATTGTATGGTTTGGGGGTCATAACAAAATGAGGAACTGTATTAAAGGGTCGCGGCATTAGGAAGGTTGAGAACCACTGAGCTAAGCGATGAATATGTTCCTTCCAGTTTGGTTTTTGGTTCAGAAACATGCCGCAAAACCTGGTGGTTTGTAATGTTTGATTACTCTGTTCTTTCAATGTGGTTCTAGTGTGAGCATTTTTTAACGTTTTACTTTTACTGGAAATTATTACAATCTTTTATAAACATTTGAAATTGAAACCAGTTTTTTTTTTTAAAATAATGTTTGAGACTTTGTTAACCAGATTCTGTAACTTTTTTAATGAACGTAAAATGTGTGCCTGTACTCCAGATAGCAGCACCACTGGAATATATGGTAGCTTTTTTTTTTTTTTTTATCTGTGAATACCAGTGGTATCTTGGAATTTGAAAGCTTCAAACTCGGACGTCTTTGAATGCGAAGACAATTTTTAAGTAAAATTTGTTTCGGAACTCGAACGCTGCCTTGAAAATCGAACGCCTGGCACGTGATGACCACGCTTCTGAGCTTACAATGCGAAAGCTTTAGCATCTTCATCTTTAAAATAAATTGCAGAATAAATCTCTTCCAGGACGTAAAAGGGGGAAGCTGGAAGAATTAGCACTGCTGAAATTCAAGATCTTCTGACTATGTGGTCTAAAACGCAAGAAGTTTTGGAGCGCTGGCACCCTGGGAGAGACATCATTAAAAGGTCTTTTAACGTATTCAACTGTTGTATGCAGCAGAAACATGGAGAACATCTAAGGCAATTACTAATAAACTACAAACATTTATTAACTGGTATCTGTGCAGAATCGAGAGAATGATATGGTATGATGGAATCACTAATGTAGAGCTTTGGGAGAGAACTAAGCAATTTCCAGTGGACTAAGAGGTAAAAAAAAAAGACGCTGGCGTTGGAAAAGACACACGTTAAGAGACCTGAAAACAATATAACTAGAATCTCTTTGTACTGGAACCAACAGGGGCATAGAAATAAAGAAAGACCTAAAACACACGAAGAAGGGAGCTAGAGGGTGAAGTTAAAAATGTGGGAAAAACATGGGGAGAACTGCATACGATAGTTAAGGTTAGAACTACTTGGCATGAGTTGGTCGAGGGCCTATGCTCCATTGGGTTCTAGAAAGGCAGAAGAAGAAGACTGTATTCATTAAAGGTTATTGAACATTCTACATTCTTCACATTTGCTGAAGCACACGCTGTGTTGTAACTAGATCAGAGCTCATACTGGTCAACAACGCCTATCTAGCCTTCACCTCTGCACTGAAGTCAAAGAAACAGGTCCTGAAGTCAGATATTGGTCAACGTAGACAGAATCGACTCTTCCTTTGAAGTCCTAGTGCCTGAGAGGCGAAGAACCAGCCCAGACCTGGACGATTGGGAACAAATACCAAGAAACAGATAAAACACTCAGCGCATGAACCCACCACATTTGGCGCAAGAAACAGTCACAATTAAAACCTAAGTCTCTTTTTTTTTTAGAAGGAGTTGGTTGAACGTGACGATTTTTGTTTTGTTTTTCTTAAAACTGATTAGGGCGAACAGTATACACACAGATAAACAATTTATCTGTGAAACCGGTTGTATTTGCAGCATTCAAGCTCTTGAATAAGGCAAGCGTCCAGAAGAAGGCAAGCAACCAGGACTTTTCGCCGCAGTTTGCACTCAGCAGTCCTTACCGCCGCAGGACTAATAGTTACGTTTATGTTTATCAAAGGATCAACATCATGGTACACGGGTGTAACCCACAAGTTCTCCGTTCTTTTTTTAACTCAAGTCTGAGTCTGAAGGTTCTCAGCGCAGTGCACGAACTCCGTTGCACCGACGAAGATCCTTAACATATTTGGGTAGATTTTTAATTCCGAATTTGTGCACAGGCAACGCCGTCAGGCTACTCTTTTTTCGAGTTCCAACAGCTAAGGTATGTTTTACGTGCGTAACAATACACACCGGCATCCGGTCTTACTGCCCAGAGACCAGGGGAAATTACTAGAAGCCCACATGAATATATCCCAGTCTTCACCGGGGTTTGAACCCGGTACCTCAAGCACTCAAAGCGGATGCCCTATCCCGAAACTACTCAGCCCCTCAACAGCCCTCTATAAGTTACAGCACCCTAATGTAACCGCTATAATGGTCCTAATTATTATCCCTTTTGGAGGCTGAACGGGGTATCTGAGATCTGCCCTGCTGGTCAGGGATCTGGAATAAGATATTTTTGTTGTAATCTCAGGGTGGTCAACTTTCAGGGTGCAGTCTAGAGGGGACAAATCGATCGATTTACAACTGGTGAACCATTCACCGTTACGTAGTCGCCCATGGCTGTTAACGCAACCTGGGTTTCAAATATATGTGTGAAGAGGGTTGGACTGGCTCGTTGATTTGACGGTGTTCGTAACCTTTCACTATTAGTTTCGGTGTTCGATTTAAATGTTCCCCCAGTAGTAAAACTGTTGTGGATATAGACATCAGTGTGCATCACTGCGATATTTGATTTCAGGTCGCTAGAGGTGAACTTTCACTTTTGTAAGAAGAATTGCCTAGCACAAGGTCTGTGTGAACACGATGTTGATCTTTAAAGTATTGTTATCTGTGAAGCACTTCAATTTTGTGTTCAAAAACAATTAACAGGTGTTCAATGTGATGATCATAGTTTTATTTGTTTTAATTCGGAATATGACTTGTAGTTGGTGTGCCTAGTTTTACTGTTTCAGCTAATTATACTTTTATATAGAACATGTCCTATCAAGGCTAAGATATTATAGGTCTTAGTCCCCGCCTAACGAACTTTGTTTTTCTTGGTACTGAGGCAGCTGGGTGTAGGTTCCGGTTCTTATATTCTTATAAACTGGTGTGTAGAGATAGGGTCTAGGAGTAGAGTTTTATGTTATCTTTCAATTTGTCTCTCTTACCTTCCTTTAGGTAACCTCCATTTTTTGCTTTGCTTTTAGTACACAACTATCATGGCAAAATGAACAGATGGAAAGCATGAGGATAGAGGTGGAGGTAATCACTGAAGCTCTTGTGTGGTTAGCAAAAACAAAGAAAAAGTTAACAGAGGAATTATTGTGTGAGATTCTCAGTCGCTCCTGCAGAACGTTCAAAACGGACAAATATGTGGATACTTATCATTAATACACCAACATTGCAGGGTATCACTTGGACATTCTGCCCGGGACATCCAGGAGTGTAATTAATTTAAAGAGTTGCTTTCTGGCCCTAAAAACGAAAGCTACGGGAACACTCGCACTGGACAAGGGAGATATTCTGAAGATCAAATATAAACGAATGTTTATAGAAGAAACGAGATTAGATATAATAACATGTGTAAGAAAGTGTGAACGTCAAATTAGGAGTGGTTCCGGGAACGACGGGATAAGAGAAAGAGAACGATTTATGTACAATCAGTGTATTACGAGAACAGTTATCAACAACACCTTAAGACACATATTGCTGGAGAAGAAGCATCTATGGGTATACTGCCATGATGTCGATTCTTAAATCAGCAATCAGTGTGTCTGATAAATACTTTGTCGAATTAGCCCCCCCCCCCCCCCACCCCCCCCCCCCCCCCCCCCCCCCCCAATTTATGAATGCTGAAACCCAAATTCATCTTTGCGACTCCCAAAATGGAATAAAACGTCGGGCTCTCGCGCTGGAGACCTAGGTTTGGCTCTGTTAAGGTGACTGATGACGTTGTTTTTTTTTGTTTTTTTTTTGTTGGGGCAAAATTAAACATCCTAACCTGAACAGTTAGTGGCGACAGTACTAGTCATGAAATTAAATATAAGTCGCTCATAAATCAGTCACTAATGTTTGTGTTTAGTGGATTCATTTTTATTAGTTTTTGTCCTTTTACATTGCATCCAAAACTAACCGTAGCCTTCACCAGCTGGTGTTTAGTTTTACTAGGCAATTTTACTTCAGGATTTTGCTCCATCTTTCTAAAAGGTACGCTGCTCATGTCGTTGTCAATCTCATAGTTAGTTGACTTCCTTTAAACTGCTTAAAAACCAGGGTTGCCAGATAAAAAACTTCATTTTATGCCAAACCATTACCCAAAATATGCCAGAAAAATGCCAGATAAAGTATAACATTGAACTCGCTTCACATCAAAAGCTCTACTTTGAATTCTTCACTGTTATCCTCGCTGGAACAAGTGGAAGACACAGCCTAAACCTTTTCGGATGTAAAATCTTTAAGCATTTTCTCAGATGGGGTAAAATCTTTGCAGCTCACCTTTAATTATGGAATTTTTCTTGTTCCGAAAAAAATCAATAAGGTCATCCTTAAGTGCAGGCGATATGTTTTTTTTTAAAATTAGACATGAACATTTATTTATATGCAACTGTATGTGCTCCAATGTACTCCCTCGACCATGTGTTCTCACGATTTCACTTAGATGATCAATTGTGCGTATTGCACAATGGTAGGTCATGCATACAGCAAGTTGCAACTCTGCTGCCTTTAACTTTATCATTACTTTGCCTATTAGTCATTGTTGTAATAAGCTGTGACTGGCTTTTTGATGAAGTTTGCATCCTGTGTTATTCGAATTTTCCCTGATTTGATATGCTACTAATTCTTGGCACAACAGTGCACTGACACAGTTTACAGTATGCTGCATCTGATTCGTCTGAAGGTCTTATGAGCCGTGGTTATGTTTTCCAGTTACCTTTATACTTGCGATGTCATAAGCTGCTTTCCATTTTTTGGATGACGTGGTCATTGGTAGAAGTAATCAAATCTATCACAGATAGAAATTTGTCTATATCCTCTCTATTTTCTGTCCTCAAGTAGTTTCTAAACAGTCTTAATCACTTGATATCAGTTGTGGGTTTTGGTTTTATATCCCGCATTTATTCTAGTAGATTAACATAAATTACAGAGGGCCTTGGTTTATCAAGGTTACGATCCATTTAGGAAGACAACAAATACAATAAGAAATGGCGCGAATCTCCATTAGTCCGTACCAGGACATCCCAACAAAGTTAAACTGAAATAATGATGTTAACTGTAGGTGGAGTACCCGTTGAGCCCCCCAACCAGGGTTACGTGAAGCCATGGAAGCAGGTGGTGGATGGAGTGTAAGAGCAGCCGACAGGTATTGTTGGTTATGATCTGCACTCTGCGGCGATAGGCAGATGATCTCATCAGTAGAGACAATTGCTATGGCCACCGACTAGTATAGTCACTGCTCAGGAGGAAAGCAACGGCAAACTACCTTCTGCAAATTTTGCCAAGAATCCATAACAATCATGAAAGAAAACATAACACAGAAGAGATCTGGTGGCGAGACCCCCCAGGCCAGGCAGATCAGATAACACTGGGGAAGAGTGTGATACAGGGGTTAGTACTAGTAATCGTGATGACGGAGTTAATCCTGACTGTGTTACTAAGGAAATCCACTGTGTCAGACTAAAAAACACCGAATGCGAATAGGAACGTGGAATGTGAGAAGTCTGTATGAAGGAAAGCTTAAAGTAGTATGTGATGAGATTGAAAGATTAAATATTCAGATCTTAGGAATTTGGGAACATCGTTGGAGTGGCAAGGGACATTTTATCAATGAATATGGAAGCTTTTTCGTATATTTATGGTAGAGATGTAAGAGGCCAGAGCGGAGAGTGGCATTTTTGTTTTTAGATAAAACAACAGCAAAAGCTATTATGGGATATAATCACAGTTAGTGATAGAATCCTAACTATCAGACTTGAAGCCCGTCCAAAAAACATAACTTTCATGCAGGTATATGCACCAACTTCAACAGCAGAGGAGGGCGAAATTGAAGATTTTTTATGCCATACTGCAAGACACATTAAATAAAATTAATCAGAATGATATAATAATAATAATGGGAGATTTTAATGCTAAAGTAGGTACAGGCAGAGCTGAAAATGAGAGACACGTTTTAGGAAAATTTTGGATTGGGTAATAGAAATGAAACAGGAGAAAAATTGATTTGAATTTGCATAGAAAATGAATTAACAATAGCTAACACACTTTATAAACAACACCCTAGAAGGCTTTTCACATGGACATCCCCTGACGGTGTTACCAAAAAATCAGATAGATATACATTTTACATACAAAGAAGATGGAGATCGAGCATAACATCTGCAAAAAACCTTGCGAAGTGCAGATTGCGATACAGATCATCAGTTACTAGAAAGCAGATCTGAAATTAAAACTCAAAAAAGCTTACCCGAGGACCAAGGCCATTTTAGATTTGATCTCACAAAAAATACCAGATGGCATACAACGTAGAAGTGAAGAAACCGTTTTGAGGTGCCTTGATGTCTGTACAAGAGGAAATGACACCTGATGAACTGGCAGTACAAGCTAGGGATATCTTGATAACAGCAGCTAAAAGACTTAATACACACCAGGACAAGCAACATAAACCATGGATCACACCATACACGTTAGAATAATAATAAAACAACAAAGGGAACTGAAAAAGAAAGGAGAAACCAATGACAAGTAGGATGAAGTATAAATTTTTAACCACGAGAAATAAGAAAGTACACAAGAAAGGATAAAAATCAGTAGTACAAGATTGCTGTATTAAAATAGAGCAGCATCATAAAAAATGGAAGAGATTACGAAATATTCAAGGAAATGAAGTTATTGACAAGAAAATTTTCAACCTCAGTTAAATGTTATTTGTGACAGGATGGGAAATACTTTAACAGAATCTAGACAAATTCTAGAAGATGGCAGGAATACTGCACGCGAATGTATGATATGAATGACAGTGAGGATATGAATGATATACATGAACCCAGTAACAGTAGAGGCAGAACCTGAACCTTCATTAGATGAAATTTTCATGGGCAATAAGGAGCCTGAAAAATTGGTAAAATCACCTGGATTTGATGAGATACCAGCTGAATTGATTAAAGCGGGAGGAGAAGAAAGCATAAAAATCTATCATGCATTATGTGAAAAGATATGGAAATATGGTATTTTGCCAAAAGACTGGAAGAGAACTATCTTCATTCCAATACCAAAAAAGGCTGTGACCTGAATTATGTACAAACTATCGAACTATTGCCCTGATCAGTCCATGCAAGTAAAATTCTACTAAAAATTATAATGAGAAGACTGCACAAGGAAAATGGAAAAGAAGAGATTAATGTAGCTCAGGATGGATTTAGACAGGGAAGAGGAACAAGAGGATCATATATTCAACATGCGTTGTAATAATAGAGAAGTGTAGAGAATTTAATGTAAATCTGTTCTTATGTTTTGTGGATTATTCAAAAAGCATTTGACTGTGTACAACATCAGAAGCTTTGGGAAATCATGAGGAATATGGGCTTTTCCATCCACATATATAGTGCAGCTCATTAAAATGCTCTATCAAGACCAACAAGCAGCAGTCAGAATAGATGGAGAGACATCAGACTGGTTTGGCATCAAGCAAGGAGTCCGTCAGGGATGTGTGCTGTCCACCGTATTTGTTTCAACCTGTACGCCGAAAATATATGAGAAATGTAAGAGATGATATAAACAAGGAACAATATGATGCCCTAAACATCGGTGGTCATGAAATACAGAAATTCGTTATGCTGATGATACAGTATTACTATCAACATCACAAAATGGTTTTCAGAAAACTTATTAACCTTCACTCAAAGAAATAGTGAAATCATAACTTATTTCTTTAAATAGCAAAAAACAAAGATATGCATACAACACAAACTGCCATGGAGAAGGCAATATATGTTAACTGAGGAAATGATTTGGAATGTGGTGGGAATAATTCGAATATCTTGGGTCACTGGTTACCACCAAATGGTGACACAATGAAAGAAATTAAACGGCGAACTATCAATGCCTTAAAAACTAAAAAATACTAAAAATATGGGAAGAAGATGAATTTCAAAAGGTCAATTTTTTTAAAAGCTGCACTTTCCCCCGCACATACCCTTGAGACCCGGACCCTTCTAAAAAAGCGGAACAGGAAAATGCTTTGGGTTTAAAAAGTTACGAAGGTTTCTAAGAATATCTTGGGGAAGAAAAGAACAAAGCTCCTATTCAAAAAGGGTGAATATTTAGAGGGTTGGGTAGTAAAAACAATAAACAAAAAAATTGAATATTGGTCACTTGAAACGTATGGGAATTAGAGAGAACAAAAATGGAGGGGTATTGCCCGGGGAAAAGAGGAAAGGAAGGCCAAGGGGAAAGGGGCAGGATGTGGCAGATGCTCCCGAGGGTGATCAGAGGGACATTTGTCAGGATAGGAAGGTTTTCCGGAGGGGTTTTTAGGAGGAGGTTTTCCCCGGGGGGACATGCTACTGAAAAATGAAAGAAGAAAGAGGTCTATATTGCCCGGAAAAAACCAAAAAATCCAAAATATGGAGTTCATTTATGCCCGTTTTAAATTTTAATATGCCAGATTTGTGAACTGGCATAAAAAAGCCAATATGGCAACCCCGTTAAAAACTAGAGTGAATTTTTTTAAACCCGTCATGTGACTACTCGTCCATAGACACTTTGTAAAAACAAGCCTGCACCGGTTTTCCCCTGGTGCTAAAGGGTTTACCCAAGTGTCCGTTGTTTTTCATTCCATTGTCTGTCATTCAGTAGAATGACTAAGCCAGCACCGACACAGGCAGAAAAACCACAGTTAAATTCAAGAGACTTTCAAGACGAAAAATCACGCTTGAGGAGCCCCCCGGAAGGGGGGTCACACCCCAGACCGGCAACGGTGGGGCGGTGGGAGCAGAGAAAAAAATCAAAATGTTTTTCGAACGTTTCCTGCATGATTCAAAGTAAAAATGGGCAAATGCAGAGTCTGTTTTGGGAGTTTAAAAAGTTGTTGAAAATAAATCAAGAATCTCGACGACCGCCGACAAAAGGGGAGGGAAAAAACAAAAGGTAGTTTTTAGTGTGATCATTTTTTTGAAGCAGTTTGACGTTTGTTGGGGGGGGAAATGAAATAAAAATTTGATTAAAAAGCTTTAACCAGGAAAAAAGCTTAAAAAATAATTCCAAAGT
>CAJHNH020001032.1:0-120000 GCA_905116865.2 Candidula unifasciata
TAAAAATTGCCATATTTTGATTGATTAGAAATTGGTAGCATGACTCACTGATAAGAGCTTTGGACATGACTAAGGTCAATCATTAAAAATGACCACCATAATCAACTTCTGACCATCACAGAGCAGGCTATACCAGGCTCATGTATTCATTATTGACGGCTCTAGTCTTCCCATTATTACATCTTTGGAGGTTTACCGAGGTAATTGGGATTTGCCTTGTTAAACTGCCGTCCAAGAAAAGTTCTGAAACTCATGGGTGATTAGAGGTATAGAAAAAGAGAGGGGGCGGGGAAGTAGGTGTTAATTTGTTACTTTTTTTTTTTTTTCATGTATACACTGTCTGAATCTTTTTAATCTGCCTTAAGTTTATCATTTTAGTGTCCATATCTTTGTCTGCTATGATGTCGATTCTTAATTCAACATTGTCTACTTTAGCTGTTTTTTATTCTTGCTGATAAAAGAATGTTCGCAACATCTTCAGTTTTCTACATTTACATTCTTGTATGTTGTGTACGTCATCGTGGAAGAAAAACACGAAAAGCCTATTATTTAACCCGAAAAAATAATCTTATGTAAATATCATCTCTAGCAATGAATTATTTCACTCGTGTCCTGTTATGAGCATTCTATTTATATAATGACAAGTACTATAAGTTAAACATAAGTGAATTCCTCATCCGGTAACATATTTCCACTTCAGATCAATTTCCGCGATCACCAAGTGAAAACACATACTGCTTCTCCTACGCCTTTTGCGTAATTGAATCTCTTGCCGAAGTAGCGCCACATAACTGCATCCTTTCTTGACCATGATCTGTCGATAACATACACAAGTCTTGGTGACGTTAATAGTTTCTTCGTCTCTTTGCCCAGTTGCATGTAAGTTAGATTAGCGCAGATGTTTCAAAGCCGTGTCTTCTCATCCAGTAGCAAGATTGTGGATTTTTGTTTTAAATTCTTTCTTGGATTCACATCCACCGCGTGCTTTTGCTGCCCCCATTAACTTGTCACTTGCTAACGCAGTCTTTCCTAACAATTTTGGGGCACCCTATTGATTTATTTAGGGGTTGCCGCGATGAAGCGGCTAGAGGCTCGCCTATGGATCGGAAAGTCGTTGCTTCGGATCCTGACGGACTCGGACTGTTTTTAATAATGACCTTGGCTTCCAGGTTGTCCCAGCCTAAAATGGGTAACAGGTACAGTCCTGTGAGGTAAAGACGGCCAGCGTGATGTTAACCGACTCGTCTATAAAATATAGGTCCATCCCTTACATGCCTAATAAGCTTGGGGCCAGGCAAGGGGTCCTTAAATTGATTGATTGATGTTCAAACCCACCAGGACATCTGACTGAGCGATAAACATCCGCTGACAGAAAATGAAACCATTCGGACGATGATCACCTGTAGAGAGGTCCCAGAAACCCCGTTCAACCCATAGGTCAGGTTATGTTAGGACCCCGGCAAAAAACGAATAAATTAGTCCCACGTGGAGACGGAGTTGCTTGAATGTGGACTAAAAAAATGTTGAATGTTGGAATAAGAATCGACATTACAGCACTCGAGACACCCTATAAGCGCTACGTCCCTATCTTCAGCAGCAAGCACAGAGTTTAAATTTGATAGGTACCAGTAACTGTCTCATTGTATATCCGTCTCTCCTTTTCCCTGTGTGTCGAGCATCCGCTAGATCCCATATTTTTTTGCATCACAACAAAGCAGGTAAGCTGTCGTTGCATGGGGATAGGAAATTAGAAGTGAATGGTGGCATCGGAGATGTTAAGAGCTGAACGTCTGAGAAGGAACATGTTAAACACATATGACGGTAACAATGTTCCTGAAATCACAGGCACGTATTGTGGAAGGTTCTTCCAAGCGATAGTAGGTCTTGTCTGGCACAATGGCTATCTCTGTAGGCTAGGGTTCCAGTGTTTCTCTATACCACAATGGATCACTATCGACTGAAAAGACGAAAAGATGCCAACAGTAAATGGATAACCTCATTTGTTTCTCTATTACTGGCAGTAAGTGTACAACTCTGCGCATTCACGAATCCTGAAACCTGGTCGTTGTCGGCAGGTAGGTGGGCATGAATGTAAATGCTTTACGAATTAGTTATTTAGAATATAGGAAAATATATATATATATCTGAGACAAAATATACAAACTTGCAGAACTTCAGGAGCCTCTCTTGGCAGTGGTGGAACGTCGCAAGCTAGCTTGGTTCGGGGACGTGGTGAGACATGATTCGATTGCAAAAACTGCACTTTAGGAAAACCTGGAATGACAACATGAAGAAATAGACAGGACTAAGTTATCATACACTGATTTATCAATCGGAAGACAGAGAAAGATGGCGCGTTTTTGTGAAAGTGCTTCCATCAAGCTCATCTCCACGACCCTAACAGGGCAAGGTTTTTTTTATGTTATGAAGATAAGGGCGTGAGAACGGGGGGGGGGGGGGGGGGGGGGGGGGGGGGGGGGGGGGGTAATCTTGGAGTAATATAGGGATTTGCCTAGAAACATTAAAAGACATAGATTTACAAATATTGAGTGGCGCTCATAGAAGCAGAGGACGCAAATAAAGATATTTGTACAGGTATACGTTGGACATAATACAAACAACTGACCATAAGCACAGCCCGGTCTTTGGGCGTATTGGGCATGCAGGACTAGACCTATGTTTTATAGACCAATCAGAATGCGATGAGTGATGGGGGTCAACATCAATCACACTGGTCGCCTCTTCTTCTAAGGACCTAACCTTGTTCCCATTTAAGCCTGGGTCGACCTGGGAGCCAAGGTCATTTGTAGTCTATACAAATATTGAGGCTGAGCACATATTTTTTGTTAACATAAACTTCTGATTTCTCAACAACTTGGAATTCATGTTAACGCAGATTTCATGTATAATAATAAATAATAACACGACACGTATAAAAAAATACTTCACAAAAAGGGGGATCTCCGTGGCGAAGTGGTCAAGCCGTTTACCTCGTTCTCTGCAGGTCGTGGGTTCGTTTTGCGGCTCCCCCTTCAGTTCATGAGGGCAATTTTCACAGAGCTCCCTGTGGATTGTCACCTGAGCTACGGAGTTCATACTCTGTGCGGCGCTCTCGGCAGGTGGCTAGCTGTTCTGTGGAGAAAGACCAAGCCATATGGGATAAAACCCGGTGCAATGAAATCGATTATTTGGACTTTAAATGGGAACGTCCATATATAGTTAGGGGGAACCAGTTAGCTCCTCCCCCTTGCAAATTTACGGAAAGTTAGTGGCGGGGGTGCTCAAGTTGCCTGATCCCCTAGGTTTTGACGCCTGTGCATGCAATTCTCTTTCTGTTTAACATTGTTTCTTTTCTTGGCAAAACTGAGGACCTTAAATAAATAACTTATAGGGCACATTTATTTTGATAGTTTAGCTACATTTCCGTTCTTATTTAAACCCCTCTAGAATTCCAAAGACACACAAATATGCCAAGAAACGAGACCTCTGCTCAGAGGTTGAAAAGAAACATTCCACGAGATTACGCATTCTGTGGTCAGGCTTTGAAGTGGCTGGATCGAGCACGTGTTTGCGATAAGTACAACTGGCGAATTGATGCACTGTAATGTATACGCGTGTGTTTATGAATGACAAGCATACGGAGGCGGACGTTCATAAGTTATTTGTAAATGTCAAGCTTGCTTTAACCTTTCACATTTGTTATATACTTCAAGCGAGATACGCAAGTGAAAGAATCCCAGGCATGAGTGGTTCGCTGCGATATGTACATTATTAAAAACCACGACCTATACTTGCAGCTGTTGGAAATCATATTGTTGGTTAAATGTTTACGTTTACTCATGATTTTATTTATATCTATCTATCTATCTATCTATCTATCTATCTATCTATCTATCTATCTATCTATCTATCTATCTATCTATCTATCTATCTATCTATCTATCTATCTATCTATCTATCTATCTATCTATCTATCTATCTATCTATCTATCTATCTATCTATCTATCTATCTATCTATCTATCTATCCATCTATCTATCTATCTATAATCTATCTATCTATCTATCTATCTATCTATCTATCTATCTATCTATCTATCTATCTATCTATCTATCTATCTATCTATCTATCTATCTATCTATCTATCTATCTATCTATCTATCTATCTGTCTGTCTGTCTATCTATCTATCTATCTATCTATATATCTATCTATCTATCTATCTATCTATCTATCTATCTGTCTGTCTGTTCTGTCTGTCTGTCTGTCTGTCTGTCTGTCTGTCTGTCTGTCTGTCTGTCTGTCTGTCTGTCTGTCTGTCTGTCTGTCTGTCTGTCTGTCTGTCTGTCTGTCTGTCTGTCTGTCTGTCTGTCTGTCTGTCTGTCTGTCTGTCTGTCTGTCTGTCTGTCTGTCTGTCTGTCTGTCTGTCTGTCTGTCTGTCTGTCTGTCTGTCTGTCTGTCTGTCTGTCTGTCTGTCTGTCTGTCTGTCTGTCTGTCTGTCTAAACCGTCTGCCTGTTTGTTTAAACCGCCTGCTTGTCTTTTATTTGTCTAGTTTATACATATTCACTCGGCTGTGTCACTGGCCGACTCTATTATCATCATTCTACTTATGTAACTGACTAACAGTCTGTTTGTCTACCTGTCTGCCTATATGTCTGCTAGTAACAGAATTCGAAAGTGAGAGAACCAAGTGACAACCGCAATAAGTGTACATCTCATGGCATCTATAAGTCCCGACACCTGATTATTGTTGCTAGGTAGGTATGAAAATACTGGCTCAGTAATATGGTCACTTGCCCAGAAACAACAAAAGACATACATTTAAACATATAAATTAGCAGTCATAGAAGGAGAGAACATAAACAGCGATATGAGTACCTGTATACAGACGACATGATACAAACCAGAAACTCAAATGACCAGGGTTGAAGTTGAACTGAATTTAACATAATGTTCTGTATTATATACTCGATGGTGTGTTGTAACGAGAGGTTCGGACATCCTTATCGTCCTTATGCGTCTGTTGTAGCAACGGGTTTTGTAGAGGGCAAACTGTGGCATGGTCTAGTGCAAGTTGTGGTGTCGTCTGGTTTAGTGCAATTTATCGTGTTGTCTAGTGCAAGTTGTAACATGCTTTAGTGCAGTTGTGGTGTGGTTTAGTGCAATTGTGACATTGTTTACTGCATTTGTTAAATGGTCTAGTGCAAGTCGTGGCGTGGTTTAGTGCAAGTTGTGGTGTTTGGTGCACGTTGAGGGGTGGTTTATTTCATGTTGTGGCCTGGTTTAGTGCAAACTGCGAGGTGGTTAAGTGCAAGTTATGGTATGGTTTAGTATACGCTATGGCGTGGTTTATTGCAAGTAACGTGGTTTAGTTGTGTTGTTGTCTGATGCACGTTGAGGCGTGGTTAAGTGTAGATTCTGGTGTGGTTTAGTGCAGATTGTGTGTGGTTTAATGCAAGTGGTAGCGTGGTTTGATGCACGTTGTGCTGTGGTTTAGATCAAATTATATCGTTGTTTTGCGCAGTCTATGGTGTGGCTTAGTGCATTTTGTAGCCTGGTTTATTGCAAGTTGTGGTGTGGTTCAGTGCAAGCTATGGTTCGATCTGGTGCAAGTTGTGGTGTGGTTTAGTGCAAGCTATGGTTCGATCTAGTGCAAGTTGTGCATGCTCCTGGTCTAGAGCACATTGTGATATAGTCTAGTGCAAGTTGTGACATGGTCTAGTGCAAGTTGTGACATTGTCTAGTGAAAGTTGTGATATCGTCTAATGTACATTGGGAAGTTATTATATTGCATGTTGTGGCCTGGTGTAGTGCAAGTTGTGGCGTGGTATAATGCTAAGATGCCTAATTTGTAATTTGATAAAGTGCATGGAGTGGTGTCATTTAATGCGAACTGAGGAGTGAAAAGTAAGGCTAGGTCGTCCGCTACAGCTGTATATGTAGCTGTATATGACCTGTGTCTTGTTAGGTAAGCCCACTGACCACTATGCCAAAATGGCTCCAGATATTTTTTTTCTTCACTTTCTAATTTACCGCTTCGGTTGTCGAGGGATTTACAGTTCCGGCGCTGCTCTTCTGGTTACCTTACCTCGACCATTGACATATCGTTGTGGTATGTAGAGATCCTCTCATGTTATCTTTCCATAGTATTCTTGGTCTGCCACAGACTGAATGTCCTTCTCCTCTTTTGATATATGTTTTCTCTGTCGATGTAAGCGAAAGTGTTTAATACATCTCTAAGAGACGTTTTCAAACTCACTGACTAGACTCCCATCTGCCCCTTCAAACCTTTGCAAGAAGTTCACTTAGTTTATTCTTCTGCTTCACCTTAGTCACGTTCACCTGCTGTAATCTCCTAAACTCCGGCGGAAAGTTCTGGTTGTTCATCCACTTCTGGATTTTCGTCTTGTTCTAGAACTTCTTCTTCCTCTTCTTCTGCCTTTCTATCCCCAAATGGAGCATAGGCCCTCAACTGTGGCACAGTCGTGCCTATACATCCCCCAAGAAATAGATGTGCCTAAGTAGGCCAAGTGGAATGAATATAGTTCGTATCTCTCTTCAATCGTACTCAAGAACAAGGCCAGTGATGTAATCAATTACATAAGAGCTGGTTTATTCATAATATTCTCGTCACACACATTTCATAAATTCAATAAGCAATAGTATATGAACACTTCTTATTACTGGCTATTCGTATGCCTCTACGAGTTCCTTAACCACTGTTCTGGCTAAACTCCAAGTTTAACGTATACCTTCTAAACGAAGTAAAGCACTAGTTTTCTCCTAACCGGTTTCTCTAGCGGTCTAGCCCTAACTGTCTTCTCATGGCGGTTCCGGGGCTAACCGTCCTCTCCAGCGGTTCCGGGACTAACTAACCTCTCAAGCGGTTCCGTGACTAACTGTCCTCTCCCGCGGTTCCGGGACTAACTCCCCTCTCAAGCGGTCCCGGGGCTAACTAACTTCTCAAGCCCCTGGCTCTGACTTTATTCCACCGCTTTCCCGCTCCTCCTGGTGTACCTTCTCCATCACTTCTCTGTCACCTGTCTTTGGTGGTCACGTTTGGATGAACGTATCTCGTCAGCTGGTCACAGTTCACGGGCACTCGTCGAATGTTTCATCCCTCACTGTCAGATGTCATGGCGGTGTTTTCTGCATAGCTGGCTAGGCCATGGCTTTCTAATCACCTATTTCTGTCATTTCACACAGTGATGGATTAGTACGCCGTGTGGTGGTCTGAAATGTATGCTTGTTAATTTAACCCCTTTCTGCCTATATTTCATTACATTCGCCCTTCACACTTTTTAACAAAATTGTTTCCTATCTTCAATTTTATAAAAACTACTCTAATTATACCCGCTACCTAACTAAACCTTATGTGAACATCTAGCCACGTAATGAAAGCATACAACATAACATGTAACATCATAAAATTCATGCAGAATAATGAAAACGTGACATGCATACAATAACTAATAGTCAATAATTCTAAAGACATAAAAAAAAAAAAAACGATACAACTCCCTCGTTGTATTAGCATAACAACCTCTTATTCACTGGTATCCCTAATGAATGTGCGGAGTTGTCTGAAGTATAAAGGAATAGTATCTGTATTCCTCCTTTATAAACTCAAACCTGAAAACATTGTATACAAGAAATGACATGCCATGTATCCCCAGTTATCAATAAAATAAAACTCGAAAATGTCATCTCCCCAAGAAAGGATGAAAATAGAATCTCTGAGAAAGTCAACATAGACTGAACAATAAGGTATAACCTTTACAGAGTATAAATAATTCTTATACCGTTAGGTATATTAATTGGAGAGAAATTTCTCAGAAACAATCGTAGCATTTCCTCAAATCGAATGTACAATGCCACCACCTGTATTTACAGGCATTTATCTACTGTGATAGTCCACAGCGTTTATTGTTGCTTCCCTAAGAGGTTGCTTCCTCTGTTTAATGCATATCGCATCTTCTGTAAAGAAATAGCCGGCCTATATTCAGTTACCAATCATGTCATGCTTTGGACTGGCTTATCGCCAAGTACGTTTCAAACTGTGTACCTCGGTAAAGTCTGGTTAAACTCAAATCAGTCGTCATTCTGACAGAATGTATAAGAGAGGTTTTGTGGCCAGTAACTCTGTTAGCGAACATAAAACATGTAGGTATTGTAATCTTCACCCACAACCGAACGTGTGGATTTTCACTTGTCCGGGAGAGTACAACATGATAAAAAAAAAAACGTTCATAGTGCAAAACCAAATGTAAATATTAAATGGTAAGGACAAAACAACGATATATATTTAATCTTGTCGTACAAATGACATGTAGACACAACAACAGAATATGTGTAGCGAGCGCGGAACCTCTGTACACAGCAATATAGCGTACGTAAATTGTAATTAATGAAACTAATTACTTGTTATACACCCTACAATCCCACATTTATTGAACCATTTTACGAACGATCCCATTTCAGTCAGTCATGGGGGAAGAAAAGGAGGGCGATGTGTTGGCGGGTAACCCCCCTACTCATCAATATAGAGTTTATATACGATTTATAATATCTACTAAAGTATTGTTCCCCTAACAAACTCGGCATACTAATTTGCCGCTTTGTAATTAATCCCGCGTGTAGAAAATCATGCCCCCTGTTGAATTCTGTTCGCTATTTATTAGCCTTTATGCCCATTAGACTCGATATAAAATGAAAGACATTAAAGAATTGGTTATCTTCTACTGGTTCAGTTATAATATCTGTCATTTGTGTCTCGTCAGTCCTACAGCTTCTGTCGATTTCTACCGGTTCAGGTTCAAGATTACCACCTTTGCTTCTACAAACTCTTCCTTCTTCTGTTAGTTTGTCTTTCCCTACGTCCCTCTGTATCTGTAAAACTATATTCTCTTTTAGATCTGTATGTGAATTAATTTCAGAAATTCTTGTCTCATGTTTCTTTCTTTTGTAAGGCGAAGTTTCTACTGTTTCTTCTTCTTCTCTTCTACGATCAAATTTACCGTTAACTGGTACTTCTGACGGTTTTAATTCTTTCACACCAGACGGAGTATTAGTCCTGGTTCTAACCGCGACTAAAATTCTACGACCCGTTTTGTTAGTATTCCCAACTTCATTATCAGCGTCGTAGTTTTCTGAGAATAAATCTACCTTTATGTTACTAACTACAAACGGTAATGTATTTGTTCCTTCACCTTCTTCTTCTGTAGGCATCACCTGTCTATAAGACAAATCCTGCTGATTTCTTTCTTTAATTGTCCCTACCCTCTCTACTTTCCTATGTGTGCTATTGCTATCTAGCCTTTTTACATCTACCGCGTTTACTTCCCATAACCATTCCATTGCCAAACAAGCCTCTTTATCTTCTTCTTGTTCCGACTTAACTTTAGTCGTTATTAACTTCTTACGTGTCTCTATGTTCCCTTCTTCTTTAAAAAATTGACCGCGTGTCCCGTTTACAGTTACCGCATTTACTTCGGTAATGTAGCTTTTATTAAACCGTGTCATGGGATTCCTCTCTTTTAACCCTCTTACTTCTAATCTGTTTGTCTCATCATCAGCAGCGCACGTGCTTTTATTACCTGTCTGCCATAATCCGTTATAGTTACTGACCTCGCGATTATTTCCTAAGTTTTGCAATCTTATATTCTTATTATAGCCTAATTTTCTTAACCTGTCTCTTTTGAATTTGTTGGCTTGATTATGGGTAGTACCGTGGGCCCTGTAATCTTGATTAGTGCTCATCGTGCTAAATCTGGAATCTGGATTACATGACCTGACTCGACTTCGGTTATTATCATGGATATTTCCTACTCTATTTATGTTCTGATATCTGTTACTATTATTATGCCACTGCTCCTGTGCTCTTATATGTCTGTTAATTTCTAACTTCCGTAGCCTGTCTGCTCTATCTAAATTTTTAAAATGCCCTCGTTCATTCCGTATTTGTGACCTCAGTTGACCCTGATTTTTCTCGTACGCTTTTGTGTTGTCTGGTCTGCGGTACTGATTGTCTCTAGGGTATTGCAATCTCTCGTTAGCATAATTTCGCCTGTCTGGGGAACTGGACAGTCGATTAGCAGCGACGTTGCTTCTAGTGACTGATGCTATATTATAACTTCTTTCTCTCTGTCTTTGTCTACGACTATCTACAGTTGACCAATGCTGATCAGTTATTTGTTCCATAAAAAATGGAATACGGAGTTTTCTACCTAACTGTGCTATTTCATTAAAAACTCTGCTAAACTGTGCTCTCACTGTTCCTTGATATGCCATTATTAAAACCTGGGAAATTAACTAATGTAAACTAAAATAGAATTTAAAACAGAAAATGTCGTATTACCTTGTTAAGTGCGGTCTGAAAAAAAAAATTCTCGTTTAACAACACACTGTAATAAAAATCGGCACTGTCCTGGAATTATTTTCTACGTTTAGGAAGAAAGGTAGGAAAAGATAAGAAAAGGTTTTCCCTACACCACTGTAAATTAAAAATCACAATATATTTAAACTAATTAATATTAATGTTCAAGGTTCTTTAAATTCGCGCTTATTTTGCAGTTCCTATTTGAAAAATCGGACAGCTCACAGTTCTTGACTTTCCTATAGTCTTCCGAGTGTGTAAAGTTAGGAAAAGTTTATATTATGGCTCCCGACTAGAACGGGCGCGTCCCCCTGATTCTAGTGTAGACGGTTTGCTCCAGGCTAGAACGGGCGTGTCCCCCTGATTCTAGTGTAGACGGTTTGCTCCGGGCTAGAACGGGCGTGTTCCCCTGATTCTAGTGTAGACGGTTTACTCCAGGCTAGAACGGGCGTGTCCCCCTGATTCTAGTGTAGACGGTTGGCTCCAAAAGGTGGTGCAGGCTGTTGGTCTGGTTTACGTCTCTCCAATCTGATGACGGGTTTATCGACTTTTTTGTTTTACTCAGCAGGTACAATCATAAACTTGCTTTTAGTTCACCTTTTTATAGCAGTTGCTTATTTGTTATGTTGTAACAGCAGTCTTGTTTTTTAAAGATGTCGAGTACACAAGACTGATCGTTGGTCACGGCACCAAATATCCTCACACTCTGTGAACGGGGCGTCTGTATACATCCCCCAAGAAATAGATGTGCCTAAGTCGGCCAAGTGGAATGAATATAGTTCGTATCTCTCTTCAATCGTACTCAAGAACAAGGCCAGTGATGTAATCAATTACATAAGAGCTGGTTTATTCATAATATTCTCGTCACACACATTTCATAAATTCAATAAGCAATAGTATATGAACACTTCTTATTACTGGCTATTCGTATGCCTCTACGAGTTCCTTAACCACTGTTCTGGCTAAACTCCAAGTTTAACGTATACCTTCTAAACGAAGTAAAGCACTAGTTTTCTCCTAACCGGTTTCTCTAGCGGTCTAGCCCTAACTGTCTTCTCATGGCGGTTCCGGGGCTAACCGTCCTCTCCAGCGGTTCCAGGACTAACTCTCCTCTCCAGCGGTTCCGGGACTAACTAACCTCTCAAGCGGTTCCGTGACTAACTGTCCTCTCCCGCGGTTCCGGGACTAACTCCCCTCTCAAGCGGTCCCGGGGCTAACTAACTTCTCAAGCCCCTGGCTCTGACTTTATTCCACCGCTTTCCCGCTCCTCCTGGCGTACCTTCTCCATCACTTCTCTGTCACCTGTCTTTGGTGGTCACGTTTGGATGAACGTATCTCGTCAGCTGGTCACAGTTCACGGGCACTCGTCGAATGTTTCATCCCTCACTGTCAGATGTCATGGCGGTGTGTTCTGCATAGCTGGCTAGGCCATGGCTTTCTAATCACCTATTTCTGTCATTTCACACAGTGATGGATTAGTACGCCGTGTGGTGGTCTGAAATGTATGCTTGTTCATTTAACCCCTTTCTGCCTATATTTCATTACACAACCAACTCACGCCAAGTCGTTTTATTCTTCGCCATTGCATGGAGCTCTCCCCATGTCCTCCCCATCTTTCTAACTTCATTCTCCAGCTCTCTTCTCCATGTGTTTTTGGCCTTCTTTTATTTCTATGCCCCTCTGGGTTCCAGTGCAAAGACATTGTGGTTATGTTGTTCTCCTATTTTCTCATTGTGTCCTATCCAACGTCAGCTTTTTTTCCTCACCTCTTGGTCCACTGGAGCCTGTTTAGTTCTCTCCCAAAGTTCTACATTAGTTATTTTATCATACCATTTAATTCCTTCTATTCTGCGCAGGCACCAGTTAATGAATGTCTGTAATTTATTAATAATTATCTTAGTTGTTCTCCATGTTTCCACCCCATACAATAGTACTGATTTGACATTAGAATTAAAAATTTTTAGTTTCGTATTTCTTTTAATTTCTTTTGACCTCCACAAATTCCCTATGCTGTGAAAGCTCCTCTTGCCTTTTAATATTCTTATTTTAATGTCTCTATCAGTTCCTCCATCTGTATCTACATTACTGCCCAAATAGGTGTACGACTCCACGTCTTGGAGTGGGGCTCCATTAAAAGAAACCACATTACTATTTGCCTGATTTATTCTCATTATCTTTGTCTTTCCTTTATGGATTTTTAGACCAAGCTGCTGTGATCTCGTATCAAATATATTTAATTTATCTTGCATCTGATTCCGTGAATGGGACAGAAGAGCAATATCATCAGCGAAGTCAAGATCATCAAGCTGTTTTGTAGGGGTCCCTGAATTACATTCTTGGTTTTAGCAGTTACTGTTTTCATAGTCCAGTCTATAGCCAGTGAAAATAAGAAAGGCGACAAAAGACATCCCTGTCGCACACCTGTTTTTATTTCAAATGCATCTGTTAGCTTTCCCTCATGAAGAACTCGAAATTTCATATCTTTATATGTTGCTTTTACAAAGTTGATAATTTTCTGTGGGATTCCATAGTGTCCCATCAATTTCCAGAGAGATTCCCTATCAATGCTGTCAAATGCTTTTTTATAGTCTGTAAATCCAATGTAAAGTGGTGAGTTCAGTTCAATGCTTTGCTCTATTATAATACGTAATGTGGCTGTCTGGTCAGTACAGGATTTGTTTGACCGAAAACCTGCCTGCTCATCTCTTAGCTTTTTATCAATAGCATCTTTTAATCTTTACAAAATAATTCTACTTAATATTTTTCCTGGAACTGACAGCAACATAATTCCTCTATAGTTTTCACACTCCTGTAGATCAACTTTTTTGGGCAGTGTCACAAGTATCCTTCTCTCCAGTCTGCTGGTATTTCTTCGGTCAGATGTGAATAATTTGTAGACTGTTGCTTCTACATTTCTCAGGTAGACCCCTGAAACAGCACTAATTAATCGCCCGACAGCGTGCTTTGTAAGAGAGCGGTGGGCCTGTTCTCTTTCCCTAAATATTGAGCACAGGAACCCATTTGCTGGTTTGTTCACAAACAATGTAGGCCATGGTGGTTTCATTGTGGAAATAAAATGTTTTTATTATGCAAATATTAGTTTTACATTCATGCTGTATTATTAAACAAGTAAGTGGGGCAATATAGACACATGTGCAGCATGTGTGCAGGTTGCCACCCACGCTGCATGCCAAGCACCACTCAGACTACAATGTGTTTGTTTCCGTCAGTGACAGACTAGACTCTCTTCCTCTATGCTCAAGTGTCAGGCGTGTCCATTTGTATTTTGGTTTCCTCCTGTGAATGTACACGATCTTTTTATTGTGACCTGGTCGCGTTCTCAGACACACCAGACTCTGTATAAACGATTACACGGCAATGTGCCCTGTATAAATAGCACAATCTGCATTGTCTATAAAGTGCTGGTTTAGTTTCTGCAGCTGATGTTTACTAAACCAAGAGGACACGTAAATAAACGGTGCTCGAGAGTTTACAACGCATAAACAGACACATATTGCACATTACAAGTTGTTTTCATCGTCTTCTATTGGAGAGCCAGCTGCAGAGTTCATGGCGGTTCATCAGGGGTTATCTGACGACATCCGAATGGCTCTTGTGTGGAACCAGAGGTTGCCGGTTCAAGCATGAGAAGAAATGCCACTGCTCTCAATTGGGTCTGTTTAAAGATCAAGGCCCGCGGTTTTGTTTAAACAATTACCTGGCTGGTTGCTGTTTACAATGGCGCATTTTCTATTCAATGTGCAGCATTTTAGGTGCGCCTTAACCAGAATAGGCCAGTGAGTTTGTGAAATAACTAAATCACACCAAGTCACATTAAACCTAGCGAGCGTTTGACCAACAATACAACAAAAATAATGAATGGTGTCGTTGTTATCAATATTTGACGATTACAGCTTTATATAATAGGCTCATAAGTAGGCACCGTCGACAAAAACCTAGTAAGAGTTAGCGATGTCTTATTTTTCTTTGATTCTTCTGATAGAAAACTTATAAATGGAGGTCGGAAGCCTTTATGAAAGCTATAATGCAGTCCGTATTCCGCGTGAACATGACAACTTTGCTTTCACTGAGTTTGGAACAGGCTAGATTGTGTCTTCGTTGACAGCTTACAGTTGACGGTGTTGGAGCACATGCTCGGCATTTTCTATTAAAAAATTGCAGCAATAGGTCGGAGTGTTTCCTGCACCCAACAATTTGAACATATGTGGTGAAGTCGGTTGTGCCATGTCCTTAGTCTGTATGTAATACATTGTCTCTCTCTCTCTCTCTCTCTCTCTCTCTCTCTCTCTCTCTCTCTCTCTCTCTCTCTCTCTCTCTAGAAAGGCAAGGAAGCGAGTCTTGAGGGGAAAATAGGGTCAGTGTATCAGCTGCTGGGGCTGAGTTTAAAGACAAAGAAGATGACATGGGAGGGATAAAATATATTTTAATAGTATGACGATTTATTTGGTGCGGCTGTGGTGAGGTAGGGGTGGGGGAGAGAAGGTAGTAACATACCGAGGTGCCATTATAATAAGTTGTCAGAAATATCACTATCTAAGCGACAGTCAAAGAAGGCTACATATAAAGCAAATGTACTACAATATGTTTCACATTTCTTTCTGATTCAGTAACCAGGTTTACACAGTTCATATCACATCTGTCTTCCTCAGTCACCATACGTTCTTCACCAAATATATTTCACTGGTTTTAAAAAGGGACACTGACGGATATTTCATGTGGTTTTCCACTGGCAAAAATGGGGAGACTCGTCTGAATTGAAGTTAGAACATCGACTAAAGATTAACTGAAAACACGACAGTACAATCATGCCTCTCTATCAGTCACCACACCTAAACAATTTGGTTTATAAACACATGCATCAATATTCATTTCCGTGTTGATTTCAGCCATAGTCTACTTCAAAGTAAACTTTGATTTCAACAGGATATAAATAAAACAAACACCCTCATCGCGAAGCTAACTTGCATAGTGGGCCGTAGTTTTCTGTAACATTTGAATTGAACGGCTCATGGAGAGAGGAGGCTTGGTGGTTGGGGAGCTTCATCGCTCGACATTTGCTGGGTAAGCCAGATTTTTCACTCCCACATGCTAGAAATTTGTTTTGATTGCTTTAGTTGTCTCTGTCTGTCCATCCATCCATCCATCCATCCATCCATCCATCCATCCATCCATCCATCCATCCATCCATCCTGTCATCCATCCATCCATCCATTCATCCATCCATATATTCCTCCATCCATATATTCCTCCATCCATCCATCCATCCATCCATCCATCAATCCATTCATCCATCTATTCATCCACCAATTCCGTCAGTCTGCAGGACCCCCCCCCACCCCACCCCCACCCCGCTATGATAAAGAGGGGCGGTCTATTAGGCGGCACCGTAAAGGTAACGGCATTAGCGGCGACATCGACTTACAGTTTGAACTTTTGAACTGATAGTGCGAAGCTATAAGAGGCGGCATTTAGAAGACTTGCATTACACTGAGAAAATCTACCGTACTGATCTGTTTGTCTGTCTGTCTGTCTGTCTGTCTGCCTGTCTGTCTGTCTCTCTGTGTATGTCCTAATCTCAGTGTTCCCAAATGTCATGTGTTTACCCAAGGAAAGATGGTACCTAGGAAGCTCATCCAGCCGTCCGTTACATGTAACCTTTCACATAATTTGCGCTCAATAGATAGAGTTACTAGATGTAATATGTAATAATAAATCAATGCACTAGTTAAGTCTATGAATAAATCCAGTTTTGGCTTTGTGGCAGTCAAAAAACAAAATTGTATTTCTTCTTGAAGCCTGTACAGAACAACTGACTATTCTAACTCTTGTGAGTTTTAATAAACCGTTATCTCTTAACCCATTACTCCACATTGAAACGGTAAATGGAGTGAATTCAAAAACTGCTTCAACAGTAGAATTGAGTTCTCTAACTTCCGGATGTCAAAAGATATAGGCCTCATAAATCACAGTGCCCTTTATGTAGATCTTTTGTTAGAATGAAATAAGGAAATAAAGATCAGAAGATCAGAACAGATGATATGGGAATAAAGATTAGAACAATCGATATGGAAGTACATATCAGAACAGTCTATCTTTTCTTTACTTTCACAATTTGCTGCCTAGAAAATGTGTACAAATGCCAGATTGGGGGGGGGGAGATAAATTAGCACCCCCCCCCCCCCCCTCTTTTTACCACCACCCTCTCCTTTTGCACCAATGTTTTCATATCCGTCACCTGGTAAGAAAAAGTGCGACAGAATCGTTTGAAGACAAATGCAATCTGCAGTTAGCCTGAATTAAGAAAGTACGGTTGGCTTACTAGGCTGTGTAGAAGTTAATTATTCTTACGAGCGGAGCCCAAGTAAAGTGACAGCAGTAGAGATCCCATTTGACATTAATAACTGTGATGGGTATGTTGTGTTTATTCATTACTCACACAATAAGACTTAATGGATGATGTGATCAACATTTCGCCGACCGCCTCTACTTAACAGAAAAAGTCCTGGTATACATTTTAGGTTGGGTCCACCTGATAGCCTATGGATTGAACAAATCCGTGGAGCTGATCTGTAAGAATACTTCATTGTCTTTGCTGTGAGGCGTATTAAGGGAGACCCAGGTTCAAAGTCTCGGTAAGGTTGTGAATTTCTGTTTTGGTGGCAAAAATAAATTTCTAACTTGCACATTATGTGGCGACAGTACTAGTGATGTAGCTGTAAATCCTCAGGCTCAACCCCCCTCCCTCTCCTCCCCTCCCAAAAACGCCGCAAAAGTGGTCAAAATGGACAGTATTGTCAGAGGCGTATTGAATCATGATGTTGTATCCACATTTCTAAAATGAATTAGAACTGTGGTCAGAAACACACCGATCGCTTTCACTTCCCAGAATATTTATCATTGCACAGTTTAGAGTGTACAGATCCGGGAAACCGGTGCTTGGGTGGAGATTCGAACTCACGGTCACGTAATCGACAGGCAAGCATATTAGCCAGTTTATTTCCCTGGCCTCCGAGTGACCTGCGCCAGCGTAACGACATGCTGACATTTTCTCTGCGATGTTGCATGGCTGGCAACTGTTGCATTTGTTTTGTTTGACATGCCTTGTCAAGTTCATTCCTATGAACTTTCCTGTGAAAGCCAATTTAATTGCGCTCTGTCTGCGTTTGACCTGCATTATAGAGTTTAGATTATTGGCACCATCTTCTGTGTGATGTTGCCATTTCTCTGTCTACTGCTGTATGACAGAGTTTGTTGGAGTACTATCTTGTTTGTTAGTTGTGTTGTCTGTCGGTTGTTGTATCACCGAGCTTATCGGCATATCCTTTCCATACTGTTGTGTCACCTTCGGTTGTTTCAGACGTTGTTAACAGATATGTTGACAACTTATTCATGATGTTGACATTGCTTTCTCATTTTGCTTGGTTTTCCCCTTGCCCACTTCTCATTGATGACCTCATCGTGCCTCTGTGTGGTAGCTGGTAATAGGACATTTTCGCCATATGGTCAAACAATTTATTTGTTCCTATTTAGTTAATTTTATGTCCTAGATTCTTCTAATTTCTTAATTTTTGATAGCATCATGGTGGCTTGAAAACGATGGTGATGGAGTGTTTAGTCTGTGGAAAGCGAAACAGGGGTCGACCACCGCGAAGACATTGAAGAAGCATTGGCAGTGAGAGCACACGGGGCCGGAGAACTGGCTAGAGAAATGGATCCTATCAGGCGTTTTGTGAAGAGAGCGACGTTCTGAAAAAGACATGCTTACTGATGATGATGATCTCTTTTAGTTACATGGAAGCCATCCTAAGACATTTCATCTACTGAATTATGATTTCACATTTATAAATGATTAAGAGTCCACTTCTGACAATGGCAGCCTGATGATGGCCCCAAGCAAAATGCCTTTATTAAATCAAGTGGGGCGCGTTTCAAGTGATCGCGCCTCTGTCTTCTGACTGTATTCACAGCGCAAATTCGTGCACTGTAATCCACAAATGTGATTCTAGAATATGTGGAGTTCTCTGCAGCTTATTTAGCTAATACCTCAAGCCGGCGCCGCCTGTAATTGAACAAATAAAGCTTATAGTGTTAGAGGTAAAGGGTTTGGCAATCATAGCGTGCCCTACATGTTTAACATTCCATTTGCTTTTTGAAAATTTAATTTGGTAAGATCAGCAAACAAAGGTGGTATTTTGTTTAGCCCGCATTAGTTAACGTTAGAACATGTAAGGTCTGCACTAGTCTCGTTCTTCTCCGCGTTCACAGGCTGTAAACTCCAGCGGAAAGTTCTAGCTTGTCGTCCAATTATAGACTTCAGGCCTCTCCCAGAAACTGATCGTTTTGTGCACATCCGTTTCACAAGTCTCACACATTTGCATGCAGACTGTTGGTTCCTTACCTCTCATGCAGATGCCCTCCGACTTTGAATGAAGCCCTTAATTAGTCGACTCTTATACCATGGTTTTAGGTAAGCAGTGGGTCTATTCATGTTTTTCCCATAACTGGACACCGGAACCCACACGGGGAGGTCTGCCATAGTGAGCACCATTATACATTAGTAAAAACGTAAAGTAAGGGACCCTTGTTCCACATCCTTCAGGCGTATTGGGTATACAGGGCTAGACCTATATTTTAAAGACAAAAGGGCACTTGGGCATCACGCCGACTGCCTCCGCTTTCCAAGACTGTACACCTGGTACCCACTTAAGGTCGGGTCGACATGGGAGCCAAGGTCATTTCTGAAAGAAAAAAAAAAGTCCGGCCCTCGTCAGGAACCGAACCCACGACCTTCCGATTCGCAGGTGAGGGTCTAGCCGCTGGATATACACCAATATACAATAGCTTAAAAAATTAAGTGAAGTAAAATAAACGTATCTGGCATTGGAGTACAGTCCTACGGTGTTAGATTATCATTTCTATAACCTAGTCGCCATTATATGGTCGAGGAAGCCGTCGTGGTGTAACGGCTAGACGATTACCTGTTGATCAGAGTGTCGTGGGTTTGAGGCTGAACGGAACCTGACTTTCTTCAAAAATGACCTTAGTTCCCATCCCAGGTCAACCCAGCCTCGAGTGGGTACTAGGTGAAGTCCTGGGAAGTAAAGACGGCCGGCGTGATTTTAACAAGATCACCCACCGCGTGCCAAATGGTCTATAAAATATAGGTCTAGCCCTGTATGCCTAAAAGCGCGGAAAGGGTTCTTTTACTCGCTGGCTGAAAGGGTCAACCACTTTTATGTACCTTGACAATCCATGAAAAACCTGAGATGTAGATTCGATCCCAAGATTTTCTCATTGGTAAATAAGCCTCTAGCCAGTACCCTACCTAAACGTCTAGCCTGGCATGTTTGAACGCCTAACATTGAACCCCATTTATTTTTATTTTTTTCTTGCTTCTTTTGTCTTTCATGTTTTGTCTTTCATGAAGTCCTGAGATAGAATGACCTACACACTCTGTACGTTTCATTAACAATTCTTTTAGTTTGCCATACAGCCAGACAATCTAGAAAAACAGAGAACATCTTGAATTAATTACAGTCTGATAACAGCTGTCAGACTGCCAGGCAAATTTAACTGCAGTTTGTGTATGAGCTGTAAACCCTTCTAAAGGAGCCGGTGATGGAGAGCTAGAAAAACTGATTGACATTGAACGCAAGACACGGATAATCATATTCGCCAAAGCCACTCGGGAAACACACTTGATAATGATGATGAATGTATGGAAATATAACTGCGCGTTTAATAAGGACGAATTCGGTTCAGGAGAGCCGAGATAAAGAAAAACAAATGGAGCAGGAGGGCAGAGATTTACCCATTTATAGACAAAATATGGGGACAGCGTGCGAGAGAGCACACATAAAACTTGATGTGGGGAGGGGGTGGAAAAAAAAAAGGGGGGGGGGGTTCTTTGGTTTTGATAATATAGACAAAACTGTCTACAAGGCTGGGAATAAAAAGCTTACTTACTTACCTAGTCGCTCCTCTTCTACCTTGGGCTGTCTTGAGAGGTTTGCCAGAGAGATTACCAGACGTCTCTATGGGCATTTTGTTTTTCCTGGCTTTGTTCTATTTTAGTCCTCTGTCAGTTAGGGGCTGAGAAGCGCGTTGATTAAATAAATAAAGAAGATATAACTGAAATATTCAGATGAATTTAAAAAACATGGCACTCTTATAAAGACAAAACTGGAGGGTAAAGAGACAGCAAGCGAGCAACAGGTAGACAACCATACAAGTGGGCACAAAACAGGAAATGATGGAACAGTAGCTTGTCTGTGTGTAAAACCAGGGATTAACATAAATTGTCTTTATTTCTTGCATTTGCCAGCCTTTAATGCGGTGAAGGACAGAGGGAAGGGGGAGGGGGGTGGGGGAGGGGGGTGAGTGAACATGCGGACGTAGAGTCGTATGGCTGGTACAGTTGCAACGAACTTCGCTGGTTGGTGAAGGACAGAGGGAGAGAAAAAAGGGGGTGGGGGGGGGGGGTAGTAAACGAGGTCGTAGAGTCGTATGGCTGGTACAGTCACCAGGAACTTCGCTGGTTGGCTTATTTAGTTTTGTCCAAACAGAAAGAAACCCACATCCCTCAACGTATGAGAGCAAAGCGCCCTAACCACTCGGTCAGCCGCAATAGCCATTCATATCTATGAGAAATAAGAGGAATGTATGGGTAACAACTAGTATCGACAGTAGATTTATAGACATATAAGATGGCGCTATCGTGGAACATTCCGTGAAGAGACGAGCAAAGAATCACCTAACAGACACTTAGTGAGTGAGTGAGTGAGTGAGTGAGTGAGTGAGTGAGTGAGTGAGTGAGTGAGTGAGTGAGTGAGTGAGTGAGTGAGTGAGTGAGTGAGTGAGTGAGTGAGTGAGTGAGCGAGTGAGTGAGTGAGTGACGTTTAACCCCACCAGAACCGCTCAACGAGTATGAGGATCCCCAGGTGCAAGTCCAAAAAACCCGTTTAACTGTTAGGCTATATTAGGGCCCCTTCGACGACAGCTGGGTGGGGTTCTGATAAAAAATCAAAAATTGCCCCCTACATTTGTCACATAATGCCGGTGCAGTGTGTCTTTGTTAGGGTTTCCCTAATGAACCAAAAGACACTCTGAAGTAGTTTAAGTGTTGACATGTTGGCTCGCAATGGTCTAAACGGTATCCCGCAGCTCCAAAGAACACCCAACCTACTTCAGATGTGAGGCAACTCAAATTATGGCACTACAGAATTCATAAACATTCCTGGGCGCAACTTGGACTGACTTTCCCACTATTTTTAAGCTCATGGGCTAGATAGTAATCTTTTGCTAGTCAAATTAACACAGTATCACATGAACTGCAAAATACTACATACATTCCAGTCAACTTAAGAACGTGATGGATGGACACTAACCACAGAATGTAAAATAACAAAACATCATGTAATCAATGCAACACAAGTTAAAAAAAAAGTAAAAGAATAAATTTAGCAAGACAAAGTAAACCAACTAAGAAATCTCTACTCCACACGGACTCTGGTTTGTCCCTAGCAGCAGCAAGTATCATTACTGCTAACTGCGGAATTATGAACTGAAGTAACTAGCACTTGGTGTTAGGAGTGGCTGCACGGCCTGGTAGCCACATCTTATCTGTCCAAGATGGCCTGTTCATCTGAAGTGCGGCCTTCACCCAAATCTGGCAGTGCATGTTTAAAGTCTAGTGATTTCCATAATGAAAATCACTGTTTACCAGTCACTAGCATTAAAAGAACTTTGAATGCTTAGCATATACCACAATAAAGTGTTTATAATGTTCAATGGTATCTCACAGAAGATAGGTACGTGTTAAAAATTACAGCTCAAGATTAGACTCTATGCCACCCTCTGGTCGTGGCAGTTGTTGGCAGCCCCCTCACATAAACGATTCATCCGCGTCCAAAGCAGTTGTTAGGCCAATGGAATTTTGCTTCACTATCAGTGAAACTCCCACCTATATGGCTAAATGTAAGTATGTGTCAGTCCCAGGAGTATTGGGATAGAATTGAGTACGTAACCCCACATTTTGACATATACGTACAAAAGAAAGAGTATTTACCAATACAGGAAAGTCCAAGATTTGAAATCTTCTCATTAGCATAGAGGGCCACAAGATGTGGGTGGGTTCAAGACCACAGAGGTGTGTGGTTGTCATGCGACAACACTGAGACGGAGTTTATAGTAGTATGGGAACTGTTCGTTCGTTCGTTCGTTCAATTTCAGTTAGCAACATTTTACCTCTGACCAGGGAGCTAGTCAATATCTGTTATAAATATGGCAACATATTGCGTTGCTATTTCATTACGTAGTATTTGGTGCTAGTATTTTATGTTGTTCGTGTCTGTCTGGCCGGACAGGTCGTGTCCGTCTCGTTGTGCACTTATGGATCTAATTAGTTCATGTTTTCCTTATTGTGCCATCCGTTGGTGGCCGTTGGCTGCGCTGTCTTCTGAGCTATTAATGGTGAAAATGAGAACTGCTGGGCTGAGGAAACGAGGACGTTCAATAGAAACCCTAAAAGGAAACGTTGATGATAGAGGCCAAAGCTGCTAGACTGGATTCCGTCCATCATGTCAAAGTGATTTCACACGATAGAATGGAATGGAGGAATAGACTGCACAATAGGACAACGAATTACTGGCTGAATATTTATATCAGCGAGACAGAGAGAAACAAGGGGTTGTGGGATGGGGGTGGGGGGGGGGGGGGAGCGAGAAAAAGAAGAGAGAGATTGTAAGGGGAGAGAGAGACTTATCGCAGCCACATTTAATTGTGGAGACGGCATATGATAATTTTACGTATACTATAGCCCTAATGGTCTCAGAAAGATAAACCCACTGTGGTTTAACTCTAGATCCCACTCAGCAACCCACACACAACACGCACGCACACACACACACACGCACACACACACACACACACACACACACACACACACACACATACACACAACCTTGCAGCTATCAGCTCAAATCATGATAATCATCTATATACAATTTCTTGATCTCCACAAAGAACCTTTTTTTTTTAAACGGAAATGATTTTGTAAGCGTATCCAATGTCACGACCTCAGACTTGCAGTCTACCTGAAAGCCCACCTTTATTTCCGTAGTTTATTTTCTGTCGTTGTTAAATCCCCTATCGTGCTCTTTTTCATTGTTCATACGCTAGGTGTATTATTTATTGTGTCGCGCACAAGACCTCCAGATTTCCCCATAGAGTTGTGTTATTATACAGCATCAATTGTTGGGAAACTCGCCAGCCCGTTAAAATAATATCAGAAGTGTCGCGCGCGCGCGCGCACACACACACACACACCACAATCACACTAGCATACAACCTCACTTTGTGTGTGTCTAAGTGTGTGTCTAGTATTTATTATATTGACAAATTGAAACCTATAGTACTTTAATTATATTATAGCCTCTGTGTGCTTGTGTATGCTTGGTGTGTTTATGTGTGTGTATATATATATATATATTAGGGCTGTACCGAATAGGGATTTTCACTATTCGGCCAAATACGAATCGCTGGACCAACTATTCGGCCGAATACGAATACGAATAGTGAATCATCATCATCAGGTGCTTTGCCGACTGGCATGGTTGATTATACCTCGCCACAATCTGCGATCTCCTGCAGCGTGTATTAGTTCGTGTGCTGACACACCTCCATGCCATGCACCAAGACTATCAAGAATCTTCTCTCGTTGTCTTCCTCTGTCCCTCCTTCCACATATTTTTTCGGTGGTCACCACATGTTCCATTTTCCCTCATCTTATAACATGGCCTAAAAATGATGACTGTCTCCTTCTGATAACTGTGAGTAGTTGTCTTCGAGCTCCCGCCTCTTTCAAAACCTCTTGGTTGCTTTTTTTGGCTGTCCAAGGTATGTTAAGCATTGTTCTGTAAAACCACATCTCTGAGGCCTCAAGAAATTGTTTGGCAATGCCTACCGATTGTCCAGGACTTACAGCCATTTGTTAAAACTGGATGTATGTAGCAAGCAGGAATTCTTTTTCTAACCTTCAATGACAAAGATATATTGTATAAGATGTTCTTCATTTTATAAAATGCAGTTTGTGCCTGTCCTATTCTGTTTCTCATTTCAGTAATGGATCTTCCATGTGATTTAATCCATGTGCACAGATACTTACATTTCTGTACTTGTCCCCAAAAAAAACTATTGACTTTTATTACGCATTTAGGAATAATTATTTTCTTTGATACCACCATTACTTCTATCTTCCCATTATTCAAACTGAGGCCCATTCTTCCACTTTCGTGTATAAAATAGATCTAAAAAAAAAAAAACACCCATAATGTAAAATGTATGCTGAAATTTTACTTCACAAAATCTAGTACAGAATAGTAAACGTTTAAAAGCATTTCATGTTTTGCATTCTTCAGTCAGTCAGTCTGTGGTAACTAATACATAGGAATGAAAGTATTCTTAGTTTTATAACAAGTAACTAAACTTGTAAATTGTCACTGACAGCTTAGTAATCCATGAAACCGGCATTGGCTTAAAAAAAATCGTTCCATGTTGTCAGCATGAAGGCAGCTTCTTTTCTCACTGAAAGTATTTCCAGCTGTACTAAACAGACGTTCACTTGGTACGCTCGTAGGTGGTGCACAAAGATAACGCTTGACAGTATGAACCAAGGTGGGAAATGTTGATATGTTTATTTTCCACCAGTCTAGAAACGGGTGTAAGGTAACCACTATTCGTATTCGGCCTAACCGCAAAAATTCGGCCGAATACCGAATAGTTATGAGGTCCACTATTCGGCCCCGAAGCGAATACGAAGCGAATATTTGGTACAGCCCTAATATATATATATATATATATATATATATATATATATATATATATATATATATATACATACATACATATATATGCGTGTCTGTATGTGTGTGTGTAAGTGAATGAATGAGTGAATCAAGAATATACATTACTGCACTCGGGACATTTCCACACGTGATCCGTCCCCTTCTTTAGCAGCCAACGAAGAGTCGATATGCTAATGGTAACAGTTGCAACCTGTTAAAAGTCCGTCTATGTATGCCTCCTCAGTTTTCAATATATTTCAGAACCTCAAATCTCCCGCCATCCCCTCCTTCCATTTTCCACTCCTGTTGAATTATTATTTCAGTGTGAAGATTCTATTGCATTGTCTATTAGATCCCAGAGAGCCTTTACCAGGTCCGCATTATAATAAAGTGGCTTATCGCTCAAAGGAGCGATAGCAGATAATCCTGCAGCCTGTTCGTTACCTCTCACACCTAAATATCCTGCACAGAAAATCCATGATGTGCTTCTGATCTGAGTCTTTGTAGGAGACTGATAGAAAACTTTAATTACCCTGTGTGTGTGTGTATGTGTGTGTATGTGTGTGTATGTGTGTGTGTGTGTGTGTTTTAGGTTGGGTAAACCTTTGTGTTATTCTGTACTGACAAGAAAATAATAATCCTGCTTCTTCTGAAGACTGAACGAGGACGATTTTCTTCACAGAGGAGCGACCTAACCAGTTTGCCACCGCAGAGGTTCTATATTGCCTCGAATGCCCTTTATCTCTCTTTCTTGTCAACATTTATTAGTACTTATCAATAACTGTGAATATTAACCAAAATAATCGGTTTTTTTTTTTTTTTCTATCCAACGGTAACTAGATCACAATAACTTCCACTACCACCAACCTTATACTGGAAAGACAGATCACTTTCGCGTGTGTTTCAAGTGACTTAGACACCAGTGCCTCATTATAAATCATATTTATCAGCCAATTTAATGGGGAAAATGTGGGTGCAAGGGATTAAAAATCAATGTGTCTGACGAACCACGAGTAATAAAAACGTCACAGAAGGTTCGTTTCTACTGCACGCTATTTCCATAAATGTTGTCTGATAACATTGTTTCTTTGTCTTTTTACTGGTAACACATGGATGTTAGTCGTGAACCATTTTGCAAATTCATGGTCACTGTTCTTATGTCGTCCACTGTTAAAGGGTGGTAACCGGGTATCTAGCTTGAACTTAAATGTTACTTTATGTTTCAATCAATCAATCTTCATTGCGCCCAGAGGCACATAGGGCACATTATGTTTACTGCAATAGAGAAGATAAATATATATATATACATATACATATATATATATATATATATATATATATATATATATATATATACACACACACACACATACATGCAGACAGGTCTATACAATGATTTTGTGACTCATAAACAGTTATGGAAAACATATCTCTGTTGCTTTTAAACGCCACAATGATATATAGAAAAGACAGCGATCTGCCCTCATGGTCCTTGAAGAACAGCAGGGATCGGCCAGGAAGATGGGAACTGAACGTTAAAGGCACTTTGGGTTGAAAGTCCATGTGGGGAAGTAATTGGCAAATACATGTTTATTTATTTATTGATGAATATTGGGAGGCGGGAGCGGAGGGAGGGGGGTTGATTAAAATTAAAAAAAATTTTTTTTATCAATTTAAAAAGAAATATTTACATCAGGTTCAACTCTGGTTAACAAAAGAATGTCCATTCTTCTAGGCAGTAGGTTCACTGTCATGAAATGTTTCTATGGTGCGACACATCACAAGAGGGAGAGCACACAGCCAAAGCCAGTTCGCTGCAACAACAAAAAAAAACACAGTAAACTGACTGAGATTATGTACCATACTGTGTATAGATTGTTCAAAAAATTGAAATCAAAAGGCATTTTATATATATATATATATATATATATATAGTTTCAATAATATGTTCAGCAATGTTCAGGCTACGACACAGAAATGACACATTTCTATACCGGGGAAGAAATGTTCAGCAAACGATAAGTTAACGAGACAGTTAATGACATTTTCTCATAATTATTTTAAGCTAGTTGACATGGAAGCCAAAGCTGTTTTAAAAATATTATTTGTGGATCCGAACACATATAATTGTGCAAACCACTGTGCCATCAGTTTCCTGTTCTCATAGACCTCAATATTAAATAATGAGAAGACGTTACCATGTTCCAAAGGCCCAATAAACCCTGGGGAATGGCCTTTGGGAGAGCAGTGTCACGTGGTGCTGACTGTCAGTTAATTGTCAGTGATGGCTCGGAGCTGATGGAATCTCTCAAGGACATTGGTAACGTGATGGCTCTGACAGTGATGGGTAATTTGGACGATTTGATCAGACAGTGTTAGTACTACCCAATGGGATCAATGCCCAGAGTCAGTGCGTTTGTGCTCCAGCACCAAGTCACGGTCACTATTGTGAGAGCATTGGTGAGTACAAGGCTGCAATTAAGAGCTCAGCCCATATTCCCATAGAAAGGAGCTGAAGATTTGATTTGTTCCCAACGATGGTGTTCGGGGTCAAGAGGGTATATTGCATTACACCGGTATTTGATCTCATATAGCCATGCCTGTCTCAGTACAATGTGTGTTTGCCAACCATAAGAGTCGCAGAAAGCATGAAACTGTTCCAGTAACGACTGCCGAGAATCTTCAAACCCGAACCAACCATTTTCAGGCTCTAGACAAACGGAACAGTAGCCTGACTGTAGATGCCATTTTATGTCTTTTTCCAGGGATTGTTAAACAGGAGAGTACATGGTTTTTCTCCTATTAAAGTAATGAAGTTATAATATACAGACACCAGGATAACATCTCATGGAAAATATATTACAGAGATAAAGGACAAGAACTGTATTATTTTAAAATGAAAAGCATTTCTCATGTTGTTTTAGACATGGTTTCACATAAAAACGTGTGAAATTCATTAGACAGTGAGTAATCTAAACACCTCCTCTTCCCAACATCGTTTAAAATATTTATAAAAACATTTTTTTACTCCATAGTTGGGGAGGAGGGTAGGGTGTGTAGACTCATTTCTCATTGCCTCACTAACAAGCTTGTCGTAAAAGGCAACTAATTAGGACTACTAAAAGCTGTTGTATTGGTAGGCAGACAGGCATAGGTTTCACATCTTAGTTGAAAGTAACAACACAACGTATCAACTGTCATTTCAATGGCGACAGAAGAACAAGAAGAGAAGAAGTCGAAGAAGAACGATCGCTCTATAAAGAATACCATGCTGCAGTTAACGTATAAGGACGAAACACAAAGTCAAAGAGGTAAAGTCGAAGGGATCGACTTCATTGCACCGGGTTTTATCCCATATGGCTGGGTCTTTCCCCGTAGAACGGCTAGCGACCTGTAGCTCAGGCGACGATCCCCAGGGACCTCTGTAAAAATTGCACCCGTGAACTGAAGGGCGCAGCTGTGACGAAACACAACAGATCTCAAGTTTGTGGATAACGATGGACTAGCACGAATGTGTTCTGGTTATATTTATGACACTTATCTTACTCATACAGCGAATCTTCTATTTATGTTAATCGACTTTATTTTCTTCTTTCTCCTTCTCTTTCCTGGCTAATTTGTTTCTCTCTTTCTATCCCCTCGTTCTCCTCTTCCCACCTCTCTCCCCCTTGCTCTTCGTTCGCCCAGTCTCCTCTCTCTTTCTATCTGTCTCATTCTCCCTTTATCTCTCCTAGTTTTATTTCTTCTTTCTCGTTTTCTCGCCCTATCTCTTCTTTTTTTTAAACCCCTCCACCTCTTTCGTCCACGATGCATCTATTTACGAGAAATGACAATAATCAAGAACTGGAATGAAAATACGTTGAGGCTGTCTCCAGACACGAAAATGTCCTGCTCAATTTACAAAGTCTGTCTCGCTAACACAACCGAATCTCGCGTGGCTATCCTTAACTCTGTCCTTCTTCTTTACCTCTATCCCGCTCTCTTACTCTCTGAGACTGACTTCCTCTCTCCCTACTTTCCCCTCTCGCTTTCTTGCCCACACCAAACCCCCAACCACAATCCCCAACAATTCACTATAGAGAAGTTTATGAGAAATTACAGTAATCAAGAATTGGAATGAAGATGAGGTCAGGCTATCTCCAGACACGAAAGTGTCCTGCTCAATTTATGAGATCTGTCTGGCTGCGACTAGCGAATCTCCTGTTTCTGTGAGCTGACCACATTAGTCAAGACAGCATGTGACCTACATAGACACCAGGCCAACGAACCTTCTTAGGGCTAGGCACAGCATTCTTTTTCACGAACATTCTCGCACAATAGATACATTATTTTATAAGACACACCTTTTTTTTAACCCCATCTCGGGGGGCTGCGAGATTTGGTAGAAAATTCCCGGCAAAGTCCAATAGTATGGGACGGGGGGGGGGTTTGGAGATTATGGTAAGTGTTAGTCGATGCTCATTTCCATTTTACACCGTAACACCCCTATACTATTGGACTTTCACGGGCAGTCTCTACGAAATCTCGAATTCCCGAGATGGGGCGAAAGAAAAGAAAAATGCCGACTCATCTATTTCTAAGAACGTCATTACACTGCGTTAGAGCGGTGGCTAGTACTTTTAAATGACAGTCTGTAAGTGTGGTATTGGTAATACGGAAAATAATAATAAGGGTAATAATAATAATAATAATAATAATAATAATAATAATAATAATAGTAATAATAAGAAGAAGAAGAAGAAGAAGAAGAAGAAGAAGAAGAAGAAGAAGAAGAAGAAGAAGAAGAAGAAGAAGAAGAAGAAGAAGAAGAAGAAGAAGAAGAAGAAGAAGAAGAAGAAGAAAGAAGGAAAAATATGTTGAATGGCAAACAAAGATAAAAATACACTTGAAACAACACTAAATTTGTAGGCAAATCTTTCAAAGACAATTTTTTCCTTATGGTTTAAAAGGGTCTTTTAGCCCTTACAAAATTATTGGAAAGGAGGTGGAGAAAGGGCTCAGTCCCCCTCAACCCAGCCCCCCTCCCCACCCCAGTTTTTTTAGGGGGCGGGGAAGGAGCTTTAGGAGACTGATTCCCCCTTTCCCCCCTCCCCCCCCCCCCCCCCCACAATCCGCCTTTGTTTATTCAAAAAAAAAAATGTGTACTGCGGGGACCGACTGAAAGGGTATCCCCCACAACCTCCGCATGATTTCTTTTGTGTCAGCAGGCCTGGGACTGTAAGCCTGAAAAGGTGGTTGCTACTTTTTTTTGGCTAATGCACATCCCTAATTAATTTATTTTTGCACCATCTTTTTATCAGCATACTCTCTTCCCCTTGGTCAGAAAATTTACCGGGTCACTTCAAGCAGTCAATATGGTGTTTTATTGAAGTGACATTCTTTCTGGGTCAGTTGAGACGATAAAGATAATTCTCAAGAACCACATAAAACCTATCCTGATATAAAAAGTGAATCATGGACAGTTGGACGATTAGTTTAAAAAATTTTGAAGCGGTTGGGATTTATTTTTATAGACGAATGCTGAGAACACAATAAACAGATAAAAGGTGTAGTGCAGATATCTTGAAAGAAACCCACTCACGAAGAGAACTGATTGCCCACACCAGAACGAGGTTTTCTACATTCTAAGGTCATGTCATGCAAAGGTAAAAACGGGAGTACATCGTGACGGCGGAAGAGCTGGAGCGGGAAAGATGCAGATGGAAGCCACAAGAGAAGATGCTGGGTAGTCTGACATCATTCCGTAGAAGAACGCCTGTGTCAGCGTGTATTTAGAGTATGCGAGACGGAAGGTTTTGGATAGACATAACTACCAAAGCCAGTCTCATGCTGTAGATTTTCTCAGTATCATGCAAGTGAATGAAATGCCGCCCCTAACAGCTTCGCGCTGTCAGATTACAATTTCATACTGTATTTTGATTTCGCTGCTTATGTCATCCTACACCCCCCCCCCTACAGTGCCGCCTGATGCGACAGCCTCCTTGAATTATAAAAAGAAGGCACCGTTGCACAAAAAATACATTACTTGATCACACATGTTTCCATAAAGGAACAAAAACAAAACTGAGCTTGTAGATTCTCTCAAGTTATTAACACTCATGAAAATGTGATATTTATTATCATCATCATCATCATCATCATCATCATTATACATATATGTATATAAACACACATATGTATAAGATAAAACGTGGTGCCTTGAAGTCAACCCTCTTGCCTTTATAGCAGGACTTTTCAACTAAGCTTTCTCAGGGACCAACATTTTGAAAATGGGATTCGTCACGGGCCAGAATCCCTGGCTAAAGCTTGGAAATGGCATATATGGCTAGACCTATATTTTACCGACCAATTGGCCCTTTATAGGTAAAGTGGGCAACATCATACCGGCTGCCTTTACTTCCCATGACTTACCTGGTACCCATTTAATCCTGAGTCGACATGAAAGCCCATCCCATTTAAACCCGCCCCCGTCAGCACCAAGCGTAGAAAGCTCAATAATACTCGGGCCAGATTTTGCCAGCGGTCAGCCAGTTGAATAGCCCGATTGTATAACATCCTTCTGGTAGCAGATCTCATGATTAACTTATGTTTGCTATCTCTTTCCGCACTGTTGATATTTGCCTAGTTCATAAGCCAGCTCTGCAATATTGATACATCCTCCTCGGGTGACAACTTGAGACTTGTGGAGAGTTGTCAGTTATCGGAGTTCCAGAGAATGAAGTATCGATCTACTACCACTCTCTGACATTGGGTCGATGATATGTCACTGGTTGCTTGTCTGTGGGTGACACCTCGTTGCCAGGGACGACTCTGTAGCACCGATATTGTTTTCGCTAAGTCAGTAATTCCTCGTTGACAAGACACATAAGAATGGATTAACACGTACGGTGCTACATATGTGTTACTGACACAGTACTGCCAAACATATGCCCTCTCTCCCTTTTCCCATGTATCGCATAGTATTATTCGGTCTATTCCTGTGTGCTGAGATGTGGTTTTATAGAAGAATTCTACGAAATCCATGCACAGAAAAGAAAAGGGTAAGTGTGAAGTCTTGAAATAAATTGGAAAAAACTAACACAGAGAACTGCTAACCCGTCAGAACAAGGCAAGCTTGCTCGCTCGCACGAATGTCTGTAAAAAAAAAAAAAAAGAAGAGATACAAATTGAAGGAATAAAGACGAAGAAGAAGAAGAGGAGGAAGAGGAGAAGAAGAAAAGGTAGAAGAAGTAGAAGAAGAAGTAGTAGTTGTAGTAGTAGTAGTAGCAGCAGCAGCAGCAACAGCAGTAGTAGTAGTAGTAGTAGTAGTAGTAGTAGTAGTAGTAGTAGTAGTAGTAGTAGTAGTAGTAGTAGTAGTAGTAGTAGTAGTGGTGGTGGTGGTGGTGGTGGTAGTGGTGGTGTTAGCAGCAACAGCAGCAGTAAATGAAAAACAAGATGAACGGGAACAGAAGGGACAACATTAAGAATAATGTTTAAAAAAAAAAAAGAAACGCATGGTTACTGACATTCTGCATCATTCTAATGCAGTAAGTGAAATTACCCAAATTTCACACAAGAATACCTTAGGGTTTCACCAATCAATTGACGTCTTTTTTTGGGGGGGGGGGGGGGGGGCATCTGGGTCACGATAGTTTTTAAGCGTAAGCCTTTCCGGTTAGTTTGGTGTGTGGTCCGCTCTTGCGTGGATCAGTGACTAGCATCTCCTGGGCATGGATGCGATCAGATGTCTGATGTGGTCCTGTCGGATGGCTGTCCACTCTTCCTGGAGTGTCTGGAATAGATCACGACCATTGACTGGAGCAACGTTTCGACGACAAACATGTCTCTGCAGCTCATCCCACAGGTGCTCAATTGGACTCATGTCTGCAGACAGGCATGGTCAGAGAATGGTTTGAATGTTACTGGCAGCAGGAACTGTGTGTTCAGCTGTGCAGAATGGGGTCTGACGTTATCCTGTTGAAGATATCTGTTGGCACCCCAAAATGGAAGGACTTTTGGTGGAAAAATTTCATGGACGTATCGTTGCGCATTCAAGCTTCCTTCAATGTGCACTAATTGACTCCTTCAGTTGTAACTGATCATTCCCCATACCATTAGACCCCCACCACCGTGCAACAGAGCTTCATCAACACAATTTTGGGCGAAACCTTCATTTTGTCTACGGTAGACCCTACGCCGTCTTTCATGACGCTGCAACAAAAAAAAAAAAAAAAAGAGTCTTCACTAAACCAGACACGTTCCCACTGATTGTCATTTGCCCATGGATGAGGTTGGTTTGGCCAAAGAAGTCGATTTCGGCGGTAGCGACGCGTAAGGACAGGTCCTCGGTGTGGTCATCGAGCCCAAAGTCCAACATCATGCAGTCTGTTCCGAACAGTGTGATCAGACACATGACCTCCTGAAGGCAATGCCTTTGCAGTTGAGGAAGCATTTCTAAACCTGTCTCTGAGGTGACAAAAGCCGAATAAAGCGATGCTCTGCTGCTGTTATCATTCTGGGTCTTTCTCTGCTATGTCGGTCTTAAACTGAAATAGCGGCTTGGAACCGGTGCCATAGTCGACTGATGGTACTCTGATGCACGTTTAGATGCCTGGCAACCTGACTTTGACTTTATTCAGCCTGCGATCGGCCGATAGCAACATTCCTTAAATTTATCCATAGGGGCGCCATTCGTGACTGCTTGAAAATGAACTGATCGTTTTTATATAGCGTTATCCTTTTATAGGGTTTCAATTGCGAAGGCAGTGAATAGTGTTCACCGCAAATTGTGTTGCTTTCTCATGTGCACATCGTGAGCTATGCTCACAAATATGGTCTAAAACACATTTGACCATTGCGTTGTAATGATTACAACAATTTTACTGTCTCTGAATAGGCTAGCACTCACATGGACACGTCTTTATGCGACGAGTTTAGAGCTCACAAACAATGGCTGTACATTTAGGTAAGGCAGGTAGTTGTACCCCACCAGGACATCACACAAGCGATAAACACTCAGTGACACAAAGTGCCACCTTGCGGATAAGGATCACCCGTGGAGAGGTCCCAGAAACCCTTTTCAGTCGTAAGGCCGTATCTATGGTTGGGCCATATTTATGGCCCGGCTATATTCAGGACATTCGGCAAAAGCAACACTGCATCCCACAAGAGGACGACTAGTAAATGCCTACTGTACATTTATTTATCACAAACTTTCATTACTGCAGAAGAACACCGTGAAGGTACACTATGGCATCTTAGCCTGCATTCCTGTGATATTAGATTTATAATAACAAGTATTTCGCCTCCAAGATAAAGTGTGCATGCAAATAAAAGATATGCAGTTTCAGTTACAAGAACAACAGGGCAATTCGATTCAGACGCCTGAAAACGATATATTGTTTGAGTGTAATTGTGAAACTGCGTTTGCACTATCACACACACACACACACAGCGCTTATCAGGCCGCCTGAAGGAATTCGACATTTTGAAAATGACTATTTCCCTGAAAGGTGTGAAGTGGTATTCATGATTGACACGGGCTGTTAAAGTACTCATGCAAGATAACATTACCTGGAGAGGCTCTGTAACAGGCAACGCTGGTGTCGTGTTGCAGTCGATCGGGTTTGTTGCGCCTAATTTTCACAACTTGGTGTTCCTGTGTCAAAATTACTAAGAACCCCAGAACTTGTAATTTGAACAATTCCTTCAATAGGAATTGTCGCTAAGCTGTAAAGCTTTCTTATAGATAGTTAGTTCAGTTGATAAATGACATATGCCTTTGTGCTCCTTTTTGTCTAGGAAAGACTGCAAATCAGGCAGCTTTACATGACATGTTGCATGTAAAAATGGACACCTTTCACGCTGTGAGACGCTTTGGGCAAATTTAGTCTTATATTTGTAAATCTGCACTTTATAGACTGTAGGTGTTGCACGAGCCGTCCTAACTTGCGACGACATTTTCCGGTACCCTTTTATAAAGGGTCTTCATATGTTCAGCATAGATAATTTGCTTCTGTAGAGATTCGAACCAAGATCTTCAAGCCGACTGGCGAGGATGTTAGTCAAGGCGCTACTGTTGTTTCTGTGTGACCTGCGTCGATAAGATATATGCTAGTCGTCTTTTGTGCATTGTCTGCTTTGATCTGTCTGGTTTAAGCTCTCTTTAGATGTCTCGCCTTGATCTGTCTTGTTTAAGATGTCTTCAGATGTCTCTTCTTGACCTGTCTGGTTAAAGCTGTCTTCAGATGTCTCACCTCAAGCTGCCTGGTTTAAACTGTCTTCAAATGTCTCACCTTGATCTACCTGGTTTAAACTGTCTTCAAATGTCTCACCTTGATCTACCTGGTTTAAACTGTCTTCAAATGTCTCACCTTGATCTACCTGGTTTAAACTGTCTTCAAATGTCTCACCTTGATCTACCTGATTTAATCTATCTTCAGATGTCTCACCTTGATCTACCTGGCTTAAACTGTCTTCAAATGTCTCACCTTGATCTACCTGGTTTAATCTATCTTCAGGTGTCTCACCTTGATCTACCTGGTTTAAACTGTCTTCTAATGTCTCACCTTGATCTACCTGGCTTAAACTGTCTTCAAATGTCTCACCTTGATCAGCTGGTTTAATCTATCTTCAGATGGCTCACCTTGATCTACATGGTTTAAACTGTTTTCAGATGTCTGGCTTTGACCTGTCCAGTTTAAACTGTCTTCATATTTCTCGCCTTGCTCTGCCTGGTTCAAGCTTTCCTCCATTGTTTTACTTTGATCTGCCTGGTTTGGGCTTTATATTGCCTTGCTGTAATGGGTCTGGTTTTAACCGTCCTGCATTGTCTTGATTTTATCTGCCTGGTTTAAACTGCCTTTCACTGTCTTGTTTTGACAAGAAAGAAACGGACATTTTAACATGAATCGGGGACAATAGTAGATATAGCGTGGCGTCCATAAAAGCAGCGTGGGCAAAAGTTTATAGATAAAATCATTGCAATGGGGAAAAAAATTGTAATTGCCTGTCCTTTACAGGATGTTGCAGAACCAACTTCAGCAATTTGTTAGCTGTTTTTGATTTTACTAGGCAACTGTAGTTTCAATAATTCAGTACCATTGTCGAAGCCAACGCAGGGTGGTCTGCTGCCAAATCGACTGCAGGTGAGTTCGAATCGGAAACTGCGGCGTTACGAATCATTGTCGCGACGTCTAAACGACAGGCGCTGACGTGAATGTACACCATTAGATTAAATTAGTTTTTTATAAGCGTCAGGCGCTGACATGAATGTACACCGTTAGATAAAATTAGTTTTTTTTATAAGCGTCAGGCGCTGACGTGAATGTACACCATTAGATAAAATTAGTTTTTTTAAGCGACAGGCGCTGACATGAATGTACACCTTTAGATTAAATTAGTTTTTTAATAGCGCCAGGCGCTGACGTGAATGTACAATATTAGATAAAATTAGTTTTTTATAAGAGACAGGCGCTGACATGAATGTACACCGTTAGATTAAATTAGTTTTTTATAAGAGACAGGCGCTGACGTGAATGTACACCGTTAGATTAAATTAGTTTTTTATAAGAGACAGGCGCTGACGTGAATGTACACCGTTAGATTAAATTAGTTTTTTATAAGAGACAGGCGCTGACATGAATGTACACCGTTAGATTAAATTAGTTTTTTATAAGAGACAGGCGCTGACGTGAATGTACACCATTAGATTAAATTAGTTTTTTATAAGCGACAGGCGCTGACGTGAATTTACACCGTTAGATTAAATTAGTTTTTATAAGTGTCAGGCGCTGACATTAATGTACACTATTATATTAAATTAGTTTTTCAGTCCTCATATTAGGCATTGCAGTATGGTCATTTGTTAACAAGGCAATACACATGTTGAGCCTCATAAAAGCCTTTCTGAGACTCCCGTCTTGTCACAATACTGATGATGTTTTGGTTGAATGTTACTCGTTGGCTTCATTTGCTGGAAGGGTGGCTATTAACTGGCAATGACTGAAGTTAAGAATTTAAAACTGGCTGTCATTAAAATCGTTTCCTGCTAGAACTGTCACTGACGAATTAAACCTAAGCTAGACTTCGTGACCTTGAATATCTTAACATAAGAAAGCATGAACAAACAACCGATCAATATTTTCAGGCGAGTATTTCAGTAGCTGAATTCCGTCTCTGCCCACGTTAGCTTTGGTCTTGTCTAAATCTTTTTGAATGTTTCAAACACTTATCCGGTGCCTGATATACGACATGCCAGTCAATACGGCGCTAAATGTTTGGCCACTTGTCACCAGAAGTATTTTATCGCGCACACTTGTCACCTGTGTTAATTTACTGCCCCACTGTTGCAAACATATATCTCGTGATAGTACAATCGGCTAATAAATCGGGAGAAATGAAAACAGTCAGTCAAAGCCAATCTTGGCGTTTTTTTTTTTTTTTGCTATTGTGCTTTTCTAAGCAAAATATACGTTCATTAGTATGTTATTGCTCACTCAACGGTCAGCTGTCAGTACCACTGTCAAAACCAACACAAGAGGTCCTACTGACAGTAAAGTAGGGGTTTATAATGTTGGACCACATTTCTTGGTGAGCATGATAGGAAAGCAATTTACACGTACCGAATTTCATTCCTTTCCCCACCTCAGCAGTGTTAGGCTAGGAAGGGTACAACAACCTATCCCTCATTCCAATACATTTGTGTTTTTAGTTCTGTAAGGTTCTTCTTGGTAAAGTCGCTCCATTTTTTTTTTCGGTGATCTTTCCCTTGATCTGTACGCAATGTATTTCCTCAGAGTGGCTTTCCGTTGTCGTTGATAGCAGATAAAAGAATCAAGTAATCTGCTGTTTGTTCAATGAGTTGAATGACTGGTTTACGTCTCTTTTCATAACTTCGGCAACACCCCTCAGACAGATAATCTCTGCTTTTATGATATAACCTTTCAATTCTATAGTAAAGGTCTATTTTTGACAACAATAGACAAAAGCATAACACTGACAAAAATATCTGCTCTGAGGTCTGCCTTGTAATGCATTCTCGAATTCCAACGTATCGCGATCGAAACTGCTGGCTGCGTAGATTTTTATCATGGTATGGGGCGTCGCAGGTAGACCCAGCCTAAAATGGATGGCTGTCCTGTGGAAGTAAAGTCGGCCGGCGTAATGCTGCCCACATTACCCACCTAGTGCTGATGGTCTATAAAAATATGGGCGCTCTTTCCATATGCCAGATTCGCCTAAAAGCGTGGAAAGGGATCTTTAATACTTACTTTGTAATGCATTTGTATCTTTCTGTGTAATAAATGCTGTTAGTAACCAATATTCGTGATTTTTATGTCAATTTTGCAGGAAAAAAAAAAAAATAAGTTCTAATCAATGAACGGACAGATTTCCCGCCAGTCACAAACTGCACTAACCAGATAGCCATAATATTAGCTTTTAAATTAATTCCCGATTTTAGTTTTGATTTCTGGACAATAAAAAAGCCTTGAAGACATCAGCTGTAGGGAATCTGTTCAGAAACTTCTGAATTGCTATGGGGTCCTACACAAGATTCTAAAACGAAGAATGGCAACAAATAAAAATTTAAGGTACATAGTGTTTCGCGACGATGATCTGGACTTGACTGATCACCCACAAATGTAATGAGATGCAAATTAGTCTTCTCAATTCTGAGTCTACGAAGACACTGGTGGTTGGGTCACACCTGGAGAATAAAGGATGTCAGAGACCCTAAGGACATCCTCTATGGTGAACTGAAGACGAGTAGAAGATGTTGAGGTCGACCTCTACCATGATAAAAAGATGTGTTTGAGCAAGACATGAAGGATAAAGGTATTGAGGTGGACTTATGGAAACAAAATGCCATGGACCGTGTTGTGTGCAGAGGATACATCAGAAAGGGAATGAGAATGAAGGAAGAAGTGACTGAACAAAGGATGAGATCTGAGGGTCTGAGAAGAAAACAGATAAAACAAAAATGTTGACAACAACGGTCTTGAATTCCTTGCTACAGTTGTGGAAGATTGTTCTTACCGCGGGTGGGTCTTGCTAGTCACATTCGTTATCGCCATTGGCTGTGACTACCATGCCTCCTCGTAGCGCGATATAACACTGTCGTCTGGGAAGACTGAAGGCTGCCGATCAGATCAGACAGATGAATAATGTTGGGGCATTAAGACGTCTTTTTATATATGGCGAGAGTTTTCAGCTATGAACTGACATCACTGCGATCAGGAAATTCCCATAAACACCCTGTCCACATCTTCGGCAGCCATCGAAAAGTTATAATTTCATTGGTGCTGGTAGCAGTTTGATTAAAGTCAGTCTTGTATTTCCTTTGAGTGTAGAGTGTCGACAAGATCACTGGTCATCTCTAGCTGCACCATTCTATCCAGACCATAATGATCTATTCGTGCCTGCTCATTGTTCACTTGCTTCCACACGGCCTTGACCACACCTAGCTTGCCATGCATGAATTCACTACCTACTAGTGAAGAATTAGCCAATGTATCTGCCTGTTCATTTCCTAAATATCCATAGAAAGCCAACAACCCGGGGCCTTTAAAGCGATGCTTGCCTACCTGCACGGAGCCTGCATGTCTCCATCTGTCTTAACTGTGCTCATCAGTTACAATGACAATGTGTACAGCTGGTCCCAAGCTAGCAGAAAGCTGCCGTGACTGCTGCATCTCTGTTCTCATGTATGTGGCGAGTGTCCAATATGAATATAGACGAGCTAGCACTGGGTGGGTGAAGGGGGCCATGTACATCGTCTTCATTTCACAGAACATCTAAGACCCATTTAAGGTTGGTCTACGTATGAGAGGGACGGGGTTCGAACCTATGACCGCCGGGCAAGGGAGAAAGGCGCCACAGCTTCCGTTTATCCAATCTAAATGAGCTGAGGAAAAACAAGTTGGCTGTGGTTTTAACATACACAATTCAGACAATAATATGAAACTGCAACCATGCAGGAAAGTAAACAAATAGACAAAGTCTGTGAAAGATAGAAAAAATAAAGTATTTATTTGGTTTATCTTCACTGCACAAACATCATTTGGGCTATCCATACTGCACTCCTATCAGGTTAAAAGGTGTCCCCCTCACCTCCCCCTCCTCCCCCACCCCCACTCCTCTTTTTTTTAAAACATTTGCATCAGGATCTGTGGCTAATAGTCCCAGCCCTATGCTGGTTGATGAGACCTCTAATCTGTTGGGTAACAAGCCTATATCTGTCCTGGGCGTGCCATTTGAGTGTATAACACGGGCTAAGGAATGCAGACATGTTTGTACTTCTTGCTGTGTGGTTGAAGGTTGTCATAGAAATTTCCCAAATATGAAGTAGAAGTGCACGTTCAACACATAGTGTGCACGGCACGAGACACACACACACACACACACACACACACACACACACACACACACACATACATACACACACACACACACGAACATGTGTACTTTAAATATGCTTAGCGTGTGTGGCTCAGCTAAGCTGAGAACAGTAGAGGTGTATTCTGGAAACCGCGGACTCGATTATGCACCTCTTCTTGACATTAGTGATTTTAATCCTGTTGAACCATATTTCCTTTGCTGCCAATGTTTGTCCCGTCAAAGCGATTTGCACATTACATAGCTGGAATCAGCACTTGTTCAGGAACATTTTATTCCCCAGTTACTTGGCTGTCGAAGTTGTTAGAGCCAAAAAGTGTGCAGCAGGAAATGTGCTGTTGCATAAACGTCACAGTGGCTGCCTATGATACCGATCTAGATCTGACTTTTTTAAAACTATGTTTCTAACATGATGCCATCATGCATCTGTACAACTCTTGAGATGAAAAGAAGTTGATTACTTACTAAGCGAGCTTCACAGAGTTGACAATGACACTTAACCCCACCAGGACATCACACACAGCAACAAACATCCGGTGACACAACGTGCCACCATTCGGATAAGGATCACCCGGGTACAGGTCCGAAAACCCCGTTCAACTAATAATCTGGCTCTTATTAGGGCCCCCGGCAACAGCCAGAGTAGAGCTTTGAAAGAAAACACTGCGTCCGACGTTGGGACGCAGGTATTTATGAAAGAGCTTCACTGGGTATGTATGCAAGTTGTACCCCATCAGGACATCACAATAATTGATAAGTGCCCGGTGAAGAGGTCCTGGAAACCCCGTTCAGCCGTTAGGCCATATTTAAGGCCCGGCTATATTTAGGGCCCCCGGCAAAAGCCAGGTTGGGGCTTCGTTTGTTTGTTTTAGTATCCAGAAGCCATGAGTTGTTAACCCTTAGGCTCGGTATTATGGATATCGCAACCTTTCGGCCTTGATTCCATTGTAAATACCGCAAATCTGGGAGAAAATGTGGCTGTCCTGCCTACCCCCGGGATTGAACCCGGACCACAAGGAGTTCGTCACCCGGTCTCCGCGCAATCCGGTTTAGCCAACAACGCTAGAGAGCCGGGCGGGATTCAAAATATCTGAAAATTGCATCAGACAAGGAGATGACGAGAATGCTGGAGTTGAGAGCTTCACTGAGGATCTTCTTACCATCGGTACCTGGCCAGCATGTCTGTCCACCTCTTTCTGTATCGCGTAGTGCTGGAAATGTTTGATTCATATGTTCTGATAAGCAATAATCACAAACTATCCAAAGTCATCTCCTTGGTCTTTCTCTGCCTTTTTTCCTCTCCAACTGTCTTTTTTTTTAAACTGATGCACTCCAGTTTTCCTCTTTTCATAGCATGCCAAAAAAGCGTGGATTGTCTCTCTTTAGATGCATATCATCAGTAGTCTTTGTGAGATCTCTGGCTAGATATTACCAAGCAGTATAAACAAGCGAAGAAAACCAACAGTAATTAAATGATAATTTTTTTTAATTATTATTGATCAAAATTGCACCTAGGAAAATTGAAGGAACTTATTATTGTTTTATCAATAGTGTGTGTGGGGGGGGGGGGGGGGGGAAGAGAGTGGGAGGGAATAGCCTGCTGAACAATATAAAGCCATTTAATTAGTTAAGTCATCAAAACATTCATGAGAACAAATTAATGGGCCGTTTGCCTCACGGCCTGAAGGTTGTGGTTTCGATATCACTGTGTCTGGTTTTCTCCAAAATAGTTCCGTTTCCATTTGTGTAAAACAAAAACAACAACAACAACCAAAAACCAAATTAAATCGACCATGTTCAACCATCTGCGAGCAGTATCGGTTCTTTTTCATTCAAAAGAAGCGACTGTTCACCTGTTCACTGACTGTTCATAGAAAGCACTAAACCCGTAGCACCAGAGACGACCACCCATAATTTCTAAAACACCTACACTTTTTTAATGAATGAGGGTTCCTCATGTTGGAAATCACAAGCCTCAGGGCAGGAGATTAAGAGCTTAACAACGTAACTATGAAGTCCTCCTGTCGTCAACGTCGAAAATAGCTAACTATAGCTAAACATTAAAAAACACTCTAACGAAATGCAGCTAACTGACAACTTTGAGCTACAGTTCTAGTATTTCCTATTACACGATAATTCCATTCACCTCATTCCAGCTCCAGTGTTAAATTAGAACTGAGTAAATACAGTTTCAGGTCTAATTTGGTCGGATAAGACTAGTCTCCCTCAAACTAAATGAATACAGTTTCAGGTCTAATTTGGTCAGATAAGACTAGTCTCACTCAGATTAAGTGAATACAGTTTCAGGTCTAATTTGTTCGGATGATACCAGTCTACCTCAAACTAAATGAATACAGTTTCAGGTCTAATTTGTTCGGATGAGACCAGTCTACCTCAAACTAAGTGAATACAGTTTCATGTCTCATTTGTTCGTATGAGACTAGTTTTCCTCAGACTAAATGAATACAGTTTCAGGTCTAGTTTAGTCGTACGAGACGTCTAGCTCAGACGAACGCTGCCGGAAGTCACCGTGTTTTTCTTTCAGAGTAGTTCCCTTTGTACGAGAAGTTTTCTGGGAGGTACAATGTTAAACAGTCAACATAAGAGAAGTTCTGTGACACAGCCTTCAACTTATAGAGATGGTCATTGTGAGGAGAAATATCTAATGTGAGTACCTTATTGGATTTAACATCTTGAGATGAACAATGTGAATTTAAAACACTGAGGTAAACCTCTGTGAAATGAAAACATTGAGAGATGAAACTGTACATAAATATTGTGAGATCCAGCATTTAAGATAAACATCGTGAGATAAAACATTAGCTAATGTTTAAAACACAATGAGATGAAACCATTGCCACAAAGATAGATACATTAAAAAGACAATTGTGAAATGTTAATTGTGATATAAAAAATAATACTGAGATCAACAATGTGAGATAAAAACTTTTTTTTTTTTTTTTTTTTTCAAGCTTTAAATTCAGACTTTGCGATGAGCATTTCTTGTGTCTTGAAACCTTGAAATGAACATAGCAGATTAGATGACGGCTTTAATGTAAACACCTTGTGAAATGAATGCCTTGAGATAAACACTGTGAGATGGCAACACTAGGATGGGCCGTGTAAATGATAAAGGAATATGTTTGTTTGAATTTACAACATCACCACTTCCAACATGAGAATCAAGGCTGAGGCGGTAACTGTGGCATTCCGATAGGTGGAGATAATCTCAGCCACACATGTTTTCTCGATCGGATTTTGACCAGATGACCAAACCATTTAATTATTTAATGTTCCATAAAATCATTCCCTGCCACTGTGCCTACTATCATTCTCTGCCACTGTGCCTACTATTATTCCCTGCCACTGTGCCTACTATCATTCCCTGCCACTGTGCCTACTATTATTCTCTGCCACTGTGCCTACTATTATTCCCTGCCACTGTGCCTACTATTATTCTCTGCCACTGTGCCTACTATTATTCCCTGCCACTGTGCCTACTATTATTCTCTGCCACTGTGCCTACTATTATTCCCTGCCACTGTGCCTACTATGATGTGCCTCTATCTGCCACTGTGCCTACTATTATTCCCTGCCACTGTGCCTACTATTATTTCCATGCCACTGTGCCCTACTATTATTCCCTGCCACTGTGCCTACTATTATTCCCTGCCACTGTGCCTACTATTATTCCCTGCCACTGTGCCTACTATTATTCCCTGCCACTGTGCCTACTATTATTCCCTGCCACTGTGCCTACTATTATTCCCTGCCACTGTGCCTACTATTATTCCCTGCCACTGTGCCTACTATTATTCCCTGCCACTGTGCCTACTATTATTCCCTGCCACTGTGCCTACTATTATTCCCTGCCACTGTGCCTACTATTATTCCCTGCCACTGTGCCTACTATTATTCCCTACCACTGTGCCTACTATCATTCCCTGCCACTGTGCCTACTATTATTCCCTGCCACTGTGCCTACTATTATTCCCTGCCACTGTGCCTACTATTATTCTCTGCCACTGTGCCTACTATTATTCTCTGCCACTGTGCCTACTATTATTCCCTGCCACTGTGTTTACTATGATTCCCTGCCACTGTGCCTACTATCATTCCCTGCCACTGTGCCTACTATTTTTCCCTGCCACTGTGCCTACTATTATTCCCTGCCACTGTGCCTACTATTATTCCCTGCCACTGTGCCTACTATCATTCCCTGCCACTGTGCCTACTATTATTCCCTGCCACTGTGCCTACTATCATTCCCTGCCACTGTGCCTACTATCATTCTCTGCCACTGTGCCTACTATTATTCCCTGCCACTGTGATTACTATCATTCCCTGCCACTGTGCCTACTATTACTCCCTGCCACTGTGCCTACTATTATTCCCTGCCACTGTGCCTACTATTATTCCCTGCCACTGTGCCTATTATCATTCCCTGTCACTGTGCCTACTATCATTCCCTGCCGCTGTGCCTACTATTATTCCCTGCCATTGTGCCTACTATCATTCCCTGCCACTGTGCCTACTATCCTTTTCTGCCACTGTGCCTACTATTATTCCCTGCCACTGTGCCTACTATCATTCCCTGTCACTGTGCCTACTATTATTCCCTGCCACTGTGCCTACTATTATTCCCTGCCACTGTGCCTACTATTATTCCCTGCCACTGTGCCTACTATCATTCCTGCCACTGTGCCTACTATTATTCTCTGCCACTGTGCCTACTATTATTCTCTGCCACTGTGCCTACTATTATTCTTGGTTCTTCTTTAGTGACTGTCTCTTTGTGTTTTTCCCTCCACATTTCCTATTCATCTTATGTTTTGTTGTAATTTTTTGCGTGGATGTTTTTCTAGGACTGTCCATATCTGGCACTTATAGCACAACATTGATCCGAAAAGTGCATTCATCATCTGCTTTGATGTGTGCATGCTGATACTCTGATGCCTCAGAAGTGGTTTTTTTTTTTGGGGGAAAGGGGGGGGGGGGTAATTTATGTTATTGGTCATCTGATTTTCTATTTCCTATTACTCTGTTCATTTCTCCATCCTCTGGGGATATACCGTCTAGGTATTTGAGCTATTTAGTTTGTTTGAATGCCTCTCTGTCGACAGTAATAATATGTAAAACTGATGTTGTATTGACTAGCATCACCGTGTGGGAGTTTCTGGGTCCCATTATGTGGGAAACCTGAATAGACCCACTGCCTCCGTAACAAGCATGGCGACTATTTAGAGGTTGCCTTCAAAGTCGGAGTGGATCTGACTGAGAGGTAAGGAAACAACAGTGTGCATACAAATAAGTAAGACCTGTAAAAACCTCTAAAACGGATGTGCACATACCACTCAAGTTATGGAGCAAGGCTTAAGTACAGAAGTGAACAAACAAAAACGGAGCTTTCCGCTGGAGTTTACAGCAGTGAACCTTTAGAATCAACGAAGAAGATTCAGCGCTAGGCGGTTGTTATTGGTTTTTTTTTAATTATTAATGGCTTTGGCTGCAGTCTAAAATTAGCACCAGGAAACGTCATGGAAAGTAAAGGTTGCTGGTATGATGATCATATCACTCATTAAAGCTCACTTGGCACACATTAATAAGATTCTAGCATTATTTGCACTTTGTAGACAATGATTTCTATATATCAGCTCTAAAAAAAGAATTATTTCTATATATCAGCTATAATAAGAGAATGATTTCTAGATTTCAGCTATAATAAGAAAATTATTTTAGGATTGTAGCTATTAAAAGAGAATGATTTCTAGATTTCAGATATATAAGAGAATGATTTCTAGATTTCAGCTATAATAGGAAAATTATGTATAGATTTTAGCTATAAAAAGAGAATGATTTCTTGATTTCAGATGTATAAGAGAATGATATCTAGATTTCAGCTATAATAAGAAAATTATGTATAGATTTTAGCTATAAAAAGAGAATGATTTCTAGATTTCAGCTGTAATAAAAGAATGATTTCTAGATTTCAGCTGTAATAAGAGAATGATTTCTAGATTGCAGCTATAATAGGAAAATTATGTATAGATTTTAGCTATAAAAAGAGAATGATTTCTAGATTTCAGATGTATAAGAGAATGATATCTAGATTTCAGCTGTAATAAGAAAATTATGTATAGATTTTAGCTATTAAAAAAGAGAAGGATTTTTAGATTTCAGCTGTAATAAGAGAATGATTTCTAGATTGCAGCCATAATAAGAGAAGGATTTTTAGATTTCAGCTGTAATAAGAGAATGATTTCTAGATTGCAGCTATGCTGCTGCAGTCTGACTTTTACTTTTTCCTTTCCAATAAGCCGCTAAGCGTTGTGGGGAGATTGCAAGTTCATCATAAGAGAAGGATTTTTTAGAGTTCATCCTGTTGTATGAAGAGAATGCTTTCGGCAGATTGCGGAAAGACCCCGTAATAAGAGAACGATTTCCTAGGATCTTCAACTTGCCCTTAAGATCCTGATTCTTTGGTTGCAGGCCAAATTGTGATGTTATTGATCATTTTTCATCTGGGTAGTAAGAGAAACCATTTTCATTCTTTGATTGTTCTATAATAGTCTAAACATTTTTTAGTTTTCAGTTTTGATAAGTGTTTCTAATGTCTATATTTCTTTAGCCCTGTAAGAGTCTGGTCTTATTAGATTTCAGTTTAATTAGAGATTTCATTTCCCACTAGGCAAGCCATAATCTCTTGCAGGCGGATCTTGGTGATTTCTCCATGTAATAAAAGAATGATAGCAGAGTGCAGCCATAATGAGATGGTGATTATTAGATTGTTATTTGGTGCTCATAGTCACCCGATGTATAAGCAGAGGTGATAGTATGGTAAATCGACAGTTCAAGATGTTCTGTTATCTCGTTTAAATCTCTAGTGTTCTTCACATTTCATAAAATACTACTGCTCCAAGTATCTGAAACTATTGCATTTGCTTGATTTTGGCATCAAGAGTGTTTATTATATGTTACATTTAGTTGGCCTGTGTGGTTCGACTACATCTTAATAATTTTCTGTTTTTCATGTTAATCAATTCTTCATATTATTGTTGTGAAAACTATTGTTGTTGAGAGTTTCTCGTCAGATGTCGTCCTGTAGATCTTCATATTCATTTGGATAAGGAGTTAGCTTGGATCTCAGCAGAAAAGTAATTTCGTTTATAGCATACACGTCTGGGTTTGCTTCTACAGTGATCCTATCCATCTGTATGGTTATGAAAAGTAAGGGCAGACAGTACACATCCCTGTGCTGACAACCCGTTGGCGGCTTTGGCGGACCATTCGGAAAGACCACTCAGATGTTCTTACTGCACTTTCACTTCTTCTTCATAGAGGGCTCTGATGTGCTTCTATATCGACCTTTGCACTGCAACTTGTATCGTTCAAAGGAATTCTCCACAGCACAATCTCTGTCTACCAACGGTCGAATGCTTCTCTTAGACTACAAAGACAGGACGTTTTTCAGCTCTTCTATCGTAATTCGAGAGTGTCTTTTTCACAGACTCTGTCTTAATGCAAATATGGCATTAGTGCAATCCTCGCCCTTCTCTGAAAACCGAATGTGCTTCTTACTCAGTAGGAGGAGTTCAACCTTTGCTCTATACTACCTTCTTCTGTTCTGATGACATCTTTTCCTCACATGACTTCTTGGAGAGACTTAGTCAATATAGCTTCTATAAAGTTCTCATATCTCTTGTCCTTTTTCTTAAAGATAGGTACTACACTGATCTTTGCCCAATCCACTGGTAATTTTCTCCTGCCCTCGATCTCTATTGAAAATTCTTCTCAAGCAAGGTTGATCATAGCGAGGAGTTTCTCCCCTCCAGCCTGGAGGAATTTCTGTTGTTATTCCTTCAATACCAGTGCTTTGGGTCTTTACTTCGGAGGATTCTTCTTCTTCTTCAAATACTTCATCCCGCAGGATATGTGGTTCTAGATGATCTGGAGCCCTTGCTGCAGTCACCCGTTTATAAAGAGGGCGCAGTATGCTAAATCCAGTTCAAGATGGCTCCATGCCTAAACCATAGTGTTTAAGCTTTCATAAAATACAGAGAATAAATAAAAAATTGCATCTTTTTTGTTATCAGAGTGTTTACTATAGTCACTTTTTTTTTTTTTTAGTTTACAGTAAACTGTTTAATTTTTTGATTTTAACAACTTATTGACTGAGTTGATGACAACTATTGGGTCTCAAACATTTCTCGACAATATATCTTCCTCTTCTTCTTCTTCTTTTTCTTCTTTTTCTTCTTCTTTATCTTCTTTTTCTTCTTTCTTTTTCATATTCTTCTTTTTCTTGTTCTATATCTTCTTTTTCTTCTTTTTCTTCCTCTTTTTCTTCTTCTTCTTCTTCTTCCTCTTCTTCTTCTTTATCTTCTATTTCTTCTTTTTCTGTTTCTTCTTTTTTGTCCTACTTTTTCTTCTTCTTCTTCTTCTTCTTCTTCTTCTTCTTCTTCTTCTTCTTCTTCTTCTTCTTCTTCTTCTTCTTCTTGTTCCTCTTCTTCTTCTTTTTCTTCTTCTTCTTCTCCTCCTCCTTCTTCTTTTTCTTTTTCTTCTTCTTCTTCTTCTTCTTCTTCTTCTTCTTCTTCTTCTTCTTCTTCTTCTTCTTCTTCTTCTTCTTCTTCTTCTTCTTCTTCTTCTTCTTCTTCTTCTTCTTCTTCTTCTTCTTCTTTTTTCTTCTTCTTCTTCTTCTTCTTCTTCTTCTTCTTCTTCTTCTTCTTCTTCTTCTTCTTCTTCTTCTTCTTCTTCTTCTTCTTCTTCTTCTTCTTCTTCTTCTTCTTCTTCTTCTTCTTCTTCTTCTTCTTCTTTTCCTTCTTTCTCATTTTCTTTTACTTTCTTCTTGTTCTTTCCTTCTTTTTTCCTTTGTCGCCCGTGACACTTTCTACCTTTCTTATATTTTCTTCTTTCATTCCTTCTCTGTCTTTTCAGTAAACACCCGGATGGTTGAAGTTGCCACCCATGGAAAGATTGCATAAGACTGTAGACAGATCTGGTAAAGATAGAACCTTGTGGTGACGTGTCATGTGACCTGTCAATTTACAAGCCTACGGCACTGACAGTATGACTTTCACTTGACTAGTGTAGGACCTTGAATAATGTAAGCCTTGACAAAGAAAGAACCTGTCAACTCATGGTGTAAGTAAAAAAATGTAAAGATCCCTTTTCACGCCCTTGGGCATATGGGAAGCGTGTCTATATTTTTACAGACCATCAGCACTCGGTCGGTAATGTGGGCAGCATTACGCGGGCCGTCTTTACTTTCCCAGGACAGCCCATCCTGATACCCATTTTAGGCTGGTTCGACCTGCGACGCCCCATACGACGATGAAAATCCACGAATCCAGAGTAGGCTGTTGTAAAAGATACAGCTAGCGCATCAGGCACATGGATCTTGCTCTTTTCTGCTGTAAGGAAAGTAAAGGGTCTGAAACATTCGAATAAGCTTTGACTCTTTTGATGATCGGAAAGCTCCTGATGTACTGGCTCCTCTGTGGAGCGGTGGAGACTAAGACGAAGTAGAAGAAGGAAGAAAACTATTTTCTTTGACTATCCATGGTTAAGGCTGGCAATTATACTTAGTATCTTTATAGATCAATCGACTCTCTAGTGTTTCTATCAGGGGCAAAATTAAACATCTTCACCTGAACAGTCGTTTAATGTTCCAGTTTCGTTGTCCGTTTAAATCCATCAGAAATCAAGGCTAAGATATCTGTTTCGTGACGAAATGGAGTTTTATAAAGGTGGCGGTGTCGGGCCAATGCTTTAATCCCCAACCTGGAGGACCAGGGTGTTTCTCTTTGTCTGTCCTTTACCCTTCGACCATTCGGCCTGGAGACCCTGCTGGCATAGCTCTCTGTTTAAATCACTATTGATCACTGGCATCATGAGAGCTGATAGACTGAAATAGCTTGGGCATATTGAGTGAATGTTAAATGACAGAGAGGTAAACTCTGTATACACAAGGGAGCTAAATGGTCGTAGAATATGAGGCAGACCAAGAAAACAATGAAGCGATAACGTCCAGACAGACCTGCAAACACTTGGTTTCACCAACTGTGAAGATAAGGCCAACCAGAGAGATGAGTGAAAGCGGGTAATATCTGCAGCAATGAACCTCAAGAGTTCGGAACGCTGAGGAAGAAGAAGAAGAAGAAACAGAAGAAGAAGAAAAAAAAAGAAGAAGAAGAAGAAGAAGAAGAAGAAGAAGAAGAAGAAACAGAAGAAGAAGAAGAAGAAGAAGAAGAAGAAGAAGAAGAAGAAGAAGAAGAAGAAGAACATGCACAATCTGTGGCGACAGAACTAGCCATGTGGCCCTAAATCCTCAGGCTTTTGACCCTTCTGTCTACACCGCCTTAAAAAAAAAAGTGGTAAACGCAGACAGTAGTAGCAGTATGCTCGACACTGTATAGATCATATGTTCAACATAATTTTTGTTCTGGCTCAACCTTTAGCCACAGATCAGTTATACAAAATCTTCCTCAAAGTGGATGTAAAGCTTAAACATTCGACCATGCAGTCAGTCGTCTATCCCATATGTTTCTTCTGACAATTTCTATATTTTCTGTATTATTCATGTATTCTCTGCTATGTGGAGTTGATCGTATTGTCTCTATGCAACCTTCTGCCTGCTCTACTGCCAAACATTTGTGACACACATGTTCTTCCATGATGTGGTGCTGAACTGCCCTACATATTCTGGCATCGCCTACAACTATCCGGTTGTGACAAATAGTTCATTTTCTGAGACAACACAATCAAGTCCTCCAAAACTGTCCCAGAACCAACATATCAAGGCAAAACTTTTGGCCAAGAGAAACATCGGTGCAAGTCAAACTTTACGGATCGCTGAGTGAATTACAAAAGACAGTGAAAATCATCCTAGAGACATCCTTGCAGTTATAGATAATCTATTCCAAGAGAACGAAAGAAGAAGAAGAACTTCATTTTCTTTTTCTTATGGCATGCACACAAAATGTAAGTTTTACACTTCTGGTACCCCTATAATCGGCTCTTTTCAGTTAATTTCGGTCAAGACATTGTTAGTGTGTTTTCTTTTGTCTGCCTATGGTGTTCTTATTCTTCCGCCAATGCTAGTTCGTGACACAGTTATGTTGAAAGTTGTAAGCTCACCGCTAGTGTTACAGAACCCATACTCAAATAAAGTACAGTAGCACTGTGACCTACCTTGCATGTCGTAAGAGGTGACTATTTTTAAGATGTTTACTGCGGACTTGGTTTAAGTTTAATGTGAGGACGATAGTTCTTAAAGGCTTTATACAGCCATTCCTCTTGTATGGTAGTGGATCATAGACAGTCAGTCGTGTGGACTTTCGCAGACCTGGTTTTATACCACACTGATGAACATTAGGACGGATTAACAAAAACAAAACAAAAATAAAAATTTGAAAAACAGAAAACTACAACAAAACACAAAAAACACAAACAAAACAACAATTTAAAACGGAATGAAGGTGTAATGAAATAATTAACCCCAGAAATTGAGCTGACTACCTGAGTTAAAGTAACAGACAATCCGCAATATTTGAGCACGCTGGAAAAAGGGGGAAGGGGGGGGGGGGGCTGACTGTCGAGATATCGCAAAGTTTTATGTAAAGAAAGAGAGAGAGAGCGAGAGAGAGAGAGAGAGAGAGAGAGAGAGAGAGAGAGAGCGCGAGGGAGGGAGAGAGAGAGAGAAAACCGCGGTGGGCGATAAGAGAGACGTTTTGAAACAGTCTAGCATCATGGCATGAACGAACATCTGTATCAGAAACATGGGCGCCAACATACATAAATATGAGCACTCAAGAATGTGGAGCTCGAAAAAATTAATCCTTGTTTGTGTACTTAAAACAATAATAATGAACGATAGATAAATATAATAATATATTTGAAATAATATGGTGAATAGAACTGGTGTGGGGGTGTCGCTTAGCCCCTTCAAGAATTCGGGGTGAGGGGTATATGCTGCGTTGAAAGCTGAAGGACAACACAAACCTGCTTACAGTATCATTTATGTTCATTCAATAAGAACAGTGGCCTGCGTAGTTACCTTCAGTTTGTGTACTGGTTGCCATTTAGGAACAGAAATAGGCTATACAGATACAAATAAAAAAACTATCCAATTCCTGACCGATTGGAAAGTTGTTGATCAAGATGAAATCCCAACATAACCTACTGAAGGCGATAAAAATGTGTCAGCCGAATTACTGCCTAAACTATTTGGCTGAATGTAGGCAACTGGAGAAATGACAACAGACTGGTGAAAATGATGTCAGGTGAAGATGTCCACTGAAAACAGACCTACGTATGTGCAAAAATGATTTGGGAACAATGTTAATTTCACTTTCTTTGCAAACACTGAGCAGGATCATCTTGGAGAGGTTCAGGGGTCAAACACTGAAAAAGACAAAGGAATCATGGGGAAGGTTTTCTGTCAAATAGATACTGCTCACACTAGATAGTCACACTGCTAACAAAAATAAAGCTGTCTTGACATTAATTAAATATTTTCTGTCTGTGCATAATTCAATGACTTTTGACAGCATGTAAAAGAAATGTCTTCGTAAAGTAATGGCATATTAAGGGATTCCCAAATAAAATTCTGGAGTCACCAGGCTACAGTTTCTATGTCTCTGCCTTCTTCCTGCGATAACAGTTTGTCAGGGGTGAGCGCCTTTTTTTTAAGGACGTAAAGCGTTCCTCGCAAGCGAAAATTAGCGGAAATATTTGAAATAAGAGCAAAAGTGTGTCACTGATGCATTTTGCCATTTTATCACTCCTACTGAAATGACTGACTGATAAAAACAACAATCGTTACCCTCAGAAATGGAATTCAATGGACTTTGACAGAACCGCACAATTTGGAACTCTCTCAACAAAATCTTTCAATAGAAATGACATTAAAATCCGCAGGAAGGAACTCAAAGCAAATTATCATAACTTCAGTGAATCAGAAGGTGAGGAAAATATGGTGGTGCTGGAAAGGACACACATTAGGAAACCTTGCTGAAAGTACTAGGCACAAGTTAAACGCAAAAGCTCACTTGAAGATAATGCGAGAGAGAATAGTAATAATAGAAGATGCAAGAAGGACGCACAGAAGATAGCAAGGGGTGGAAAGACTTCGCGCGTTGAAAAAGAAAATGAGGGTGAGGTGGGGCCGGCTTATATGCTCCCTTCTGGGAGATAGAAGGCAGAAGTAAAACTACTGCCTTCACAGCTTCATTCATAATTCTTACACATTGTATATATAACATATAAATCGTCTCCCATTTAGCATGTGCAGCGTTTACGCCCCCCTATCCTTTCAGTAAATTACCCGCAAATCTACCATCTGCCCGCGTCAAATATCGGGGACAGACATGCAGAATGAAGTCGACCGTTGGCGTGTGGTGTCGACTGCACACACAAAAATTGCACAGTTTTTGCCTGCACTTGGATGCATTCACTGGCCTCTGTTTTCATTTGTGATACAAACGGGGAGAGGCGGTGAAGCAAATGGCGAGGTAGTGAAAGGTTTAATAGTGTGATCATGCCTTGACAGCGCCTTCTGTTTTTCTTCTCGGCCGAAGAAACAATGGTGAGTGATAGTCTTACACGACTTTGATCCTCTCATGTGTTCGTTTTTATTCACTATGCGACTGTGTAACATTGAAACGTCTCAACAATGAAATCAGTTCATTGAAAACATAAGGAAAATAACGCATTCAGTTAAAACTGCAAGTAGATGGTAGATAGTGTTTTACCTCTGTATGAATTAAGCCACCTGAATATGCTCGCTTCTCAGAATACGAAATTCTTTTTCCACCGTCCTTCTCTGTTTACTCGAGATTAAAATTTATTTCATAGTTTTATAGTAGCCATGGTCTGGCAGCAGCAGATTCCTCGTCATTACAATGCACGATGCACGATACTGTGTCTACCGTGTAACTGATGGGTGTTAGCATTTTCTAACAACGACTTCCAGGTACGGAGCTGGACACTTCATAGTTATTATCTACCGTGTGGTTATTTAGCTTCAAGTGCGGCTGGTCCTGAGTTTATGTTGAGGAAATAATCTTTCCCTGGTCATCACTCCTCAAAGTGTTGTCAGCAAGTCGTGCGTAAGTAGTGTGGACTGTAGATCGTTCTGTAGCATCTATGCTAGAATGAATATGTAAGGAAAAATGTTTTACATGAAATGTAATTTATTGGTACTCGTCAATATGCACTGCTCAATGTTAGATGTTTGTGTACCTTACATTATTGTGTACCATGCACAGTTAGGTGTACGGGAAATCGATCGTTTTAGATATTGGCAGTATAGTTTAAAGATGTGCGTGTACAATGTAGTTTTAGTTTTTATGTACACTATAGTTTTGTATGAATGTGTACTCTATAATTCCGTAAATGTATCTGCAATTTAGATTTATGTACGACCGATAGTTTAAGATGTTTGTGCCCTCTAAAGTTTTAGATGTTTGTGCCACCTATAGTTTTAGATGTTTGTGCCACCTATAGTTTTAGATGTTTGTGCCACCTATAGTTTTAGATGTTTGTGCCACCTATAGTTTTAGATGTTTGTGCCACCTATAGTTTTAGATGCATGTACACCCTATAGTGTTGTGTGTTTATTTATGCATTATATAGTTTTAGATCAATGTACATCCTATAGTCTTAGATATATGTACACCCTGTAGTTTTAGATGTATGTACATCCTATAGTTTTAGATGCTCGTGTAATTTAAAATGTGTGAATAAACTTTAGTTTTCGATAATTTTGCACTTTGTAGTTTTAGATGAATGTGCATTCTACAGTTGTCGATAAATGTGTATACAGTTTTCATGAATGTGTACCATACAGTTTTAGATAAATGTGCACTCTAAAGTTTTAGGTGAATGTGCACCCTACAGTTTTAGATGAATTTACCCCAAAGTTTTAGATAAATGTACACTCTATAGTTCTAGATGAATGTGCACCTTACAGTTTTAGATAAATGTGACCCTACAGTTTTAGATGAATGTGCACTCTATAGTTCTAGATGAATGTGCACCCTACAGTTTAAGATGAATGTGCACTCTATAGTTTTAGATGAATATGCACCCTACAGTTTTAGATAAATGTGTACTCTTTAGTTCTAGATGAATATGAACCCTATAGTTTTAGATTAATGTGTACTCTATAGTTCAAGATGAATGTGCACCCTACAGTTTTAGATGAATGTGCACTCTATAGTTCTAGATGAATATGCACCCTACAGTTTTAGATGAATGTGTACTCTATAGTTCTAGATAAATGTGCACCCTATAGTTTTAGATGAATGTGTACTCTATAGTTCTAGATGAATGTGCACCCTACCGTTTTAGATGAATGTACACTCTATAGTTCTAGATAAATGTGCACCCTACAGTTTTAGATGAATGTACACCCTATAGTTCTAGATGAATGTGCACCCTATAGTTCTAGATGAATGTGCACCCTACCGTTTTAGACGAATATGTAACCTAAATTTTAGAGGACGTGATGATGTACATATTTAAATGTATTTGTGTCGAAAAAACTAGTTGACATATTTTCATACTGCCAAACAGCCTAACTGTCTGACTGATTTTTGTTTTCTTCCTCTTCCTCTTTGCCTACTTATCAGCTAATTTTTCGTTCCACCGGTTTCTTTCCCTCGCTTTACCTATGTGTCTGATTAACTGGCTGGCTGGCTGCTATCTGTCTGTCTATCTATCTGTCTGATGGTCTGTCTATGTATCTAAATATCTTCTTCTCGTTCACCAGCTGTAAACTCCTGCTATAAGCTCTGGTTGTTCGTCCACTTCTGGACTGCAGTCCTGTTTCAGAACCTGAGTGTTGCGCGTGACAGATCTTACATATTTGTGTGCAGACTTTTGGTTTCTTGCCTCTCAGGCAGATGCACTCCGACTTCGAAGAAAACTCGCATGTAGTCGACTCTTACGACATGCTTTTGGGTAGGCAGTGGGTCGGTTCTTGTTTTTCCTATGATAGGACCCCGGAACTTACAATGGGGATCTAACTATCTATATTTTTGTCTGTCTTTGTGTCTCTGTCTTTCTATCTCGCTATTTGTCTGTCTCTCCTGTCTGTCTGTTTGTCTCTTTGATGGCTTGTCTGTCTCTGTCACTTTTTCCCGTCTCGTCTATTACTCTCCCACTCTTTTTTTCTGTACTCTTGACTGTGTATTTATCTTTGCCGACTTCTCTCTCATTGCTCATGTTATCCCATTCAAACGTGTCTCTCCCTCTCTCTCTCTCTCTCCCTCCCCTCCCTTCCTCTCCCCTAGCCTGACCACTTCCTAATCTATTCCTCTATTATCGATGATCGTTGGCTATATTTACCACTAAACTTAGGTGGGAGTTTAAAGTGTCGGCTCTTGAACCAAATGTGTGGCTTGTACAGCATTTAATTGACATTTATGAAGTGTTAAATCCGTGATGTAGTGTGTGCCTTAGTCCTTTCGCTATGTAGACTGTATTGTGCTGATAATTCAGACAGGCGTGTGTGTGTGTGCGTGCGTGCGTGCGTGCCTTTGCCTGACATGCGTGTTCATGTATCTGTACGCATCTAGTGCCTTGCCGTTTGGCGTAATCGTTCATTTTTCTCATTTGTCCTGTTTCCCTGGTATTCGGATAGGTGACGTTTATTCTTCTTGATACTTCTTAGCGTTTACTGCTTGTAAACTCGGCAGACATTTCTAGTTTTTCGTCCACTGCTGGACTTTTTCCAGAATTTGAGTTTTGCGTACACATCAGTTTCCCAAATCTGGTTTATTGGTGTGCAGACCTGTGGTTTGTCTCAACCTCTCAAACAGATGTACTCCGATTTCGAACTGAACATCCTAAATAGTCGACTTTTAGGACATGCCTATTAGGGAGGAAGTTCATCTATTCCCCTAACCCTCCCTGGCCCTGTCCCACCCCACCCAGTTAAAAGTATTCGCCCATGCATGACTGTGAGGGAGGGGGGCACCGTCTTAGACTTCTTCTTCTGCCTTTCTAACCCCCAAATGGAGCATAGGCCTCCGACCAACTCACGCCGAGTCGTTCTATCCTTGGCTATCGCATGCAGCTTTCCCCACGTCCTCCCTCGGCTACCCAGCATCATTTGTCTGCGTCTACATCTTCTAACGCTGCTCTGGCCAGCAGTCGTAATGTTCTCCTACTAATTTTCTTACTAGATGACCAAAAAAACACGATTTCTCTTGTGTTTTCATCATTAAATCAGGTGCCGTCTCCACAATGAAGGTTAGTTGCATTAGATCTCCAACACTTTACATCTCTCTTGTCCTGGTTGACAGTCTCTCAAAGACTGCTGTTAGTCCATTTATTGATGCTGTCCTCTTGTTTATAATTGATCAGTGTAGTTTTTGAAACAATCGCAACCGATGCATCTTCAAAACGTGACGCTGAAAGGCAGAACAAGACTAGAGAAGAAGAAGAAGAAGAAGAAGAAGAAGAAGAAGAAGAAGAAGAAGAAGAAGAAGAAGAAGAAGAAGAAGAAGAAGAAGAAGAAGAAGAAGAAGAAGAAGAAGAAGAAGAAGAAGAAGAAGAAAAAGAGGAAATGATTAGGCACTGGACTGTCGGCCTGAAGATCTCTGGTTCACATTTGTAATGCCCCTAACGTCCCTATGTCAACTCAACCTAAATTGGGTACCAGGATATGACATGCGAAGTAAAGGTAGCCAGTGTGATGTTGACCACATGAATCCTCGAGTGCAGATAGGTGTATAAAATATGCAAGCCTAGCACCACATGCCTGAAGCACTAATGTGGAATAGATACTAGTGCCTAAACGCCCAAACTCACCTTCTCCTGTTTTGTCACGCTTGATATGAGTTGTAGGGAGCATAATCCTGTTGCTGTTAACGCTGAGTCTTCGCGCTTATCAGTAACAAGTCAGATGAGACAGTCGTGCGGATCTTCACAAACGGGTCCGTTATGCGAAGACATAGGAGTGCATAGGCATTCACAGCTCACTCTTCATACAGAACAGTTCAAGAAGCCAGCGGTGGGTTCTTCATGACTACCAGCAGCATGACGATGTGTATTATAGCGTTAACACAAGCTTTCATGTGGCTAGAATCACGGGACTATTCCCGCTTGTGAGTGCGGATTGACTCTTTGAGTATAATACCGCGGGTTGTGGCAGGCTCGTTGCGCAGACAGTGGATTAAGTCATTGTATAACTCTCCTGTGTGTGCAGTTACCTTCATATTTATCCAGTGCGAACAGGTGTTGTTGGTAATGAAAGAGCTGATAGACTGGTAGGTTCATCATTAATTGCAGAAGGCCTGCTCTGGAATCACGCAGACATTGTAAATGCCCACATAGAGAGATAGGATGTTCTGTGTATTTTGGAAAAAACGTTTGCCAAAAATACGAGAATTAGGAGTAAATATCAGCACAGCCATAAATATGAAGCACACCGGACGCACACAGAATCTTGTCAACAAGCATAGAACCGGCACTATTACGCGCGCGACTTTGATGAGTATTGAAGGGGTATCTGAGCACCTATGGATATGTCCGGAGTGCTGCAAAGATAATCCAACTCATAACATAAATAATGTTGTGCAAATTATCATTAATAATGTTTTGTGTGCGTGTGTGTGTGTGTCCCACTTATGTGAATGAAGGATTGATCAACGTTTTAGTTGTATTACACCAGTTGGTCAAGTCCATTCTGCATAGTCCATGCAATCTCTGTCTTCTTCCATGTAGATTTCTAAAACCTCGGGTTAGTTCGACGTTAGTCTCCTCAGACCCCGCCTATATACACACTAGCTCACTTCTGATTGGTAGTTCCTGAGCACCGTGAACGTCGCACACGGTTACAAGGGTGTTCCGCATTGCCGATGATATCGCGTGTTGTATATTTCAGCACGCCAGCACTTTTAACACTCCAAAAACATGAGAAACTGGGTCTAACACAACCACATTGAGAGTGTCGCAACTTATGTTGCAGGCATTCTCTTTCTCGAGAAGAAAACGTAAATGCAAGACCTCGCAGAAACCAAACAACAGAGCGGGACACAGCCGTAACCTTCAGGAAAGTCGACCAGCCCAACAAACTTGTGAATAAAAAGTGACCTACTCTATTTGGGGAGACTAATGTCGAACTAACCAAACCTCGTCAACAAACAGCACATGGCGGTCACGAGTTCGAACATCTTTCAGTGCAAAAACCCCATAGGTTTATTTAATAATTATGACTTAACCTGAGGGCTTACCTTGAGACCTACCAAGAAATTGTAAACTTTAGTCTCTCTCTCTCTCTCTCTCTCTCTCTCTCTCTCTCTCTCTCTCTCTCTCTCTCTCTCTCTCTCTCTCTCTCTCTCTCTCTCCTTCACTCTCGCTTTTCACCCACATAAGTATGCATTTTTTTTATACGTGTACTATTTTAAGCGATATTTTATTGTATTAATTTACAATAATTATTATGTATTAGTTTGTGCATGTCACTACAATATTGTCGTTACCATTGTTATTACTCACTTGAACAAGACATAGCCGCCCGCCCCCTCCCCTGCCTCCTCCCCCGCCCCCTCTCCTGCAAGTTCTCCCACGTCTCAAATATTTGTAAGGGTGGCAGGGCCATTTCCCTCTCCCGAATGTTTTCTTTGTGTAGACGCACCGGCCATGACTCATCACGTGGCTTTGTTCTGTGTAATCATGTAAGATTGTTCTATTTCTTTCAACTGCGTATCATGTTAGAATTTTGCAAGTCTGGTCTTGGTGTTGGTTGTTATGTACTCAAGTAGTTTCGTCACGCCCTTCATAAAACGTATCTTCACTTATTTCGGTGTGCTTTGCTCGCTCAGATTCCCACACTACCATACACCCGAACAGGTTCGACGTCACATATCAGTACTCGCTTTCTGATATTTGATGATACAGCTCCACTGGGTAATCTAAATTTACTAGAAGAACTGAAACATAGAGGAAACATATCCCTCACATCAGATGGTGACAGCTCATGGCCGCATTAGGAAAAGCGAGAAGTCGGAGCACATCCTTAACAACTGGGAAGATTAATGGAAAGCGAGATAGATGACGGCCGCCTGCGATGATTCTTGACAGCTTTCAACATGGCATTGAGAGATTTGAGTGCAGGAATTGATACCCTCTGTTAGAAGGTTAAGTAGATCAAAGGTTACTGAGTCGCATGTATAGTTCAAGTAGCTGCCTTTAGTTCCTCCAAATTCTTCCTTATCATTTGCTGCATTCTTCTTTGTCTTCCATCTTCGTAGTTATAAACTCTTTCTTCTGCCGCTACCCCCACCCCAAACTTGGCCTTTAATTTCCAGTGGTTTTTTTTAAATCTTGTTTATTCTAATCATTCCTACCTTTATTTTCTCATGCTGCTTTTTCTTCCTCATTCTTCAGCGCCTCGTCTCTTCTTCTTGTCGCATCCTTCCTCATTGTTCAGCGCCTCGTCTCTTCTTCTTGTCGCATCCTTCCTCGACATTTTTTTTTTAAATCTACTGCTGCTTCATCACTTCTTGCAATTCTTTCCCTCCTTTCTCCCTCCTCTCTTGGTTTTATACATCTTTTATCATGCCTTCGTGTTTCTTTTCTGCATGTTTCTCTTACGCTCTCTTCTTTTAAACCACCATTTCATCATTTCTCATTAGCTTTTTTCTACACTGTCTGTATCCTCTTTATTCTTCCGCCTCCTTCATTTTTTTCCTGTCACTGTTTTCTTCATTCTTAATCATCGTTTTCTTTTTAAACCACAACATCCAGCTTAAGAATGGAGGTGGAGGCGGTCACTGCAGCTTTTCGCTGGCTAGAGAACACGACACACACACACATCGTAATTGTAACTGATTAAGAAAGCATTCCGAGGAAGATCAAAACAGGTATGCTTCGTGCGGAGTGGCTTGCTTCGCTGCAGATGACACGGGTGAGGAGTATTGTATGGATTTTTTCACCTTGGCACGCCGGTGTGTTTTGAAATGAATAGGTGGACAGACTGGCTGGCTCTGCACAGCTTGATACATGATAAGGCAGACGTGTTTAGTGCCTTGTGGGAAAGCGTGTACAGTTCGAAGGAGCAGATGGATCACCAGTCTGGTGAGATTGATGCAGAGGGGAGTGACGAGAGGTTCTGGCAAATGCTCGAGGCTCAGAGGAAAGGCAAGACTGACGTTTAATGCTACTGGTACCATTGGTATCGGAACTCTTCGCTGGCTGCTGAAGATGGGGACGAAGCGTTTATGGGAATGCCCCGAGTGCTGTAATGTCGGTTCTTGAATCAAATCAAATCAGATCAAATCAATCATCGTTTATTCTTATACTGCTACCTCCATCCTATTTCTTAATTTATTTTTTTTACAAATAGTTTATCTTCGTTTTCTCTTTCTCCTTAGTTTTCATAACTTTCGTCGTCGTCTACTTCTAGTCCTTTCTGCGCTTCACCCCCCCCCCCACCCCCTTTTTAATATTTTGCCGACACTCCACTCTTTCTCTTCAGGTTACTGTTGCTGTTTCTTCTTTTTTTACTGCTTCTTCTTCTCCTTCTTGTCATTGCCACTATTTATCTTTTCCACTTCTTGTCAGCCTTCTCTTATGTGTGTCTCTTTTTAACTGGTCCCCTGTCAACTATCTCCTTTCTCTCTCTCTTTCTCTCTCTTTCTCTCTCTCTCTCTCTCTGTCTCTGTCTCTCTCTCTCTCTCTCTCTCTCTCTCTCTCTATCTCTCTCTCTTTCTTTCTTTCTTTCTCTCTCGCTCCTTCTACACTCTTTTCTTCTCATCCTTCTCCGCCATCTCTGAGTGTCCTTTTTTGTGACAAAAAATATATCGTATTTCTGGTATTGATGACACTAGTTGTAGTTTGTCATCCTATAGCTGTCGTTATTTGGGCGAGCTGTCTATATTGCCCTTTTCAAAAATCAGCTTGGTAGTCTCACTGAATTACTTTTGCTACTGCTTCTTGGCACATATGGCCGGGCTTGCTGTGGTGTCCTCTTCTTAATTATAGATAACTACTTGACCTTTTCTCTGCAATGGCTTCCAGCTGTGAAAATTTCAAGGTTTCCACCACTTTTTGGTCGTCTAGAATAATTGACTATAATAGCGTCACAGCAGTAAAACTGCAGCAGATGCCCCTCCCGGCTTCTGAGGTTGCCCGTGTCACGCTGGGTTATTCGCGCTGTCTCTTGCAATTGCCGCTGCAGGTAAGACAGTAATGTTGTCAAGGCATTACCCGAGAGCTGCCTGTTTTCTGTCAATCAATGACTGTCGATCGGTGAGTTGCTGAGATGTCATGAATCATGACGTCGTGGAGTAAGAATTAATTTCAATTGATTGGAAGTTGCAGAAGACAAAGAGCGAGGCATATAGCGGCAGATATAATAGGACATATCAAGCAGTATGAATGTAGAAAATCACTGTATTGATTAACACTCATAAATATGTTGTAGGGGGAGAACAGACGCTCTGGCTGGCAGTGCGACTGTCAGGAATGGGCCCTTTACGGACGGGAGAGCCATCATCAGTGTCATACAAGATACTAAAAGCTGTGAGGCTTTCAGTTTCGTGCAAAATTATTTTTCACTGAATAGACTGCACACCCTGGGTGTGCCAAGTTGAGCCGCGAGACAGAAAAACCATTCGGGGGCCACCCGTGATAAAGGTGCACACCCGTGTAATGTCCAGCATGTCACGGTTCAAGATATAAACATAATCTTAATTAGCACTTCTAACGTATTGCTGTTGAAGATTTACATTTTTATCAAATAGAAAGACTGCAGCTGGGAATCTTTCTTGAGACAGGACACAGAGTACAGGAAATCTAAAATTCCAGTGGATGAACCAGGAAGCAGTTCGTGAAAAGATACGGATTAGCATTTGACTCATATTTTAAGGTCATGATGGTTTGGGCTTATGTATGTCACATTACACTGTCCAAATCTGGCACTAATTTGCTCGTGTGGGCTGTTTCTGGATCGCGAACAAGGGGCTGCTGTCACGTCGTCTCACTTAGCAAACTTTGTTGTTCTATAATCGTCACCGACGTAGGGCAGATGTGTGTGCGGTCAGTTATGGTCAAATGGCAAATGCTGCTTTGTTAGAGGTTATGGGAATTTGTATAGTCCATGACCTCAACTGTCATATATACTTGTTGTTGAATGGAAACTTACAATGCATTTAATTTCATGTCTCTACTTTTACTGTTTGCTACTGCTAGTACTACTTCTACTTTACTACTACTACGACTGTTATTTCTGCTACTACCACTACTGTTGGCACTACTGCTGCTCAGACTTTACTGCTGCTGATGCTGATGCTACTACTACTACAACTACTACTACTACTATTACTGCTGCTGCTGCTATAACTACTACACCTGCTGCTACTGCTTTTTCTACCTCTGGTACTATTCCTCTCGTCCTCTTGCTGCTACTACTACTGCCACTGCATCATCTCATGCTGGAAATATCCACCGTGGTTTACATCCTCTCCCCAGGGTTATTCACCTCTGTATCAAACTCTCTTCCCCGTGTGCTTTTGGTTCTCCCTTTATTTCTTCAACTGCATGGGTTCCTGTACAAAGACATTCCAGTCAAAAAATTATCGAATTTTTTTTTCAACGTGCTATTCGGGAAGTATATTAGCCTTATCCAAGGAAGAGGAAATGCAATACGAAAACTTCATTGTGCGGTATGGTAGACCAGGCCCTTAGCCTTGGCTAGCTGCTGGTCTAGGAGGGAATCTCCGAATGCACTCTCTCGTGATCTGGCAGCGTCAGCGGATTGCTTTCTTCCAAAGATACTGATGTTGTTGTTTTTTTGGAGTAAACAAGGCAGTCCGAGAGAGGGATTATAATGCATGGGCAACAAATGGTCTCTATCATACTGCCCACGCTTTGAGCAATGGAGAGGAGTAACTCTCTTCCCATACCTCCACAGAGCACAATGTAACACTATCGTCTGGAAAGATGGAAAGGTGCCAACAATGTTGGATCCATTTATGAGGAATACTTCTGATGCTGATTCAACATTCAGCATACTGCTAATCAGACCACAAACCCGTGTAGATGCTCAGCAATTAATCTTACGCAGAATACAAAGATTTGTCAGTGAACACGGCAGTTCCATCACTGTCGGGAAAGGGCGGGGAATGTTTTTCGTGGCATCGTTCAGGTGATATTTACAGAACTGTCACTAATTTGCAGCCTTTGGCACTAATAAACAAATGTGTATTACACCTGTCATTAAGCATGATGTAATCTGAGAGAAACAATTATAAATCGATCTCCTGTATTGATCGACACAAGAATTATGCTGGCATCAAGTGTGTGTTGTATGGTGTAACAGATATAGAAATATTGTCATTTAAATCCTGTAGAAAATTTGTGAGAGAGGCTATTTTCTTTCTGAAAGTCACTAGCAGCGCAGACACAAATAAAACATTCGTTAGAGAGGAATAGGGGCTTAGCCCCCATACGTTTTCTAAAACGGTGTGATGGGGCTAAACCTTGTTTAAGTAGACAATAATAACGATAATAGTATGAGGACGAAGTATAAACAGGAAACGCGATGTTGTGACAAGGCACACAAGGCCCCTAATCGAATTGACAGCAGGTCTAAGAGGGAAGTTCCGACATGCGGACACACAGAGCATCACTTCTCTAAACTGGTAGCCTGTGCAAGATGATTTGTTCTAAACATGTTGGTGTTAATTTTTATTTGGAGTAAGCAAAACAAAGCAGAAACATTTAGAGACAGCCATCAGACAGACAGACAGACAGACAGACAGACAGACAGACAGACAGACAGACAGACAGACAGACAGACAGACAGACAGACAGACAGACAGACAGACAGACAGACAGACAGACAGACAGACAGACAGACAGACAGACAGACAGGGAAGATGGAATTTCATCCCTGTTCTTAACTAGGTGTGATTCTCATGTCTCTGTATGGTACAGTGTAGCATAATGGTCTGAAAAGACGAAAATGTGTCTTTAATAACAACAACAAACTCTGCTTAATGACAAATATACTAAACTATCGAAACTTTCCAAGTATCTGAAACATCTTTTAAAAAATTAGTTTCGCAGATTTCCAATTCTGTCACCTTTTTAATTTACAATGTGCACAAATAAATAAGCCGCCACGACATCAAAAATGCATTCTGGTGTATTCGCTTACTGACTAACCCCAGCATTGAGACTCGTTGAGGACAGAACCTGTCTTTTCACATATCTTCACCAGCTTCCCAGCCGGCTGTACAATCGACATACTTCCAGGATGTCTGTCGCTCAAATGCCCCATCTACTTCCCATTAGTTCCATATTTGGCACACAACAAGAAGCTCTGAATACACCCTATTATCTAGTGTTGTGTTCATGTTGTATCTGTTTAAACAACAGACAAACAAAATTGACTTTTCAGCAATTTTCAAAATCCTGTCGACATGTTGAAAAAAAAAATGTTTGTATATGTTCTTCGCAGTTACATTTGTTAACATGTTTTCAGGGGTCTCATTATTATATTTTCTTCTATGTCTCTCTTTATATCCGCCCATCGTTTATTTAAATTGTATTTATCTATATATTTACTTGTCTGCCTTTCAGTGTGTCTGACTGTCTGTCTATCTTTATATCGAAATGTCTGCCTTTCTACACTGTCATCTGTTGTTTGCCTGGTTGTCTGCCTGGTTAATCTTTTTGTATATCTTCATCTCCCTTAAACAGTGTTAAAATATTTGAGGGAGTAAGTCAACATGTGTACATGCAGATTTCGTGTTTGACTCTGTTTGCTGTTTTCAAACGGTTCATCTTGGACACATATACAATCGTTTCAAGGGAAATGCAGTTTTTGCAAAACTCTATTTGTGTTTCATGGAGAGACTGCTGTTATATTGACACTACTGTCCAGGAATTGAATGAAGATGTCAGTCTATTTCTGAAGATCGTGTTCCTATACACTCCAGTCACTATGTACATTTCTTTGAAGTATAGATCCATACCGAACGTTACTAAATAATCATATCACGTCTAACTGCTGTGAACATTTGATTCAGTTTTTAAGTACATATACTGTGTAATTGTCGTCATAGTCTGCTCATGAAAAAGATCTAGGGTTGGCCACCCATGAAGTGTAGCGGTGACTTCTATTCGGCAAATGAAGGAAGCTTGTCAGGAAATGGAATCAAACTATTAAAATTAAACAACAACAAAAAGTATAAAAATAAAGTGACTGCATATGGGAGGAGACAAATCAAATGGTTTGGCTACGGCAAATTCTAGAACTCTCTTATTGCAATTAGAGATGTGAATAACTATTCCTCCTATTGATCTATAACTTGTTATTTAATTTTAAAAAAAAATCTTTTTTATCATTAAAGAGGGTCGCACAGAAATAACAACAATGAGAAGGAGAGCTTTTGCCGAGACCTTTTAACTGATCCTATTCCAGGCAGTCATTCCATTCTTCGTAGCCTTCACTGTCCGTTCTGGTTTTAGACTTCCAGACCGCATAGCATAAACCCCTCTTTCCCGTTTCTCCCATGGCCCCTCTATTTTAACCAAATCCCCTTTTATAGCCTTATCAGGTTTTGCTGCTGGAGGGTTGGCTGTAGGTGGGTTCTTGGTTGCTCCTTTCTTTTCCAATCTGTCACTCTGTCTCCCGGTGTGCCGAGTGACCTGGAACCCCCTGATCACTATTCTGATTTGTTGAGGTAATAAGTGATCAGAAACCAGGATTATCTTGGTATGTCAGTTCGCAGCGTTTTCTGCGTCCGAGCTTGAAGGGCAGACATTGAATCTGTGAAAGAAATATTTTGGACCTTTTAAGGGTAAACATCCATTACAGTCTTTTGGTGGTATACTCTGTTTCCCCGTGAATTATTCACTTTATAGTTTTTAACAGAATTCCCCCTGCATCAAAAAAACTCTTCCAACAATCCCCCCGGGATACCATGTAAATTCCCCCAACCTGCTTAAAGGTACTTTAAATGCTGACCACAGTATAGNACATCTGGACCTTGAAAAAGGTTTGGCAAGGGGGAAATAGCGTCGCTTGGGCCCCACCCCCGGCTTTGGTCCCAAAGAATTTCCCTTTTGTATACGGGGGCCAAGGAGAAATTTGGGTTTTCCAAAAAAACCTCAAAAAACCCCCAAAAAAATACCCTCCAAGAAAATTTTACTTTTTAAAAGTGGATTTTTGGGTTAAAAAGTAAACCAAAAAAGGCAGAAAAAAAAAATAATGTTGTCCAATTACAGGCCTATAAATGGGAATAAGGGCCAATATTTTTTTCTGGGCGAGCCCAATTTTTTTAAATTTTTTTTGTGCAGATTACGGGGTAAAACCGGGTTTTTATCAGCCTTACAGACCAGGGGCGAAAATTGGCAAATCATTTCACGACATTAAAACTTTAAGCTTCCCCCGTTTTTTAAAATCCTCTCCCCCGGGGGAAATTCCCTTTTCTGTTAAAAAACCTCTTTCCCCCCGTGTGCTTTTTGGTTCTAAACTTATTCAGGAAGTATATTAGCCTTATCCAAGAAAGAGGAAATGCAACACGAAAACTTCATTGTGCGATATGGTAGACCAGGCCCTTAGCCTTGGCTAGCAGCTGGTCTAGGAGGGAATCTCCGAATGCACTCTCTCGTGATCTGGCAGCGTCAGCGCATTGCTTTCTTCCAAAGATACTGATGTTGTCGTTTCTTTGGAGTAAACAAGGCAGTCCGAGAGAGGGATTATAATACATGGGCAACAAATGGTCTCTATCATACTGCCCACGCTTTGAGCAATGGAGAGGAGTAACTCTATTCCCATACCTCCACAGAGCACAATGTAACACTATCGTCTGGAAAGGTGCCAACAATGTTGGATCCATTTATGAGGAATACTTCTGATGCTAATTCAACATTCAGTAGACTGCTAATCAGACCACAAACCACGGGTGGGCGCTCAACAATTAATCTTACGCAGAATACAAAGATTTGTCAGTGTACGCGGCAGTTCCATCACCGTCAGGAAAGGGGGAGGGGGGGGGGGGGAAGGAGACTGTTTTTTGTGGCATCGTTCAGGTGATATTTACAGAACTGTCACTAATGTGCAGCCTTTGGCACTAATAAACAAATGTGTATTACACCTGTCATTAGGCATGATGTAATCTGAGAGAAACAATTATAAATCGATCTTCTGTATTGATCGACACAAGAATTATGCTGGCATCAAGTGTGTGTTGTATGGTGTAACAGATGTAGAAATATTGACATTTAAATCCTGTAGAATATTTGTGAGAGAGGCTATTTTCTTTCTGAAAGTCACTAGCAGCGCCGACACAAATAAAACAGTCATTAGAGAGGGATAGGGGCTTAGCCCCAATACGTTTTCTAGAACGGTGTGATGGGGCTAAACCTTGTTTAAGTAGACAATAATAACGATAATAGTATGAGGACGAAGTGTAATCTGGAAACGCGATGTTGTGACAAGGCACACAAGGCCCCTAATCGAGTTGACAGCAGGTCTAAGAGGGTAGTTCCGACATGCGGACACACAGAGCATTATTCATCTAAACTGGTAGCCTGTGCAAGATGATTTGTTCTAAACATGTTGGTGTTAATTTTCCCTTGGAGTAAGCAAAACAAAGCAGAAACATGAAGAGACAGACAGACAGACAGACAGACAGACAGACAGACGGACAGACAGACAGACAGACAGACAGACAGACAGACAGACAGACAGACAGACAGACAGACAGACAGACAGACAGACAGACAGACAGACAGACAGACAGACAGACAGACAGACAGACAGGGAAGATGAAATTTCATCCCTGTTCTTAACTGGGTGTGATTCTCATGACTCTGTATTGTACAGTGTAGCATAATGGTCTGGAAAGACGAAAATGTGTCTTTAATAACAACAACAAACTCTGCTTAATGACAAATATACTAAACTATCGAAACTGTCCATGTATCTAAAACATCTTTAAAAAAATTAGCTTCGCAGATTTCAAATTCTGTCTCCTTTTTTGTTTACAATGTGCATAAATAAATAGGCCGCCACGACATCGAAAATGCATTCTGGTGTATTGGCTTACTGACTAACCCCAGCATTGAGACTCGTTGATGACAGATCCTGTCTTTTCACATATCTTCACCAGCTTCCCAGTCGGCTGTACAATCGACATACTTCCAGGATGTCTGTCGCTCAAATGCCCTTTCTACTTCCCATTAGTTCCATATTTGGCACACAGCAAGAAGCTCTGAATACACCCTATTATCTAGTGTTGTGTTCATGTTATATCTGTTTAAACAACAGTCAAACGAAATTGTCTGTTCAGCAATTTTCCGAATCCTGTCTTAGGGGTCTCATTATTATATTTTCTTCTATGTCTCTCTTTATATTCGCCCGTTTTTTTTTTTTTTTTTTACTTATATATTTACTTGTCTGCCTTTCAGTGTGTCTGACTGTCTGTCTATCTTTATATCGGAATGTCTGCCTTTCTACACTGTCATCTATTGTTTGCCTGGTTGTCTGTCTGGTTAATCTTTTTGTCTATCTTCATCTCCCTTAAACAGTGTTAAAATATTTGAGAGAGTAAGTCTACATGTGTACATGCAGATTTCGTGTTGGACTCTGTTTGCTGTTTTCAAACTGTTCATCTTGGACACATATACAATCGTTTCAAGGGAAATGCAGTTTTTGCAAAACTCTATTTGTGTTTCATGGAGAGACTGCTGTTATATTGACACTACTGTCCAGGAATTGTATGAATATGTCAGTCTATTTCTGAAGATCGTGTTCCTATACACTCCAGTCACTATGTACATTTCTTTGAAGAATAGATCTATACCGAACGTTACTAAATAATCATATCACGTCTAACTGCTGTGAACATTTGATTCAGTTTTTAAGTACATATACTGTGTAATTGTCGTCATAGTCTGGTCATGAAAAAGATCTAGGGTTGGCCACCCATGAAGTGCTGCGGTGACTTCTATTCGGCAAATGAAGGAAGCTTGTCAGGAAAAGGAATCAAACTATTAAAATTAAACAGCAACAAAAAGTATAAAAATAAAGTGACTGCAAATGGGAGGAGACTAATCAAATGTTTTGACTACGGCAAATTCTAGAACTCTCTTATTGCAATTAGAGATGTGAATAACTATTCCTCCTATTGATCTATAACTTGTACATAAAATACACTTTTTTTTTTTAATCAATAAAGAGGGTCGCACAGAAATAAGAACAATAAGAGGGAGAGCTAATCCCGAGACCTTTTAACTGTTTCTATTCCAGGCAGTCATTCCATTCTTCGTAGCCTTCACTGTCCGTTCTGGATTTAGACTTCTAGACTGTGTCTAGAACATGAGTTTTTCCGTGTTATAAATCTAGTTTACTAGTATAAAGACTGTTGGTTTCTCACTTTCACTCAGATGCACTTCGACTTTAAAGGGAAGACTCATAATTAGTCGCTATTTATGATATCGTTTAATCCCAGGGAGTTGTACTTAAGACAATCTGAACAAGTAACAAACGGGACCTAATGAAACATCCTAAATTAATGTAATAACTTTCTGTGAAAGCAGTAAAAACATGGTTTTATTTTTGGAATGAACGAGCAACGCATAGCGAGTTGTCAAATACTGAAAGAGTTATTCATACGCAGTAATGGGGATAGTTAGTTAGTCAGTCGACAGATTATCCTCATTGTATGTCGAATTACTCAGTCCATGAGTACTCGGATTCCCTCCTCAGTAAATCCCGCAGGGTGTAGCGGCTAACGACACCAGTTCTGTGTTCGTTTATTCTTCTTATCTGGTTACCAGCGTAGTGTTCTTGTTTGGAATCACCTTGTTTAATTTACCGTTCTTGCAGTCTGACCATGGTTGCAGATTCACAGTTCTAAATTGGTCAACTCTCTTAGATCATTCAGTATATCAGCCTGGTCCATGGCTTGTCCGGCTTTCACAGTAGCCTTACCTGCAGGTCGATCAGCTTTCTTTTTTCTTTGTACCCCCACATGTCCTGGCCCGAAAATGAAACTAATCCTTGTCAGCCGTGAACGTTGTAGAGCCACCAACCACTGCCTTCGGACCCAGCCCTTCTCTACCTTCCTGAGCATACTCATCGAGTCACTGAGAAAGCAGACCCCAATAAAAATCTCTAGTCGTGTTACTGATCTAGTTACAGCCATGACCCCCAAAGTCAGACTACTTGTAATTACGACAAAAGCTCCATAATTTTCCTTCACAACTCTCCCTCCTACCTGAGCTGTGAAAGTCCACGAGCTTCTAACATGACGAATTACAAGCTCATCTGTGTAAACAACAGCATCACCCTCTAGAGCAGTCTCAAAAATCAAGTCTCTAACGTCTGCTTCTACAGCATCCGGACTCTGTTATCAACATTTTATGTCTAGTTGGATGCAAACAGAAAAAGATGTACAGCACTCTGAAGGCACCTGTACCCACTCCTCGCCGGGTTCTATGCCCTCGAGTGAACATAACTGTAAAATAATGTCCTCGGCTTGACCCATCCACGATTTCACTCTTTATAAGTTGCTGCCTTTTGTCTTCCTAATGTCACTATGTAATGGATGCGGCGTCCGTGGCATAGGTATTGCGAATCCGACTCGTAATTCCAATGTACCGCGAGCGAAACTTACTGCTGGCTGCGTGGATTTTTATCATGGTAAGGGGCGTCGCAGGTCAACCCAACCTAAAATGGGTATCAGGATGTATATCCTGGTGAAGTAAAGACGGCCTGCGTAATGCTGACCACATTACCCACCTAGTGCCGATTGGTCTGTAAAAATATGGGTGCTCTTTCCATTCGCCCGATGCTCCTAAGGCGTTAAAAGAGATCTTAACTTTTTTTACTTTCTATGTAATGGATGTTGTGTGTCCGCGTTGACTATGAGGTAGGTACGTGCTCGGGAAATTTGTTTCTGTCTTCTGTAGTTGAAAAATCAATAAGGTAGCGCATCGCCCTGCATGCTGTATCTCTTGTGCACCCAAGTAATAATGCACATAGCCTTGTTCTGTATCCTTTCCATACTTTCCATCTGCTTATGGCGGAGAGTTAAGATCGCGTTCGCTTATTCAAAAACAGAAAGGACCACAGAAGACACACAAGACGCTGCTCACAGTTTGGCGCCGCCATCACTCTCATCGCAGTCAGATTCCACTTGTCTTTCATTATAGACTGATCTATGTGCTCAGTAAAAGCAAGACTTTCATCAAACTGTATCCCCGAGTATTGCATTTCATGCATTTTTTCCACAACCTCAGAACACAGACTAACAACCGGTGTTGGAGTTTTCATAATATAGTTATTCAAAGAGAACTATGTCACTGCTGCCTTCGTTGTGTTGACCAGTGCACCAACTTCACCACCACAAGTGCTTCTGCGATTGAGCTCTTTTTGTAGTTCTTCAGCAACCTTCTCTTCACCCTTACCCTGACGATACACTAACACATCATCAGTATAAGACAGTGTTCTTCCGGGTCCTGTGATTTGTTCGCCTGTGATTCTCACTGTCTAAGCGTTGAACAGTACAGGAGATAATGGCGATCCATGTGGCAAGCTGGGATGTATTGTTGTTGGTTCAGAAGTCCAACTGTCACATCTAAACACTACTTTTCGTTGGAAGAGGTCGGAGGAGATCCAATGAAGCAGAAATTGACTTATCTGGAGTTCAAGAAGCTAACAGATCAGGAAATCCAAAGGTGTTCTGTTGTACGCATGCTCAAGATCAATTGCCGCAGCACACGTTTCAGTACCTGAGTGGAAGCCTTCATACACATCATGAGCAAAAAACCGCAGCATTGGTCAATCTGTTTTTTTTTTTTTTTTTATTGACGGTACCCTCCAGGGGTAGGTGGAAGAAGACCTCGCCTCTCAAACTGATGTGAAATTTTTCTGGCCATTATCATTTTGCACCGTTATTATCCGATATCCTGAATTCGTGTGTGATCTTTGCCAGGTTTTTGCAGAGGTATTAGATAGCCGTGTAGTCACTCTGCACTGATACTAGCACTCGTAATAATATTGTTGAGCATTTCTGCTAGCTCTTCAGCTCATCTTCACTATACCTACTAATGTCATCATATCTGATACCATCTGGACCTGGTGTACCCATATTTGTTCGTCGTAGCACAGCCTAGATCTCATACACTGTCACTATATCATCTGCTGCAAACTTCTGTGACTTACACCTATCAGAGGTAATCGCTTTAGCCGAACTGCGTCCTGTCATATCGGTCTGACTGCTCTGCTGTATAAATTGTTCTATCAGCGCCTTGCCTTTTTTTTCCCAGACCTCCTCCAGGTGAGGTCGGCGCACTGGGAGTCAGGAATGCTCTTATTTGTGTGTGCAACGTTCATACTTTTATGTAGTCGCCAGAACTATAGACTGATCAGAATTACAAAGTGAAAAAGAGGGTAATTGAATGAGAGAAAGCCGTGAAGAAAAAATACGATTTGACACAAGGAAAAGATACCATTCTATCAGCCAGTGACATCATCGTCAGATTTTTCGCCTGGGTTAGGCGAACAAGGTTTTCCACTTCTTGCCATTTTCAACATCACATTCCAGAACTGGGGTGGGGGGGTGTGGGGGTGGGGGTGGGGGTAACACCCTTGCGTTTCATGACACAGAGAATTATATAGTTCCGAAATGTGAAAGCCTGAAAATGTGGTGAACAACTTAGAGATATAATCAGAAGTGGTTGTTAGTGGACTCTAATCTAAACTAGCTGGATCACTTGGGAAAGTGAACAAATTCTGAAGCTGTTGGAAATATAGCAGCGCAAAGAAGACTTCTTAAGATAATTCAGCAGCGATGTTTAATATGGCTTGGGCAAATTCCAGTACCTACAGAAACAGTAATGAAACTTTCAATGTATTTTATGACACAAAGCACAATACTCCGTAGCTTCAACTATTACCCCCAGGAATCTTCAAGACACCTCTGGGAGCGAGTGAACAGTGCGGAAGCGCAAATAGATCATTACCAGGGGATCTAGCCGACGCTCAACACTCAAGGGAAGGGCGAGACAGATACACAATCAGACAGTTACTGGTGCCATTGGAATTGGAACTCTTCGTTTGCTGCTGAAGATAGGGACGGAGCGCTCTGGGGGTGTCTCGAGTGCTGTGACGTCGATTCTTAATTGAACATTCAACATTCAGTCTTCAAGACACCCACCCTCGCGAACCAGAGGAGTGATTACAACACAAAACCAAGAACGCTAAGGAAATGTCTTACCTACTTGGCCATGGAAACACCACCAAAGAGAATGCTGCAGGACAACATACTAGAGGTAAAGAGGACCGAACAGGCAAAGACAGAACAGGCAAAGACAGAACAACATTGGTAAAACAGGTATGTTAGACCCAGTAAGTGCAGACGTTCGTGGAATTAAAGAGTGCGACACAAGACAGACAACTGTTTCGTGACATTTTTGGGGAAAGCATTGGTATCAAGGTCAAAAGCGCGGAAATATGTAGAGATTCCCAAGCACCTCAACACATTAATAGTTGCATAATGTAACTTCAAGATTCTACGATTGTATTGCTAACCCTCCCCCTTTTTTCCCAACATCCAATTTTACCATTTTTATAGCTTAGCTAAGCAACATAATATAGCTTAGCTGCAGGAGTGTCAAGAAAAGACAGAATCATGAAATCAGACGAATGCTAGGAATAAAGCCAGTCTTACAAGTCATCAAGGAACAACAAATAAAGTGGTTTGGACACCTAACAAGAATGCCCTGGTACTGTTTGCCACAGCGAGCCACACTAAAACGTTACAACGGGTATAGAGCGAGTGGAAGACCTAAGAAAAGATGGAGTTATGGCATTAAGAACAGCCTTAAAAAAAAATTAACATTAGTCTAAATAGAGAGAAGAAGAAGAAGAAGAAGAAGAAGAAGAAGAAGAAGAAGAAGAAGAAGAAGAAGAAGAAGAAGAAGAAGAAGAAGAAGAAGAAGAAGAAGAAGAAGAAGAAGAAGAAGAAGAAGAAGAAGAAGCTAAGCAACATTTTACATAACGAAAATAATGAATGAAGGAATATTGTTATAAAAATAAAAATGGTGTAATCACTAATGTGGATATTAAGCGAAATGAATTAATCAAGAATTGACATGGTTGCACTGAAATGTTCCCAGATGTTCTGGCACCTTCCTCTGAAGTCAGCAACAAATTTCAGTACTGATGGTGCCAACTGCAACGTGATTCAAAGTTCGCATGTGTGTTCTCCTGCACGCTGGGAAACATTCTAGGCTCTCTGATTACTCCCAGCAGAAACAGTATCCGCCTTTATTTCAGCTTAGCAGAAACAGTATCTCCGAGTATTGATACTCTGATGTTCGGCTGCCCTGTCCACTTGATCATTTAAAGTCTTCACCGCGTCCACTTTATCAAAAAGTAGCTCACCATTCGGTCGAACAGCAGCAGTGAATCTGTCAGTTTTTACCATGCAGACGTGAAAGTTCTGATCTGAGTTTTATCAAGCCTTGCAAACCACTCTGCATCGGTTTCTATTTTCTGAAGCATTCTTCGCTGGTCAGTCACAGCATGCCAGGGCTATGCTACATTGTAAACATCGCAAAGTTGTAACGTTATATGTGGAGCTCTTTAAAACAAAACAGATGGGACAAAATTAACGTCCTTCTACCTGTTCACTGTAATCCCACCCGCACGTTCCACTATAATGATGTCACATGGACGAGTGTTTCCATTGATCATCTGTTTTACAGATGCCACTATTTCTCTAGATATCCATTCCTGTCATGCTTGGTACAAAGAAACTATCAGTCATACATGGTCAAGGTATAAGAGCGCTTACAAAGAAAGCAACGCGCTCACAAAGAAAACGGCATTTGAATCGGGCATTAGCTAGGGGGTCAGCATGTGTGTATGTCATGTTTTTTATTTAGGCCTGTATTTTCAGAAGCCTGTACTTATTCTAGCTTATTCGCTTGTCGATCTTACTGTTTGTTAACTTTGTGTCTACATGTCTCTGTATATTTCGGACGGTGATAAAGAAGCCAGATTTTGGACCCAGATTTTTTTTTTTACCTGCCTTGTACCCTAATGTTTCCAGTCAGTACCAATGCATTTATTTATTATTTTATAACAAAACAAAAACCCAGATAATTCTGGAACGAGAGTTCATTACAGAGCACACGCGAATCTGGACACGGTAATTAATGTGTTTAATAATTAAGTATTGCTTTGTCTGTGAACAAAAGCAACTTATATACTTTAAATACACACATACAGACATATAAACGAATGTGAGCAGCAACGCCTTTCTACGTGGGTGTGGTGGTCATTTGTCAGCAAGTGCAGCTGGGCGGACAAAAATAGCTTTAGCCTTTCACGGCTCATTGTTAAAGTGTAACCAGGCAGGCTGCAAACAGCTGTGTCTGTCAGTGTGGAATTCACGAGGCTTTCAGCTGTTACATCTTACAGTACATGCTGTGTGTTGTTGGTCATCATGTTCGTCCAGAAACTTCTGCTACCATACAGTATAACCATCAGCTATTTCCTACAGTGCGCACCAGTGGCAGCCTGGAGATTTAGGCATTGTGAGGCACTGTGAGCACCCCTCCCACCCCCCCAACAAAACTGTAAGAGGACTCAGCTTTCCCCAATCCCTCCTATGTATGGAAGTTCTGTTTTAAAGTTGTCTATATATTGATATTTGAAAATATCGTAACTATTTACACTCAGCATAATACTATTATTATTATTATTATTATTATTAAGCTCTTTAACAGTTCCTTGAGTCCTGCTTAGAATTTTTCTAACAGATACCCCCCTCTCCCTCATGAATGTTTTCTTTGTGTTGACGGTCCAGATATGGACTGCTTTAATCTCCGATGGACCGGCTAGCAAAATAGCAGTTATACCGGGTCACCACAAAACTTAAGTCCAGTCTGGGTGTGTCTTGAGTTTATGGTTTTAGCTTATACTTTTTTTTTTCCTGCTTTGTGGCTTGTGTTATCATGCATGTTCACATCCTTCTCTCATTTGTACTGCCGATTACTTGTTTTTTGCATACCCATCCATGCCTTGATGCCAGATTGTCTGACATTTTCTCTCTTGATATATCCCCTGTCTATTTCTTGCCTCTCGTCCCCTCTCATGCCGACCCCAAGAATGTGAACTCTCAGCAGTTTTCAGTGAGAGTTAATTTCTCTTAAAACATATTTATTACATTGTTTGTCTGGCTAATCTGTCACATTATAGCAAACATAATCATCAGCTTCCTCGCACTTTCTTACTAATCTGTTAACTATATAGGCGTCGAATGAAGAGCGTGTGTGAAGGTTGCTAAAAAGAAATAGCAAATTCCTTTGTTTAAAGCGACGGAAAATACCTCTACTAGTAGGTGTGTATAATTGTCTACAGTGTTTGTAGCATGAAAGCCAAATTCTCAGACAATGATTGCCTAATACACTCTATAATTGAAGATTATATCTGAACCTAGCCAGCTCGAACTCACACATTCCTTTGTTTAAAGTGGCAGAAAGTGCTTCAACAAGGGGTTCACTATAAGTGTCTACAATGTTTTCTACTCAAACATTATTTATACCTTAATTTCACTGAATCAAGCAGATTTGACGAAGACACTGCTTTACCTGTTCTCTGCCAAACTGACTTGAGTGTTTTCTTTCTGTGCCGTCATTGTGTGCCTAAGCTTTCCTGTCAGACTTTCTTTCGTCTGCTAATTGTTTTATTTCTTGTTTATAATATGCGAACTGGGGTCGAAAATAAAAGAGATGTGCGTAACTTGGGGTAAGATTGGACTGTTTGCGATCGGGGCCGAGTAAACATAATTGAGTACATTCTCCTTGCTGGTAGCACGTCGGGTAGGTTGCTGACTCTTCAAAGAAACATTAGGTGATCAGCTGCAGGTCTCAGGGATACAGACAGCTTAACGTCTATCACGTAATGTTTTAATAAATGTGGCATCCCGCTTAACTGCCACCTGTTAACTTGGTCCGTCGCAGTGTCTGCAGTGGTATCTATGTTACTGTGTATCTAAGAAATGTGTATTTAGCACTATAGATAGTGCTCTTGTCTAATAGTACAGACGTTCAGGTTTCACTTATGTAGATTGTTCACGTGTTTTAATGGTTCACCTAGGTAGATGATTCACCTGTGTAGATGGTTCATTTGTGTAAATTGTTCACTTACGTAGATAGTTCACTTATGTAGATGGTTCGCTTATGTAGATGTTTCACTAATGTAGACGATTCACTTATATAAATGGTTCAGATATGTAGATAGTTCACTAATAAAGATTGACAGACAGACACAAAGACGTATATGTATCTCCATGGGCTAGGCGGATAGAAGCGCGAAAATGAAACTCTCTAGAAGAAGAAGAAAAAGACGAAGAAGAAGAAGAAGAAAAAGAAAAAGAAGTGGAAGAAGAAGAAAAAGAAAAAGAAGAAGAAGAAGAAGATGAAGAAGAAGAAGAAAAAGAAGAAAAAGAAGAAGAAGAAGAAGAAGAAGAAGAAGAAGAAGAAGAAGAAGAAGAAGAAGAAGAAGAAGAAGAAGAAGAAGAAGAAGAAGAAGAAGAAGAAGAAGAAGAAGAAGAAGAAGAAAGACGACGAAGAAGAAGAAGAAGAAGAAGAAGAAGAAGAAGAAGAAGAAGAAGAAGAAGAAGAAGAAGAAGAAGAAGAAGAAGAAGAAGAAATTAAAGAAAGTCAGTTCATAAAAGACATACAGATCGTTGTCATGACAGAAGATATGGGATAACACCAAGTCTCCTAGGGACAAGAATTCCTGCTTCCTTTTGCCTAAAAGTCATTGAACTCCCGCAGTGTCTACCGGGGCGTTTTGTTCTACCTGTCCACACTCGCTAACGGAGCGGAAGTTAACAACCTGTGTGCCCAATCCCATAATCCTCTTTGCATGCATCAGTTGCTAACCCGACTAGTGAAGGTCTGTTATAAATATGATTAAATCTAGAGCAAATAATATGAAGTCTGCAGCTCTGCTCCAATTTCTTCGGCCCTTTCATGGGTCTGGTTTTTTCTTTTGTTGTTGTTGCTAGCAGCAGCTTGAAATCTTGCAATGCGACACCTGGGTTTGCTCGTCAAATATACTCTCTTGTGTTGACTTTAAGCAACATGAAAGTGCAGAGAAGGCAAGTTGAATGTTGAAGTATTGGTTCGGTTTTATTCGTACTGTCCTGGTACAGATCGGCTGAGATGCAATACCGTTGTCCTGTGTTCAGAAAAATAGTTGAAACATTGATTTACTTTGAGGCAATGACAATGACAGATTACAGTGAAATTAATACAATGAGTAAGATTAATTGCTGTTTACAGTATGTAAGATAAACTAGTGTGTACTTGACTTGACTTTCTACCCCACTAGGACATCACACAAGCGATAAACACCCGATGACACAAAGTGCCACCATGTGGATGAGGATCACCGTGGAGAGGTCCCAGAAACCGCGTTCAGACAATTGGCCATATTTATGGCCTGCCTATATTGCGGCCTCTGGCAAAAGCCAGAGTGGGGCTTCAAATAACAGAAAATTACGTCCTTAAAAGGACGTAGGGAATATATTATGCTAAGTGTGTACTTTTTTTTCTTCAGCTATCGACGCTTTATATGCTAATTTCCCACATGGGTCATAAACAGAGCTTAACGCTGGACGTCTTAACCAGTGACCTATATTTTGTCCAGGTCCCTCTGTGTATAAATAGAGAAGGCCGTGATTTTGTCTAATATTGTTTAAATCCAATTTCGTTCTTTTTAGGACGAAATTTTTTGTCATTTGAAGCACTACTCTGGCTTTTGCCAGGGACCGCAATATAGGCAAGCCATATATATGGCCAAATGTCTGAACGCGGTTTCTAGGACCTCTCCACGGCGATCCTCATCCACATGGTGGCACTTTGTGTCATCGGGTGTTTATCGCTTGTGTGATGTCCTGGTGGGGTAGAAGTTCAGTTCAGTTCAGTTCAATTTGTCTAATAGCATAGCTCCAATTGACCAGATTTCTTCTGTCTGACTAGCAGAATGTGGGAGTCGTATGACAGTTGTCACGTGTCATTATTAGTGCTTCCCTTTATGAACCAAAAAAGACACTCTGAAGTAGTTATTATGTTGAGATGTTGGCTCTCACTGGTGAAGGCGGAATTCCGCGGTTAGTCTTTGAAATACTGGCACCCGACTATTGCAGTCTCTGCTGGTCTTGTATGTATCACAGAGATAAAGAATAGAATAGGTAAGGCTAGAACTGCATTTTACAAAATGAAGAACATTTCGTGTAATAAATCCACTACGTTGGAGGTTAGAAAAAGAATTATTGCATGCTATATAGAGCCAGTTTTAACATACGATTGTGAAGCCTGGCCGATTAATCAACAAGCCGAACGAGATCTTGAGGCCTTGGAGATGTGGTTTTACAAAAGAATCCTTAGAATTCCGTGGACAGCTAAGAAGATCAACCCAGACGTTTTAAAAGAGGCGAGTACTCGAAGACAACTTATCACAAACATTAGAAGGAGACAGTCATTATTTTTTGGTCATGTTATAAGAAGAGGGATAATGGAGCATTTTTTTACCCCTGGAAAGATCTGTGGAAAGAGAGACAGAGAAAGACAGTGTTAGAAGATTCTTGACAGTATTTTGTAATGGCATGGAGGGGTGTCAGCACACGAACTAATACACGCGGTTGCGGATCGCAGATTGTGGAGAGGCATGATCGTCCACCCCAATCGGCAAGGTACTTGATGACGATGATTGGTCTTGTTTTATCTGTCAACAAGTTGCGTAAAAATGGAATCTCTATAAATATGTAGTCAGTTTCATTACGAATTTTATTTTAATCGGACTTATCCATGTGTAAATAAGTTGTGGGTGCTACTAATAACGGTACTTTCCGACTATCATACTAAACGACCATGCTGATTCGACTAGTTTTACTCCTCTCTTGTTTCATATACAAGTCATATCACAATTCATATTCACAAGTAACATCTTCATTTCTTAATTTCCCAAACTGTGCAATGGTCTCCTAACACAAAAGTTGTTAAATTTTTTACATGATGTTATAGCCATATCAAGTTGCTTGTATCTCCTGAATCATTTTCTTCTCTGTACTTTCGTAGTAGGAAATAAAAAATGTGCAGGACCTTTTGTACGTCAGCGGAGTAGGGGGCCTTTGATGCTGTAAAGACTAATCGGCATTCGGTGGGTGATGTTATCAGCATCACGCCTGCCTCCTTTACTTCCCAGGATATTGTCTTGTACTCGTTTAAGTCCACATCGGGGCCAGGGTTAATTTTAATAATAATGTCCCCATGCATATCTGAATCTAAGACCTTCGGATGGGCAGGCGAGTGTCTGGCCATTAGGATATAGCTGCTTCCTCAATGTGCTGCTGGTCCATCACGAGTGATGAAGACCACTTTCATCCAAAGTAGTAATGATCAATGATTATGAATACGAAGGTGGCCGATTAGTCCAATATGAGCCAGGAAAGTTCATGAGCAGTTCGGACAACAGATGGAAGCCGCAGTAAGTGTGGGATTAGCAGGATTTTCTTTATAGTCTGCCTCCGTTTCTCTGCCTGTGAAAGCTCCGCTGCCTGGCAGGCCGATGCACCATGCCTGAAGGACGTACGTCATCCAGAACGGTCTTGTGCAGCAGCCTCAAAGGTCGCTGTGTTGAGAGCAGTCTTCAGAGTGTCCTAACAGCGTTTTTTCTGTTCCCCCCCCCCCCCATGACTTCTTCCCTTGCTGGAGCTCGCCATAAAATACTCTCATTGGGAGAGATCGTCTGGCATGCGGGCTAGGTGACCAGCCCAGCGCAGCTGACAATTCTTCAGATTCATATGGATGCTAGGCAGGTTTGCCTTATCAAGAACCACAGTATTTGGGATCTTATCTTGCCATTTGATTCTGAGCAGCTTTCTGAGACAGGTTATATAAAAATGATTCAACTTTTTAGCATCCCGCTGATACACAGTCCACGTTTAGCAAGCGTAGAGCAGTACTGGAAGAATTACTGCATTGTAAACCTTTAGCTTGGTCAGCAGGGAGATACAACTTCTGTTTATATTTGGATGAAAGTGACTTGCGCAAGGACTTGGATTTAAGTGAGAAAGAGTTGCGCAATTCGTCGATCCCACTCTCTTGCCTGTGTCCATCTTGATCCAATGGCAGGATAATGTCGAGACGATTGGAAATGGACCTGGGTGCATTGGATGACCAAGGCGTTTTAAGTGCCCTGCCTTGCTCGAAGCTCTCCACAGAGCCTGCTGGTAAACGCCTTTTTGTCATTTGAACTAATAAGAAGTTTCATCCGCGCCTGCTCAGAACATAGTGCATAGACGTCAATTATTTTAATATCTTTTATTTTAGCAATAAAAAAAAAAAACTAATAGAACTCAATCTAACATTGTGAAATATCCATTTACTGTTTTGTGTCTTTCACTTTTTAACATCGTAGGTACAGAAAGAGGATAGGAGATTTGAATCCCTTGCATACCGAAGTCTTTTTGACTAAGTTTGTCTGTACTGGTCTAAGTACTATTCTCTTTGATTAGGTTTGTCTCAGCCAATACCCTCATTATCTATCGCTAGATGATTGTATTCATTCTTTTCACACCACTCTTGGTGTTTTTACTGTGTCCTTTGTGACGTGTGCGCTCACATTCCACATTCCAATAACTAATGAGCATCGTATCTTGACTACACCTGTTAGCCATGATATTTGTTCAAGACAGTTCCTGAATTTCACTCGATGTTTTTTCAAGTTGAATGAGTGAGTGACTTTCAAACCTAGGAATACCGCGCATGGAGCGATAAACACCCGGTGACACAAAACGCCACTATCTGGATGGCAATTACCCGGGTACATGTCCTAGAAAGCCCTGTTTAACCGTTGGGTTATATTAGGGCCACCGAATACAGCCGGCGTGGGGCTTAAAGTAGCATAAAATTCTGTCCCACATTGGGGCGACGTTAGTTTCAGTTGAATCAACTGTGCGTTTATGTGGGATTTACGCTCTATAAATACTTACAGCAGGTTACAAGTTATGTAAGGCTATGCCCGGCGAGCTAGCTAAGTTGGTTAAACCAGCTGCTCTGCGACCGGGTGACAAACTCCTTGTGGTCCGAGTTCACGCTTGCGGGTAGGCAGAAAAGCTACATATTTTCCAGATTTACGGTATCTATCATGGAATCAACGCCTAAGGGTTGCGATATCCACAGTACCAAGCCAATGGGTTTCTAAAGGTTTCTAGTGGGAAAAAATGTCAAGACTATGTTCATTGCAGGTAGGTAGTCCTGTAGTTTTTCATTGTGGCATTCTCTGTCTGGTACAGGTAATTTGGTGAATAGTTTTGAAAAAATCGTAGTTGATCGACACTTGTATCCGTCCTCAGCCAATCTTGACTTTACGAAACTCTGTAATGCTGTTAGGCGAGTACTCCAGCACTGCTCTTAAGATGACCCGCTCGCTGACACAGAAAAGGAGTAAGTTGCATTGCCTGTGGGGAGAAAAAAGTCTAACCGAAATTTTCAGTGTATTTTAATGTACTACTAGAGTTTAAAGATTAAAGGTTAAAGAGGATCGACTTTTTTGCACCACGTTTTATCCCTAATAGCTCGGTATTTTTCCGCAGAACGGCAAGCTGCCTGACGAGAGTGTCGCACAAAGCACGAACTCCGTAGTTCCGGCGACAACCCTATGTAAAAATTGCACTGGTGAACTAAAGGTCGGAGCCGTGAAACGAAACCACGACCTTCAAAGCACGAGGCAAACAGCTTGACCACTTCGCAAAAGAAGACCCTCCAGTACTAGGGTGAGTGACCCAAGTATATTAGAGTGAAGTTTTTTTTTTTTTTTAACTCACAGCCCTTTTTGTCCGGAAGAGAAGGCTAGCGAGTTCCACCCTGATGGGCAAGAGAGAAGGGTAGCGAGTTCCACCCTGATGGGCAAGAGAGAAGGCTAGCGAGTTCCACCCTGATGGGCAAGAGAGAAGGGTAACTAGCTCCACACTGATGGGCAAGAGAGAAGGGTAGCTAGTTCCACCCTGATGACCAAGAGAAAAGGATAGCTAGTTCCACCCTGATGACCAAGAGAAAAGGATAGCTAGTTCCACCCTGATGACCAAGAGAAAAGGATAGCTAGTTCCACCCTGATGACCAAGAGAAAAGGATAGCTAGTTCCACCCTGATGGGCAAGAGAGAAGAGTAGCTAGCCCCCCCCCCCCCTCTGATGGCCAAGAGAGAAGGGTAGCTAGTTCCACCCTGATGGGCAAGAGAGAAGGGTAGCTAGTTCCACCCTGATGGCCAAGAGAAAAGGGTAGCGAGTTCCATCCTGATGGGCAAGAGAGAAGGGTAGCTATCTCCACCCTGATGGCCAAGAGAGAAGGGTAGTTAGCTCCACCATGATGGGCAAGAGAGAAGGGTAGCTAGCTCCACCCTGATGGGCAAGAGAGAAGGGTAGCTAGTTCCACCCTGATTGTCAAGAGAGAAGGGTAGCTAGCTCTACCCTGATGGCCAAGAGAGAAGTGTAGAGAGTTCCACCTTGATGGGCAAGAGAGAAGGGTAGCTAGTTCTGCCAGTCTCGACAAATCGAACAACATCAAATTCGACGACCGCCCAGTGTTAATAATGTTATCATTTGATCAGGAATGATCATAGCACAAATTGATGCCATGTGATAGTACTTTCCTTACAAACCCTAATGGATCAGTCACAGTTACGATGGTTTTGATATGCATACAGAATGGGAGAAAATCGGCCACTATCCCAGGCATGAGAGGCTAATTACCAGGGAACTAGACCTCCAGGGTGACCCAGCGTCCACTGTAAAGACAACATCCAACAGTCCCTATCTGACAGGAGATTGCAATGGAGCAAAACCAGAAAGAAAAAAACTGCTTATGGAGAAGTCTGGCGATCTCTCTGGCAAACCTGTACACCCCAAGTTAGAAGAGGAGCGACTAAGTAAGTAATCAGTTATGGTCGCTACTAGTAGTAAAACATTTTCAGGTATATTAAGTTTGCCCAAGTCTTATGTTTGATGTTCGCTATGATTCATTGACTGATTCTTGGTGTATTCAAGTAACGTGTTGGTTGCACCATTCCATGATATCTGTAAGATGTGCTGCTGAACCAAAGTGGTCCTATTGATACCACTGTAATAAAGGCATTGTTTGTACCATTTTATTTATGTAATCCCCGCCGAACGAAACTATTATTTCTTCTTTTCTTTTCCCTTTATATCTTGTAATGATTCAGGACTGCATGACTGGGAGTTCTGAGCCATACTATTCGACGCGACAATTCTCTGTTTATCCTCTCTTGCGTGTTTGCCCTGTGTCATTAAGACATTCTTTCTTGTGCTTTACTGTGCTATAAAATAATAGGAAGCTTGAAGTAGTGTAGAGACCCTCAAGCATGCCTGCCGGTCTGGTAGTTGTATGTTCAGACATTTTCTTTTTAATATTTCACTCCCAGTTCTAAAACTTGGACCGGGAAATGTTATCGAAAGTAAAGGTAGTCAGTGTGATATTTACTGCATCAAGCATTGAGTGCCGACTGATATTTTGTATACATGGGACTGCACATATATTGACTAGGCATTTCTAGGACTAGACATATTTGGGACTAGACATATATGGGACTAGACATATATGGGACTAGACATATATAGGACTAGACATATATGGGACTAGACATATATGGGACTAGACATATATAGGACTATACATTTATGGGACTAGACATATATGGGACTAGACATATATAGGACTAGACATTTATGGGACTAGACATATATAGGACTAGACATATATGGGACTAGACATATATAGGACTAGACATTTATGGGACTAGACATATATGGGACTAGACATATATAGGACTAGACATATATAGGACTAGACATATATAGGACTAACATATATAGGACTATACATATATAGGACTAGACATATATAGGACTAGACATATATAGGTCTAGACATATATGGAACTAGACATATATAGGACTAGACATATATGGGACTAGACATATATTGGACTAGATATATATAGGGCTAGACATATATAGGGCTAGACATTTATGGGACTAGACATATATGGAACTAGACATATATAGGACTAGACATTTATGGGACTAGACATATATGGAACTAGACATATATAGGACTAGACATATATGGGACTAGACATATATGGGACTAGATATATATAGGGCTAGACATATATAGGACTAGACATTTATGGGACTAGACATATATGGAACTAGACATATATAGGACTAGACATATATAGGACTAGACATATATAGGACTAGACATATATAGGAATATACATATATAGGACTAGACATATATAGGACTAGACATATATAGGGCTAGACATATATGGGACTAGACATGAATGGGAATAGACATATATGGGCATAGACATATATGGGACTAGACATATATGGGACTAGACATATATGGGACTAGACATATATGGGACTAGATATAGATAGGACTAGACATATATGGAAATAGAATTATAACTAATTCGTCTCATGGCGTGAAACTGTCCCCTTAGCATCTTTATTGTGTTCTGAAACTGACAGCTGCTATTTCTTGACTGCTGTAAAGATTAATGATGATATATTAAAAGGAATTAATCCACTAAATGAATTGATTATTCACACAGAAATAAGTCAGTCTAAACTCTTTGTGGATGTCCTGATAAGGGGAAACTGGAGGACATAATCACTATGAAATGTAGGAGAGAAGGTGAGGCAAATGGTGACCAACACAGGAAAGACTGGACATTTTGGCATCATGACGTAGACGCGTATCTGTATCACACATACCAGGCAGTACATAAGACAGGCGACTGTTGACAGAGGCGGTTACAGAAGACTGTTGACAGAGGCGGTTACAGAACACTGTTGACAGAGGTGGTTACAGAACACTGTTGACAGAGGCGGTTACAGAAGACTGTTGACAGAGGCGGTTACAGAAGACTGTTAACAGAGGTGGTTACAGAAGACTGTTGACAGAGGTGGTTACAGAAGACTGTTGACAGAGGCGGTTACAGAAGACTGTTAACAGAGGTGGTTACAGAAGACTGTTGACAGAGGTGGTTACAGAAGACTGTTGACAGAGGCGGTTACAGAAGACTGTTGACAGAGGCGGTTACAGAACACTGTTGACAGAGGTGGTTACAGAAGACTGTTGACAGAGGTGGTTACAGAAGACTGTTGACAGAGGTGGTTACAGAAGACTGTTGACAGAGGTGGTTACAGAAGACTGTTGACAGAGGTGGTTACAGAAGACTGTTGACAGAGGTGGTTACAGAAGACTGTTGACAGAGGTGGTTACAGAAGACTGTTGACAGAGGTGGTTACAGAAGACTGTTGACAGAGGTGGTTACAGAACACTGTTGACAGAAGCCGTTACAGAACACTGTTGACAGAGGTGGTTACAGAACACTGTTGACAGAGGTGGTTACAGAACACCGTTGACAGAGGCGGTTACAGAAGACTGTTGACAGAGGTGGTTACAGAACACTGTTGACAGAAGCCGTTACAGAACACTGTTGACAGAGGTGGTTACAGAACACTGTTGACAGAGGTGGTTACAGAACACTGTTGACAGAGGTGGTTACAGAACACTGTTGACAGAGGTGGTTACAGAACACTGTTGACAGAGGTGGTTACAGAAGACTGTTTACAGAGGTGGTTACAGAACACTGTTGACAGAGGTGGTTACAGAACACTGTTGACAGAGGTGGTTACAGAACACTGTTGACAGAAGCCGTTACAGAACACTGTTGACAGAGGTGGTTACAGAAGACTGTTGACAGAGGTGGTTACAGAAGACTGTTGACAGAGGTGGTTACAGAACACTGTTGACAGAGGTGGTTACAGAAGACTGTTAACAGAGGTGGTTACAGAACACTGTTGACAGAGGCGGTCACAGAACACTGTTGACAGAAGCCGTTACAGAACACTGTTGACAGAAGCCGTTACAGAACACTGTTGACAGAGGTGGTTACAGAAGACTGTTGACAGAGGTGGTTACAGAAGACTGTTGACAGAGGTGGTTACAGAACACTGTTGACAGAGGTGGTTACAGAAGACTGTTGACAGAGGTGGTTACAGAAGACTGTTGACAGAGGTGGTTACAGAACACTGTTGACAGAGGTGGTTACAGAACACTGTTGACAGAGGTGGTTACAGAAGACTGTTTACAGAGGTGGTTACAGAACACTGTTGACAGAGGTGGTTACAGAACACTGTTGACAGAGGTGGTTACAGAACACTGTTGACAGAGGTGGTTACAGAACACTGTTGACAGAGGTGGTTACAGAACACTGTTGACAGAGGTGGTTACAGAACACTGTTGACAGAGGTGGTTACAGAACACTGTTGACAGAGGTGGTTACAGAACACTGTTGACAGAAGCCGTTACAGAACACTGTTGACAGAGGTGGTTACAGAAGACTGTTGACAGAGGTGGTTACAGAAGACTGTTGACAGAGGTGGTTACAGAACACTGTTGACAGAGGTGGTTACAGAAGACTGTTGACAGAGGTGGTTACCAACTACAGATGGCAGGCACTGTATTAAGGGTGGAGAACCTGATCCTGCGTCTGGTATCCGGCTGGCCAAATCAATTGCTCTGGCCCTGCCAAATGCTCAACCAGAGATAAGAAGTAACGTAAAGGCCCCTTTTCCAGGCCTTTAAGTGTTTAAGGAGTGTAGGGCTAGACCTATATTTTATAGACCAATCGGTACTTGGTGGGTGATGTGGTCAGCATTACACTGGCCGCCTGTACTTCCCAGGATTGCACCTAGTACCCACTCAAGGCTGGGTCTACCTGGGAAACAAGATCATTTTTGAAAAAAATTCCGGCTCTGTCGTAAGGCCCACAACCTTCCGATCCGCAGGCGGGCATCTAGCCGCCAACGCCATGGCGACTCTATTAACCAAAGATAGAAGGCCAATTTTTAGGTTGACAATGTTGCATGGCCAGAATCAAATATTTTTGTCGTCTGCTCAGAATAAAAAAAAAAATAAAGCCTGCAGCTAGAGCGTACTACATGAGAGCAGCGGGCTACAAGTCAAGAGGCCAACCAAGAAAGATATGGGTAGAGGGAGTAAAAGAGACGCTACAGAACCGTAATTTGACATTAACACTAGCTATGCAACTAAAAACAAGAAACTACATCTGTAACTGCTCTCTGTGACGTTTCACGGCAAAAGCACTAGGTACCAACAAAAAACAAAATGGCCCTTAGCAGAAAATGTGTACAATAAGAAGACTGCTAACTGGCAAAACATATACTTATGTTTACGCATGAATCCTCTGTGCGTTTTTTTTTTTTTTTTTAACTGCTGCCTGGGGAGCAGTTTAAAAAAAAAAAACACACACACACACACACACACACACACTCGGAGGATATATTTCCCAAATTTGTGTGTGTTTTTTTCTTTTTGGGGGAAATCTCAAATACCGTCTGGCTTAACCCGATTTGTAGGTATTTTTTTAAAAATAAAACGAGATTTATGAGACCGGTTAAGACTCTTCTCATTTGTCCAAGCAAGCCTAATGATAAATCTTGTCACTGAAAACAAGACTGCTAACAACTTCGCACCGGTGTATTGTTTACTCGGAGGACTCCTTGAGTGTGCGAAGGTATCCTAGATTACAGTTGTCACATAAGAGACATTTTCTCCAGACAGGTGATTCTTACAACTTGCCGAAAGTTAAATGCGAGATGTCAAACTACACCCTGGCAAGCCGATACTTTTGCCTTACCGTTGAGATATCTCGTATCATAATCGCTGCTGCTACTATAGTCAGCATTTTTAACAGCTATTTCATCTCTGTCAGTGAATGATTGAAACTGTTGACTTTTTGTTCCCTTGTTCTTAAAATCGCACTTCCTTGTTGCTTTCTTTCCCAGTTATTTTCTCTTTAATGTGATCAGCTTTCGGTCAGTTTGTATGTGCGTGTGTCTGTGTGTGTGTTAGCGTTAATCGATAATAAAACATGTAGCAAGGACAGAATGGCCATTAGTGATTTGCCTATCAACATAAATGTCGGAATTCAGTTCCCAGAAGGACTGGGTTTGTTTTGTTTTTTTAATTAGATCCTCGGTAGTTACTTTACACAAGTAAGTAAAGGACCCTTTTCCACAAGTTGAGACTTATCGTATAAAAGTTTTAGCTTCACGTTTGTTACTTTGTCTTCTTACAGTTGCGTTTTCAGTCTCGGTAGTGTCTCAATCAATCCTAAACTGTTACATCGTTCCCATCCTCAACCGTCATCCTGTTATCACGACATCCTTTAAATCAATCCTAAACTGTTAAATCGTTCCCATCCTCGCCAGTCATCCCTGGTATCACGACATCCTTTAAACCAATCCTGAACTGTTAAATCATTCCCATCCTCGCCAGTCATCCCTGTTATCACGACATCCTCTAGCTTTCCCTCCACATACTAAGGGATGTCCCCGTCTGCGTCCCGGGGTTCCCTTGTGGAGTGGGGAAGGGGTACAAGTATGTAGTGAGAGTCGACTAATTAGGAATGTTTCCCTCGAGGTCAGAGTGCATCTACCTGAGATGCCAGGAACCAACAGTTTGAAATAAGTCAGATCTGTAAAACGGATGTGTGCGCCAGCTCATGTTCTAGAATACGACTAAACTCCAGAAGTGGGTGAACAACCAGCATTTCCCGCCAGAGTTTACAGCCGCTGGACTCCCCAAAAAAGAAGATGCTTGAAGGGTGTGAATTGTCTGCTTCTGATGCTATAAGCAGTTTTAGTTGTCTGTTAATGTTTGTCTTCTTCTTCTTCTGCGTTCGCCATTGAAAGGCATTTGGACTTCGTATTTTGGTTTACAAGTATACTGCGATATTTACGCATTTCTGTCCAACACAACCGTCTTTTACGACAGGCTTGTTGAGCAGGGGGTCTGTTATTATTTATCCAAAATGAGCCCCTAAAAGAAATAAAGAAAGAAAGAAAAGACAGACAGACAGACAGATTAGATAGATAGATATACAGACAGACAGACAGACAGACAGACAGACGGACGGACGGACGGACGGACGGACGGACGGGCGGGCGGGCGGGCAGATAGATAGATAGATAGATAGATAGATAGATAGATAGATAGATAGATAGATAGATAGATAGATAGATAGATAGATAGATAGATAGATAGATAGATAGATAGATAGATAGATAGATAGATAGATAGATAGATAGATAGATAGATAGATAGATAGATAGATAGATAGATAGATAGATAGATAGATAGATAGATAGATAGATAGATAGATAGATAGATAGATAGATAGATAGATAGATAGATAGATAGATAGATAGATAGATAGATAGATAGATAGATAGATAGATAGATAGATAGATAGATAGATAGATAGATAGATAGATAGATAGATAGATAGATAGATAGATAGATAGATAGATAGATAGATAGATAGATAGATAGATAGATAGATAGATAGATAGATAGATAGATAGATAGATAGATAGATAGATAGATAGATAGATAGATAGATAGATAGATAGATAGATAGATATAGATAGATAGATAGATAGATAGATAGATAGATAGATAGATAGATAGATAGATAGATAGATAGATAGATAGATAGATAGATAGATAGATAGATAGATAGATAGATAGAGATAGATAGATAGATAGATAGATAGATAGATAGATAGATAGATAGATAGATAGATAGATAGATAGATAGATAGATAGATAGATAGATAGATAGATAGATAGATAGATAGATAGATAGATAGATAGATAGATAGATAGATAGATAGATAGATAGATAGATAGATGGATAGATAGATAGATAGATAGATAGATAGAATGAGAGAGAGATAACCACAACAGAAGAGTATTCATGTTAGATTGTAAAGGGGAATAGAGACTAGGCAGATAAACAGAGGAAAAATACGGAACAGAAAGGGGGGAAACACCACAGGAGAAAATAAGAAAGGTTATAGCATCGACAATGCAGGCAGAGAAAGCATAAACGTTTCTTGCAAAGATCTAAGAAGGCCCATATAACAGTCTCTCGTTCCCATGAGACATTTCTCACGTGTTATCTTTATATGAGGACGTAAATTCGGTGAACAGTGTGAGGAAGGAGAGATGCGGTGTGGTTGTCTGTCGACTGTATGTAGTAAAGTGAATTCCATGGCGGATAGTGCCTGCCTTGTGAAGAGGTGGACGGGACACATTTATTAGCCTTACAGAGTGGTAATATATGTGGTTTTACGGAAGAATGTCGAGAATATCACGGACAGATGAAATACGTAATTAAGATGTCTTGATATAAATTTACCAATAACAAAACTGGTTACACACATCAGCAAAGAACAGTCCATATTATTTAGAAGTGACACTCAAAACGAGAAACTGGAGTAGGTAGAGACAACATAAACGTTAAGAGTGAGAAAGGCATGGGGAAATGGAGAGAAACGATAGTAGCATCATAACATAAAGGATAAACTAACAAAATGTATTGACATCTATTTAAGGAAACAATGTTATAGAAAAAAAAATGGTGTGCAACTACACTTGGAATGCATAGCATTTTTGTTTTAATTGACATCACGATTTGATGCAGGACTTATCTCTCTTGATTTTTCGTTTACTTTTGTAACTCTGTAATTTATATAAAGTTGTTACAGGTAATGTATACGGGGAGGGGGGGGGGGTGGTTCTCTTTATTAATATCCTACTCCCCAGATGACGTCACAGGACAGTCCAACATTTTAGAGGGTGCTAACACTGGGTTTTCCTGCCTTCTGATGCTTTTAATGGCCCCAAAACATAGAACTGGCCCTAACCCCAACCCACTTACGTCCCACGAGAGAGTGCAGCCTAGGTCCCACGACTGCATGCAGCTTAGGCCCCACGACTGCATGCAGCTTAGGCCCCACGACTGCATGCAGCTTAGGCCCCACGACTGCATGCAGCTTAGGCCCCACGACTGCATGCAGCCTAGGTCCCACGACTGCATGCAGCTTAGGCCCCACGACTGTATGCAGCTTAGGCCCCACGACTGCATGCAGCTTAGGCCCCACGACTCCGTGCAGTTTGTCTACCTCCTAAAATATTAAACTGTCCCTTGACCTGTAGATTTCCCCTGTTTGTGTTAGGATATTAATAAAGCAACAATTTTGTAAAATTAAATTCTCTCCTGCACAGTCTGGCGACAGCACTAGCCATGCGGCCGTAAATCATCGGCTCAAAGACTTTGTTGCCTACACCGCAAAAATGAGATCACAAAGACAGTAATTGGCAGTTTTGGCCACCTGTGTTGCCTTTTGGCTGAGACCAGTTGTTCCCCTGCCTCTGGCTGTAGAGTTTAGGTCACGACATTAAGATTTAGACAATTTCTCTTCCTCTGTTTTTTGTAGCTGGGTGAAAGCATAATTTCTTGGTCATTAAACCTACAGATCTTTTTTCTTATTGTATTTTGGCTTCGTCAATGGCTAGGGATCTTGAGATAAGAAAAGAATTGAAACACTGCAATTAAACATGTTTGTCGGAAAGGACCACGAAGGATGGTTGGCGTTAACCTGGTTACCTTATCCCTTGGAGAAAATATTGCTGCAAAATCTGTCTATTTTCTTTTACCCCAATCAAGACATCACACAAGTGATAACACCTGATGACACAAAGTGCCACCATGTGGATGAGGATCACCCGTGAAGAGGTCCCAGAAACCGCGTTCAACCATTAGACAATATTTATGGCCGGGCTATATTGCGGCCCCTGGCAAGAGCCAGAGTAGGGCTTCAAATAACAAAAGATTTCATCCCACAAAGGGATGACGTGGTGTATAGTTAGGCTGCAAAATGTTACCAAACAAGAAGAAATTTGCGAAGCATTGGCGTCCGTTTGCTGTTTACCATTGTCCCTCTGTGAGATGGAAAAAAAAGAAGAAAATAAGGAAGATAAGGAGATGGAGGGGAGGAAAGAAGTAGAAGAAGAAGAGGAAGAAGAAGAAGAAGAGGGGGAGGAGGAGGAGCAGCAGCAGCAGATGAAGAAGAAGAAGAAGAAGAAGAAGAAGAAGAAGAAGAAGAAGAAGAAGAAGAAGAAGAAGAAGAAGAAGAAGAAGAAGAAGAAGAAGAAGTAAAGAAGAAGACGAAGAATAGGAAGAACGAACGAACGAACGAACGAACGTTATTTTCAAAGGGTCACAAATTGGGCACGCAGACTCGTCTTACATTCGGCCCTTCCAAACACCCTTCCTCCACATAACAAGTGTAATTTATCAACAAAGCATGTTATGTTCATATAATAATGTACATATTATGTTATGTTCATATAATAATGTACATATTATGTTATGTTCATATAATAATGTACATATTATGTTATGTTCATATAATAATGTACATATTATGTTATGTTCATATAATAATGTACATATTATGTTATGTTCATATAATAATGTACATATTATGTTATGTTCATATAATAATGTACATATTATGTTATGTTCATATAATAATGTACATATTATGTTATGTTCATATAATAATGTACATATTATGTTATGTTCATATAATAATGTACATATTATGTTATGTTCATATAATAATGTACATATTATGTTATGTTCATATAATAATGTACATATTATGTTATGTTCATATAATAATGTACATATTATGTTATGTTCATATAATAATGTACATATTATGTTATGTTCATATAATAATGTACATATTATGTTATGTGCATATAATAATGTACATATTATGTTATGTTCATATAATAATCTACATATTATGTTATGTTCATATAATAATCTACATATTATGTTATGTTCATATAATAATCTACATATTATGTTATGTTCATATAATAATCTACATATTATGTTATGTTCATATAATAATGTACATATTATGTTATGTTCATATAATAATGTACATATTATGTTATGTTCATATAATAATGTACATATTATGTTATGTTCACATAATAATGTACATATTATGAAGATAAAGAAAAAACATGGGTGGGAAAATGCATACTTGTGCACGCACGCACACACACACACACAGACAACAACACAGACATACACAAAGACACACTCACAGTCACACACAAAGGCACACACACAGACACATGCGCACACAGACACACACATACACACACACACACAGAAACACAAATATACACACGCAGACACACGCACACAGACACACACACACACGCTGACTCACACACACAGACTCACACACACATACACACAAGAAGGAGAAGAAAAAGAAGAAAGGGGATGTGATATACTTTCACAGTGGCGAGAATTAAGTATCGCGTTAATGCAAAAATCCCTCTATAGTAAGAATTGAACAGCAAACATTATTAGAACAAAGTAATAAACCACTTCCCCAATGCAATCACTTGCCCAGAAATGTTTATAAAACACTGCTAAACATCCCACACAAGGAGAAACCCCGGTATGAGGATATGTGCCTATATTCCCTAAGAAGGTTGAGACAGACTGATAACCTTTCACATCAGACACGAGCGACACGGCCGTGGCTAGCGGCAGTGGCATTCTTCGTACGCCAGGTCGGTAGACGGGGAGACTTGTGCTGCCCAGTCTCGTCATGTTGAGACTGCTGACAGGAGGCAAGAAAAATACCCGTTTAATGCATTCACTACAGGAATCCGTCAACGGACTTTAACGGATTATTTTTTGAGGCTGCATAATTGTGTGACAGTAAACACATACTAGTTACTGTGGTAAAGTTACAGAGTTAAGAAGATATGGTGCTGTGTTGAATAGTGAGTGCACTAGTTTCTCTATGATAGTTTTTGGTTCCGGAGTCCCCTGGTTGGGTTTTTTGTTACCCAATAGTGCGGCTCATTGACGACCCATACAATCAGCTGCGGTATTTTATCTCTCATATACTGTTAACTATCAACTAAATATTATTCCTAGCTACAGTAGCACAGTGGCTAGTCGATTACCTGTTGGCCTTGAAGTCTTGGGTTCACATCCGCACAGTGTAGATAATTTCTTTTAGTTGACTTTGGTTGACCTTTGCTAAAATGAAAACCTTCATATATCCTGGAAAGTAATGGCTGTTTGTGTGACGGATAAAATCACCCAGTCGGGTGTTGGTTGTCTTTTTTGTACATCAGAAGGGGCTCTTGATTTTCTGGGCACCAAGTACAGTTCAGTAAGAATTTTGTGTCAGGATGTAACAACCTATAATAAAAAAATATACAGAGGCCTACAGGCATTGCAGAAAGCAGTACAGTCCAAACAGAGTTGACGTAGATGAATACATTGTAGTTCAAGGCCAGTGGAAACAAACAATTAGAAAAGAAGAGGAAAAAGTGGAAACAAAACAGGCCGACAATGGATTAGAGGGAAAGTTGACGCAGTAACACAGCAGCCGACACAAAGACCTTGTCAAGACTTTGTCTTACTAACCTAACACGAAAACGTTCCAAGGAAACCACGGAGACGACGAAGGCGAGACCAAAATATTAAACATGGGTTGTAACTGGAGTACTGTATTTACACAGGCAGATAATTTCTCTATGATTAAATTACATGGTTTGTTCTGCTGCTGTGACCCTCATTTAACCCGAGCGCTCATATATAATTGACGTCTTCATTTTTTTTTTTTTTTGTTGCAATTTTAGAATTCATAAGAATAATAAGTTAGTTGCGTAACCTTTACAGAACATTGCAGAACCAACCCCAACATTTTTTTTTCTGGCTTTTGTGGTTTTTCTAGGAAAATTAACGTCCAGTAGTTTGCCATTGCTTCTGGACGGTCGGCTTCTCGATACCACTGTCAAAATCCACGCGAGGCGCATGGCCTGCAGCTGGGATCGAACCCAGCCCCCCGGCATTACGAAGAGCTTTTGCAACGCCTAAGCCACTGAAGCCGACAGAAAATAAAAAAAGTCTTTCTATTATTTACTTTATGTTCTGCATTGCGCGGTTTACATGTCGGGATTCACATCTTGTAAAATAAATACCGCAGCGCACTTTTAAAACAATACTTTTGGACATCAATGACGTAATCTCAAATATTACTACAACCTGAAACGCCTAAGGAAACTGAAAATGTATGTGTTTATGGGTATGACATAGAGATACAGACGTATGACTGGATAGATGGATGGATGAATGGATGGATGGGTGGATGGATGGATTGCATGCGATGAGTGAGTGACTAGATCAGTTTTGCTCAATCTTGTTCCACCTTCCCCCCCCCCTCCCCCCTGCGTCCACCAAAACAGGTAAAATTCGTCTCCGGCCACCTGTAAGCTACCACAGCAACAAAAACAAGTGCACGTGTAGTTAGCAGTCATAATCATCATCATGTAGCAGGTTCTTTGCAGAGCGTCGCTCTCAACACGGTCTGCCTGAAAGAAACTGGGTCTCTCGCCAGCTCCCCCTCCTCGGTAACTTTCATACTCAAGGAATCGCTTATATCATGTGCCCATCTTCGTGTTGGTCGGCCGGTGCCTTTCCTTCATGGTACCATGCCTTCTGCTATTACTTTTTCCAATCCGTCGTGGCGTTTGATATGAACTACCAAACCGACCCGTTAAATCATGAAGCAGACATTTTTAGTTAGCGACTCACGTGGACTTTTCTGCGGCCCACCGGTTAAAAAACAGTGGACCAGAGAGTTAGTCGGGTGTGACTGGGTGGGGTCGATTGCTGGGCGAATGGATAGATGGATGGATAGATAGGTTAGTTAGCTGGGTGGATAGATAGGTTATTTAGGTGGGTGGGTAGACTCTGGGCTCTTGCTTGTGCGAATGGAAAGGTGGATTGATAGATAGAGCATGCGATTTTTTTTTCTGCCGTAAAACGTTGCAGAAAGGAGCTAAACGTAGTTTCCAGTCTTGTGCTTGTTTCATAGCTTGTGGTAATGTCATACTACGTTTCTGTGGTGTCTCTCTTACCCACGCCATCCATCTCTTTCTTGGTCCGCCTCTTGTCTTGTGGCATGCAGTTCTCATGAATTACACTCTAGCTGCTAGCTGACTGTTTTACATCCAGACTACATGATCAGACCCTTTAGTTCTTTCATATTTATACAATGTATTGTTCTGTGCCTATCATTCATTGTTCTTTGTTCTTCTTTGGAAACTCCTGTCTTTTCTTGTGTTTTGTTTCCCCACCGCATTTCTTATACATCACCTATTGTAATTTTGCATTTATGTTTTTTATGTTTACGTGTTCTGTTTTACGATGTTGTTAATGAATAGCAAAGTGTTTTCCTTTGAGGCTGTATATAAAGAAAAATTTTAATATGACACAATGATTTTTTTTTTCTTCCAGACGGTGTGCTTCTGCAAAGCCAGTGTCTTCGAAGACTGCGACAAGACTTCATTCGTCTTTGATATTTTGTCTGACCAAATCATAGGACCAGTGCTATCGGGAAAATCCTTTCCCAGAACTTGATTATTGATTCAAACAGCGGATTATGTTCACTGCTTTCCTACAGAAGGATAATGGATAACACAGTAGGATTGATTCTTGTGTTGGTGATACCCTTGACTCTTCTGGTTACCCAGTCTGTAGTGGGCCATGTACCCGAGGTAGGTTGCCAGCCTGATTGTTAAATAATTATCGGGTGTACTTTACGTGGAAGCGAACAGGTGTGTTTGCCGTTCTGGAAGTGTTTGGATTCTGATCAATAGGTCACTTAGCAGATTCTACCATTAGATCGTCACATATGCTAAATCTCCACACCTGAGGTAGGGTGACTATATCCCTTCCTCATTGCTTTTGTTTCCAGACATTTCTGGAGTTGTTGGCTTCTGTGGGTTTCTTTCTGCCAGCATGTCTGGATGCACTTTTGTTAGATAGTACGCCTCTGAGCTCAGCGTGATTTATAAATGTGTATGAATTTACTGGTATCGGTGATGCAGAGGAAAGAAAAAAGGAATATGAGAATTAGGGTTGTACTGAATATTCGCTTTGTATTCGCTTCGGGGCCGAAAAGTAGACCTAATAACGATTTGGTATTTGGCCGAATACTTGCGGTCGGGCCGAATACGAATAGTGGTTACCTTACACTCGTTTCTGCATACACTGCGATAGTTGCTGTTGCCTAAATCGCTTTCATGCATTAACAAAGCTGTCAGTGACAGATTAAAAGTTTAGTTACTTGTTATAAAACTAAGAATACTTTTATTTCTAGGTATTAGTTCCCACAGACTGACTGAAGGATGCAAAACATAAAATGTGTTTAAATGTTTACTATTCCGTACTACATTTTGTGAAGCAAAAATTCAGAAGACATTTGACATTATAAATTTTTTTTTATTTTTTTATTTATTTTATACACTATAGACAATTCGAAAGTGGAAGAATGGGCCTCAGTTTGAATAGTGGGAAGGCAGAAGTAATGGTGGTATCGAAGAAAAGAATTATTCCTAAATGTGTAATAAAAAAGTCGATGGTGTTATTTTAGGACAAGTACAGAAATTAAAGTATCTGGGCACATGGATAACATCAGATGGAAGATGCATTACTGAGATAAGAAACAGGCAAAAACTACGTTTTATAAAATGAACAACATCTTATGCAACGTATCTTTGTTAATGAAGGTTAGAAAAAGAATTTTTTGCTTGCTACATACATCCAGTTTTAACATATGGCTGTGAGTCCTGGACAATCGGTAGGCAGGCCAAACAATTTCTTGAGGCCTCAGAGATGTGGTTTTACAGAACAATTCTTAAAATACCTTGGACACCTAAAAAAAGAGAGGTTTTAAAAGAGGCGGGAACTCGAAGACAACTAACCACAGACATCAGAAAGAGACAGCCATCATTTTTCGGCAATGTTATCAGAAGAGGGAAAATGGAACATGTTGTGACCACTGAAAGATTTGTGGAAGGAGGGATAGAGGAAGACAACGAGAGAAGATTATTGACAGTCTTGTTGCATGGCATGGAGGTGTGTCAGCACACGAATTAATACATGCTGTAGGAGATCGCAGATTGTGGCGAGGCATAATCGCCCACGCCAGTCGGCAAGGCACCTGATGATGATAATGCACTATTCGTATTCGTATTCGGCCGAATAGTTGGTCCCGCTATTCGTGTTCGGCCGAGTAGTGAAAATCACTAACAAATGGACAGCTTTACTTGTCTTACCGGGAATCGAACCTGTCTCATACAGAAAGCGGCGAAGCTTAGCTTCATTAACAAGTTTTTACCTAGACACCATTTATATTTGTATGTCTGAATATGTAGATACAGCTTTTGTCTGCATATAGATGGGCACAAAGAAAAGTCGCCGACGATTGTTCACGTTACTGATGCATCGGGCACGTGGTCATAAACCCACATTTTATAGACCAACCAGCACTCAGTAATTGTAAAGGTCAACATCCTGCCAACTGACTTTACTTCCAAGAACATTTCCTAAAAACCAGCTTCAGCTGAGTCGACCTAAGAACCTTGATTAATTACATAAAATGGAGGTATTAGCTATTCATATATATATGTTTAGAAATCTGGAATTGAATTAGCATAAATGTTACAGTTTGAATTTTGAGGCAATATATTTAATTAGGTAATTTGCCAAGTGCGCCGAAAAGCCGGGAAATGCCACTTTTAAACTTGTGGATGAATTGTGTATCCTTACCAATTAGGCTACGTTTACCTGTACAGTCGGCCACAGAATGCCTAATACAATGTAGACCCTTATCGGTAAATAATTAGATCCCATATATTTAGCCGAGGCGCATCGACACAAAGAAAACATTGTGGGCTTATAAACGTATAAGAGGCGCTCAGACCTCCTCCTGATCCTCCCCGAAACTGGGAGGTTGTTAGAAACACAGGCCCCCCCCCCCTCCCCCACCCCACCCCCTCAGTAAATCTGGAAGCTGTAAGGGGGCTAACATTTAAACCATGTATAGAAATTAGCTTTAAAAATCGCTGTTTGTATATTTCATAAATTATTTATATTGTTTTACTTATGTGCCATTTAACACGTTGTTGTTGTCCTTGTTGTTGTTGTTATTTGTGTATAAAATATAATATACCGTACTGGGTATATTATTTTATACATAAACAAATACTTGTTAAGGAGAATATCTGCACATGGTTAGAGAAAACCTCTTAGATGCACTTATAAAATTGTTGAGCCTCCCCCCAGGCTAACTGCTTTCTAAGATATTCAGGGTCGGGTGCTCAAAGGAGACTGAGCACTCAGCGCCAGTGATTCAGTCATAGATTAATAACTTCACACAAATGGCAGGAAGTCTGAGATGCATACATAACGAATAGCGACCTTGACATTAATCATACACTCCGTCTGACGTTTATTTTGTGTTTAGTCTCGCTGTGGATTAGTTAAAGAAAACACCAACAGATTGATTGGCGCCTGCATATTGCTTTTTTTTTTACACCATGTTAAGTGCCTGAAAGTGCGTGTTAATCTCCTTATTCTAAAAGCCTTTATAAATGCCATTTCATACTTAGTGCAGTGTCTTTCATGATCTCTGCTCAGTTTTGTTTTGTTTTTTTCAATTATTATAGTAGAGCTAAATAGAATTCTTCTTCTTCTTAATCTTCTTCGCCTTCACCGGCAGTAAAGCTCAAGCGGAAATTTCTGGTTGTTCGTCCACTTCTGGACTGTAGTTTCTAATTGAAACTTTCTGGAAGTGCCCAGCGAGCCCGATTGTTCGTGAAGGTTATCAAAGACTTGAGAAACCGAGCTTTTTGCGCTTTGAGAGTAGAAACATAGTCCCGTCTTTTCTTTGTGGTTTTTATCGCAACGCAGGTTCAGGGGGACTGGATCGCTTCCTGCTAGCTCACTAGTTTCAAAAGTTATCAGACAGAGAAGATGGCGCTACATTGGACACACCCTGAGATTAAACCAGCAGAGAATCAAAAAACAAGCATTAAAATATAAAATAAAAGGATTAGGAAGGCGAGAACGACCAAGAGGAACTCTGAGACTAACGTTGATAAGAGAGGCCAAGGCTGCTGGACTTGATTCCATTCATAATATTAAACTGACTGCACAGGATAGCATGGAATGAATTCATAGAATGTGAGCCCTGTGTGACACATAATTGCACAACAGGATCATGAATGAATGAACGTTGGTTCAGTGCCTTTCAGGCAGAAGCACTCTCACTTCGAGGGATGCCCCCAGTCAATCGACATCTGGGAAGACAGTGGGTTTGTTCCCCCCCCCCTCACACACACACACACACACACACACACACACACACACGTCATGAGCTTTAAAGAGAGCGCTGCAGAACAACGTGAAGACGAGAAAGATCACCTATAGCAAAAGAATTCACTGACATCAGCAAGGACTGATATCTGCTGGGAGACGTGAATGCCTGCGTCAATTGTCAAGGCATATGACGTTGTTAAAATGTCACAAACAAATTGATTCCCAGTTGATTTCCACGTAGGAGCAGCTGGCAGAGTTCTTAGAACGCTGGATTTTTGTGGGAGAGATCCAGATCCGATCCTAGGTAATGGGTGAATATTCTTTCTGTCGGCGTCAACATAGAAATCCTAATCAACACAGTTTGTGACAACTGCATGAGCCATGCGGTCTTCAATTATCTAGCTCACGACCCTCCTGTCCTACACTACCATAGGTAGATACAGACAGTAAAGATAATTGTCATGCTTATTGCTCCTCTTCAGCTAATCGTAATTTCTCACAAACAAATGTTGTTAAGGTGATGCTTAAAAATGAGTGAAAACAAGTATCCTGTTGCATTCCAGCAGTGGTGTGTAACCAGTATCTTATTTCTCCATTCTATGGCAGTGCACATGTGTTGTTTTAATGAACAATCTGTATCATTTCAAGTGTTGGCTGTTGTATCGTAATTCCGTAGTACATTGTGCCAGTATTTGATAAAATCCTTCAGCAACAAAAACTTTACATAAATTCTCAGATGCTTGTTATATTTTCACAGACTAACTACAGTAGATATTTGTACTTTTGTGAAGATGCTTCAGTCACAAGAACTCTTCATTCGTCAGCATATTATAGGAACTTTGTTTTTAAGAATAGCACCGCAAGAGCACCACTATAATAGTTTCTTTCCACCCTCCTTCCTTTTTTTTTTTTTTTTTTGTGTGTGTGTGGTCACTTTCGATCTAGAAAGTAATGTCGGAATGTATAAAGCTAGGGACTTGCAAACGTCCATAACAGAAGCGGTCAGCGACAGTCTATAAAGCAAATGTGCTTCCTGTACTTATCTATAGATGCGAAACATGGACTATTTTCCAGCACCATGCCAAATTTGTCAAATAACCCTACACAACATACCGTATGAAACTACTAAAACTCAAAGGACGAGATGATTCCCCTCATTCTCGACACAGCTAGCATCCATATGAATGTCAGTTCCGCTTGGAAAAGTCATGTTCAAGGCCTGTCACATCACTGACTACAACGAGAATCTTCTACGTTAAGCTACAAGAACGCTTACAAAACAAAGGAAACACTTCAAGAAAATCTAGAAATCTCGCTTACAGAGTTTTAGCATTGACCTCGGAAGTTGCTGCACGCGACCATTCATCACCGCGCCCATCTCTTTGCTGTGGAGCAGCAACGCGTGGTGCGGTCACAATTAAAACAGTAGCAATTCAACAAAAAATAAGCAAGAACAGACCGCGAACTGAATTTTCTAAGAAATTCGGCTGGCATTCAATGCCCACCCACTGAAGAACGTGTATTGCCAAAGTGTCGCCTAAACGGCCATCTAAGAGGAGAAAGAACTGGCAATCATGACGTGTAATGCTGTACTTGTAGTCCCCTGATCACCTAATACTCAAATATCTTCCTCTCCTTCTGGGTGCTCCCTTTAAAGGGAAGTTGGCACATTGTAAAGTGATTTACCTATAGACTGCAATTTGTGCGACCTTCAGCCACCACATCCGATTTCAGCGAACCTAAATTAGTCACCTTCTTAGACATGCCTATTAGGGACAAAAGGTATGTGTCCCGTCCCCCCCCCCCCCTTTTTTTCCCCTTTTTTCAGTGGATACCTGAATCCACATAGGGATGATACTAGAATATAAAGCACTTGTGTTAGCAGTTGTTATGCGACCACTTTTCTCCAACATTAAGACACTCAGTTTTAGTACTATCCAAACTAAGGCGGGGTGTGGGGGGGGGGGCTGCGTTGTTACGAGGCACGGTAACCGCCTGTAGTGCTAGAGGTTCTGGGTTAAATCCTCGGTAAGGGCTAGGATTGTTTCACGTTGACTTGGACTTCTAGTATTTCTCCTGGTCTCTGGGTAGTGAGATCGGACGCCTGTGTGTATTGTTGCGCAGGTAAAAAAAAATCCCTTGGCGGTTAAAATTTGAAAAGAGTAGCCTAACGGCGCTGCCCAGGCAAAAATTTGAGGTTAAAAATTTACCAAAAGTATTTCAGGATCCTCGCCGGCGATACAGAGCCTGTGTACTGTGCCGAGCTTCTTTGGACTTAGACTTGAGTTAAAAAAAAAGAAAGAAGCACTTATGGGTTACTAACCGTGTGCCATGATGTTGATCCATTGTTGAAACCTCAAACTGCAGCATTAGCGCCTTCTCCTACAGCCCTGACTCTTACTGAGATCTTTCTTCAGCAGATCAAGTGTAAGCTGTAAATGTTTTCTCCTATCTTGTAAAGAAAAACATCCATTGTTTTTCCCAACACTCTTCTTTTTCATCTGAAATTAAGAAGAATATAACAACGGTTGCGTTAATTGGTTTAATGTGGTATTTCCTTGCGTAAGAAGATGTCCGCTAATTAGCGTTAATTGCTTCCGGGTTCTTTATCTAAGTAATCTTTAGCGCGCGTGTGCACGTGTTAAGTCTGAGCTGTTTGCTGTTGTCTTGAAGCTTCTGCCATTAAATTGCTGCTCCTTTTAAGTATTAATAATATATGTTTTTAACAATAACGCGAAAAAAATTATAATAAGGATTGACATTTTAAGAAACATTTCACACAAAGAAATGTGAATACCGTATAACTGACTGCAAAGAAAAAGCTTAAACATCTGATATCATTACAAAATGCTGCTGTACTACTGTACCTCTTTATATATCTGGTTGTATGTTTGTCTAAAAATAGTCACCAGTAAAACAAGTTTGGAAAGCTCTGTATGAAATCAGCAAACTACTTACACATTCTGTGTTATTGCCCTTGTCAACCACTACATGGGATACTGTATTGCTCCACAACAAGGATCTGATGTCTGTGTTCAGCTAGAGGCCAGTTTGCGAATCAAGCCATAACTGTATTCTGTTGCTTTTGGCAGACTTCATTGTATAAAAAAATAATGTATAGACATCTCTCTAAAATAATTTTTTTCTCAATCTCCCTCTCATTCTCTCTCTCTCTTTCATCACCCCTTCATTGTATTTATCTTGAACCTTCTCTCTGTCGCGGTCACGCTGTTTCCCTGTCTGTCTGTCTGTCTGTCTGTCTGTCTGTCTGTCTGTCTGTCTGTCTGTCTGTCTGTCTGTCTGTCTGTCTGTCTGTCTGTCTGTCTGTCTGTCTGTCTGTCTGTCTGTCTGTCTGTCTGTCTGTCTGTCTGTCTGTCTGTCTGTCTGTCTGTCTGTGTGTCTGTGTGTCTGTCTGTGTGTCTGTGTGTGTGTCTGTGTGTCTGTCTGTCTGTCTGTCTGTCTGTCTGTCTGTCTGTCTGTCTGTCTGTCTGTCTGTCTGTCTGTGTGTCTGTGTGTCTGTGTGTCTGTCTGTGTGTCTGTCCATCTCTGTTCTGTGCCACTTACTTTCGATCTCACTCTCGACACCACTCTCTCTCTCTCTCTCTCTCTCTATATATATATATATATATATATATATATATATATATATATATATATATATATATATATATATATATATATATATATATATATATATATATATATATATATATATATATATACATAAATTATAGTTATAACAATATTTTATATTATAAAAACACTAAGAGAGAAGGAGGTAAAGTTACATTTCAAGCAAGTTTGTTCGTGTTAACAAATTGATGTTGTATAAAGACATGAGAAGTGTATGTAATAAACACTGGTCACAACAAACGCATGGTGAGTTCCTCGATTCCGAATACGTTAGCACGAACGGTTTCTTATAAACCAAATATCAGGGTATTTAGACAGCGGTACGAGAGTTGCGCCGAGGAAGAGATTAGGGTCTCAGTGCGTAATGTTGCCAAAGCCTGTAGTGGGTGAGCTGCAGCAAATATTCATAGTAGAGACGAGAGACAAGCTGTCTTTGGTTGTGGAAAGAGACAAGTTGTCTTTGGCTGTGGAAAGGGGGTTAGCCGTGCCGCTTCTGGTTGTTATTTTATTCATTTACAAAGTAAGTGTTTTTTTTCCTTTTGACCTTCTACTTATGCCATAAAGCATTGCAGAGAGAAGTTGGATTCAGCTTCCTGATTTTTTTTTTTTTTGTTGTTGTTGCTAATTGCGTAGCTTGTGTTAACGTCATATTGCGTTTCTACAGTGTTCTTCACTCCCTTCATCAATGTTTTTCTTGGCCGGTCTCTTGACTTTTACCTTTTACCTCATGTAGCATGCTCAAGCTGCTGGCTGATTTCGTTCTATAATGATCAGATGAGCACACCATTTAATTCTTCAGTGTTCTGTGCAATGATTAACCCGTACTGTGCCACCATTTTTCTTAGTCCTTCTTGTTGGTGGCTAAGTCCTCCGTGTCTGGCATTGTTTGCACAGAAATGGCGCATTTCTACAGTTTTCCGTTAGCGAATCTTAAATCAAAGATACATTAAAATACACTTTCTCAGGCAGGCAAATTTGGCACGCATGAAGAAATTATCTTCAACGAAGGGTAGCGCAAACAGAGATGAGGTATTGTCACTGGTGATATGATAAGTCGGTGATTTATTCATGCCTTGACAACCACGGGAAAATGGTCACCAACTTTATTTGATCCAAATAGTTGGGGTTAAAAAGTCTATTGTGAGAGGCGTTTATACAAAACCTAATAATTGATGTTGATAAGATTATGCGTTTTATACCATACTCAATATTAGACGGGAGTTGGGGCTGACTTTTATATAAAACCTAATAATAGATGTGTTTTAGAGTCTGCATTATATACAAAACCAAATATCAGATTGTACTAGAAGCTGCGCGAGCATGGTATCCCAGTAACCAGCCCACTTTGTTTGTCGGCTGGCCTGGAGGCCATAAGTTCCTATTCCCATTTTTTGTTGTTGAAATATTGACTGTCAGGTTGACCCTACCTAGAATGAGTGCCAGGAAATGTTGAAAGAAGGGAAAGCAATAATGAAATTGATAACATCTTCCATCAAGACTCGATTGACGTGTAAAAGGATATCGCTGCCTCTAAGAAGTGGGAAATAATCTTTTTTATTCTAGGAGACACTTGTTGTGTGACATTGGATATCCTCTCTGCCGTCGGCCATGCCTCTGTTTTCTGCAGTACATGTTCAGTCTGTTGTATAAGTTTAAATACAATGTCTGTCATAATTTTATTTTTCATTATTAGAAACGTTCTTCGGGTGCACGTGACTGGGGTCCATGGACTGGTTGGTCAGCCTGCAGTCAGTCATGTGGCTATGGGACAGCCTACAGGATACGACAATGCCATGCACACCACAGCAGGTTTGTATATTTACCTAGGGAGTCAGATAGCTGCGACAGAAATGAACTCTAGATGTTGCCACTCATTTAAGTTTTCAAGCTGGCATCTTGTCAGTAAGCAAACTGCTCTCTGTGGTTTCTGGGGCCCCATTTTTTCCTGTGGGGTTGAGGGTTAGTTGTGAGAATATACTCGCTGTGCCTACAAATGGTAAAATAAACTGGTAATTATAGATTGCTGAAATCTGATGTGTTTGCCGAAAGGCGCTGAAATCGCCGTTCAGTTGCAGACCACACTGCATCCCATCATCCATTCTGTTAAATAATGAAATTGGTACGTCCCCATAAGGGTGAGATTGATCACATTTGTAGTCGTTTCTTCTTCTTCTTTTTCGTCTTCTTCTTTGTCTTATTGTTATTATTATTATTAATATTAGCATTATTATTATTATTATTATTATTATTATTATTATTTATTATTATTATTATTATTATTATTATTATTATTATTATTGTTATTCTACGCTTGCCATCTGTCAACTCCGCTGGAGAGCCCAAGTTAGTTAATCATCCATGTCAAGACTTTGATTGTGTTTCAGAACTGGAATTTTGCGTGCACATCTATTTCACAGATCTGGCTTATATGCATGGAGACTGTTGATTCTTCTTTGTCAGGCTGATGGGCTGCAGCCTCGAAGAAACATTTATTCAGTTCATGTTGGCCCGACCATTGGTTCGGAAACTGTTTCTATGACAACCGCGGAAAGGTGTAGATAAGTCTTGACCAGTCCGAGTCCTGGACCCAGGGCACAACATGTGGTGATGCACCTCTTCGTTCCATTTATTATATCGAAGACCCCTTCGATGATTAGGAGAAAAGACTAATACTTTCGTGCCCCAGAAAAATGGCAGCATGAGAAACACTCGATAGCACGCAGTCCAGCTTGCCAGGGAACTGAGCTTAAACAGCCATTGGTAAATAAAATATTATAAATGCTGTAAGAGATAATGTATTTTTAGGGAATGTTTATTGGAACTGGGAAAGTCCCAAGCTGGTTTTCTCCTTTTTTGAAGGAAGGCAGTTACAGTAACTTGGTCAAAGATTACGCACATGCATAGGGGTTCAGTCCTCTGAACGCCCCTCTCTCTTTCCCTACCCCCTCCCATTTTCCCTACCCCTCCCCCTTTTTTTTTCACCAACCAAATTGTGTAGACTGTAAGTAACAGTAAAAAAATAATCCTTTTCGGCGCTTTCAGGCGTATAATGTAGATCTATATTTTATAGACCAATCCGCTAGTCGCTTTCACTTCCTATGACTTTTCTTGGTACACATTTAAGGCTGGTCGACCTGTGGCCAAGGTCATTTTCGAAAAAAAAGTCCGGTTACGCCAGGAGCTGAACCCACGATCTTCCGATTCGCATTCGAGCGGACAGTTATTGTTAATCTAGAAGTTGCTTGCTAGTCTAAACAGTAGAATGTTCAATGTTGAATTAAGAATCGGCATCACAGCACTCAGGACACTCCCATAAATGCTCAGTCCCCATTTTCAGCAGCAAACAATGAATTCCAATTCCGAAAGTACCAGTAACCGTCTGATTGTATATCTGTCTCATCCTTCCCCTGAGTGTTAAGCGTCGGCCAGACCCCCTGGTAACTCCTCGCAGCTCCATTCTTCTATCTGCTCCTCCGCACTGTTCACTCGCTCCTTATAATATCTAACTTGTCATACATCAATTCCCCACCAACTGGTGCAGAGCCAGCCAGTCTCTCTGCTTGCTCATTTCACAACACACCGGCATGACCAGAAGAAAATATCTAAATATAGACTAATCAGTAGATTGATAGTAAAATCACATAAGATACAGATCAACTGCTTGAATCATGAACACTTGCAGGATCTGAAAAAAGAACGATAAGCTAAACATAAATATCATCACCACCAACATAGTATCATAACACCGCGTGACGGTTGGGTTGCGGTTGATTCTCTGATCAGGGCCCTCTGCCACTCTGTCGGTCAGATAAAATCGACTTCATTGTGTGCATGTCTCAGTCCTTTCCAGTTAGACATGTTCTATATCGAGGTCTTTCGTTGTCTGCATCTTCTTCTTTTCCCCTCTACCGAGCCGTGCAGTTTGTTCTGGAAGGCCGGCAAATCTCAGTCCACGTCAGGACCCATTGCATTTCCCGTTATTGTTCTTAAAAGAGTTTCATAGTTGCCAATGTTTGGGCAATACCAGTATCACCATTTTTTTTTTTTTTGAAATACAGTGAAGATCTTCAATACACCGAAAAGTCAGAATCTCTGATTCCTTGTTTTGTTCTGTCAGGCACAACAACAGTACCACTTGCCAAGGACCATCTAAACAATTCAAGCTGTGTATCATGCAGGTCAGTATGTTTACGTGTGTGTGTGTGTACATACACTTTCGTATTCAGCATACCTCTTCATTACACTTAAATAGTGATTAGTTAGGACTGCCATCAAATCACTTCAATCAGATCCATCAATAACTGTATACAGTGCCTAATCACTTCAATCAGATCCATCAATAACTGTATACAGTACCAAATCACTTCAATCAGATCCATCAATAACTGTATACAGTACCAAATCACTTCAATCAGATCCATCAATAACTGTATACAGTACCAAATCACTTCAATCAGATCCATCAATAACTGTATACAGTGCCTATAAAATAGACAAATATTCCCATATTTAGTACATATTCAGCAGACGAAAAATTTATATTCCGTAAATAATCTTCAGCATAAGGCAATCCCAATCAGCACACAGAAACATCTTTTACAAAGCATACATTTTCCCATCCTATGCTACCAGTGCCAGACGTGGTCACTCACAACAAAACATAAAAGTAGGAATAAACTCACAGGGAGCAAGTACAGGAGGGATCTACCAGTCATCAGTAAATAAGGTGACTGCGGTAAAGTTATCCTCGTCGACAAACGTTTCAGCCCACGTTCTCCTATACGTTTTCAGAGGTGGGCCCACCTGAGTTCATGAAGCTCAGGGCTGGTACCCTGCTGCACGAAATTACCGGATGGTGTTTTCTTTCGGATAGGGACAAGACGACTTTGTGATTTGCAGGAGGTACTGTGAGATAAGAAGTCATCGCGGTAGCCTAATTAGAACAGTCAGCATACCTGGACGACCGAGCGACAAGCTTACAATTGGTATACCGGACACATGTTGGACTTTTGTTAGCAGGTGGCAGAGGATCACTGGCAGACAATTCGGACACGATGGACTTTCTAGGGGTGAGAAACCCTTTTCCACTAGAAACCCGGACCAGCTCACCGAGGCCCGTCCCCTACGTTGTTTCGTTGTGACCAAAGCCAGCTCGAGGCCCTCTCCGCTGCCTCGCCCAGCCGTTTGAGTGTTCGTTTCCGTTCATTACCGCGCAATCCTAGTTCTTTAACCACATTGTAGAGCGAAGTGGAAACGAGGCCTCTCGCTCCCACTTCGACGGCAAAGACCCGTACTGTGTACGCCTCGCCTCTCCTCAGACCGGCTGCTAAATCACTGTATTTCTCGAGCTGCCGTTTCTCCGCCGAGTGGAGCACTATGTCAGGTCGCAGGCCGGTCTTCCGGATTAACTCAGGGTACCTTTCATGGCCTGGCAGATCAACCGCCAGTAACCAGTCCCTCGCAGAGTCTAGCACAGATGGAGCGAATGCGTCTCGGTTGACCTTACCTTTTTGAATCTGCCCAGCCTTGAGGAAACGAATGGGGACGATGGTAGAACTGGCTCTAGCGTTAGTCCTCATTCTAGCCTGGTCAACAACGGCTGCTAACTCTTTTAGCACCTTGTTGTGTCGCCAGGTATATCGGCCTTGGCCTAGGGCTTTCCTGCACGCGGACAGGACGTGCTCAAGAGTCTGCTTCGCTTTGCACAACGGGCAAGTCGGATGGTTAGTCGCAGACCATTTAACCATGTTAACACCGGACGGTAATACATCGTACGCCGAACGAACGATAAAGCTCAATCGCAACGGGGTCATTCGCCATATCTCACCCCATGTGAGTATTCTTGGCAATGCGCTCTCCAGGCTTAAAAGAAATTTAGTAACCATAGAACCGGGAAGGCTAACCCGGTTAACAAATGCCCCCAGAAGTCGGATGTGTTGGCCGAAAGGTGCAAATATCGCAGCGATGCTGTAAACGGACACAACGCAATTACATCTTCTGATGAACGCAGAAGAAGAAGGAGAAGGAGAAGAAGAAGAAGAAGAAAAAGTAGCCATAGAGATGAGGTATTTAAGAAAGACTGTAGCGGTGACCGGAAGAGATAAAATCACGAATTAGGTCATGCGAGAGAAAGTCGGCACATAACAAATTCGAAATTACATACAAAGTCAGTAAATCAAATCGTTTGCCTACTTGGAGAGCATGCCTTCTGATGCTATACCATACAAGGCATATAACAAAAGAGGAGAGGAATGTAGCGCAAGAGGTAGACAAGGAACAAGGGTAGATAACATAGAAATTCTGCAGCACCGCGATGTGTTTATGGTTGAAGCAGCAGAAGAGCACGAAGCAGGATCTTATATCTCCCTTAACACTAGAAGCGATTTGAAAAAAAGACGTAGAGAAGAAGAAGTAATCTGTAGATAGACAAAAAAGATTTTGTTTTTTAATATCGGGATCCTAAAAGATCAATGAAGACTAGGTAATAAACAGCATCTTGTATCGCAAGTTTGGTCATATTAAGCGCCAAAGTGGATTGGGAAAAAAAAAAATTAGAGAGCATGGTATAAGGAAGGAGCGGCCGGGCCGACCACGAAGTTGAGCACGGGATATAAGGCACTCCTTGGATATGAAAATGTACTTTGCGAGAGAGCGGGCGTGAGTGAGTTTGTATCAGGCAGACAGTTATGAGCGGCGTTCTGCAAAGGACCTGCTTAATTATGATGACGTTAATGATATATAACTAGATCCTTATGCAGTATCTATTGAGTGCAGCCGTCTGCATATAATGGGACCATTTAGGATACAGTCGGATACAATGAAGTATGCCTTTCCATTATATCTATTTAGCTCTCCGTCAATGTGTCCCATCTTGTTGAAGGTCTAACGTAATGTATCGATAAAGTTTGTTCGTTCATTTGTATCTTGTCAGTATTGATATTTCAATCTGCTTCTCATCATAATAAGACTGTATTCTTTGTTTTTCTCTTAACTACTTGTCTGCTATCAGTGCCTGTCGACCACCCTTCCGAACTGCTAACGGAACTTCTGACCAAGCTTGCGATATCACGGATACTTGTCTCAACCTTTGTGGGAAGTTATAATTAATACACCTGTAACGACACACCAAGAAGTAGCTTGCAGTCCTGAGTTGGTGAGGAATTGAGAAGTATTTGCAACAGGGTTTTCTTGTAAAGGAAAACAAATATGATACGAGACCCATATCTGTATAGACCCAACGACATTTGATAGATGAAGGCATCGTTTATCACACCAGTCGCCTTGAGTTCTCATAACATCTGATATCTGTATTTGGTTGGGTTGACCTAGGAACCCTCAGCCAGTTTTGAAAATTCGCCCATATGTGGACTTACACCAAAGACCTTTAGGCCGGCGTATAAACGTCTCATTACTGCGTCACCCCGGCTTCCCCTTTCTTACCCGCCCATCGCTTCCCTATGACACTCATAACAAAAAGATTTTTTTTTTAATCTTACTCATCCACTGTTATGTATCCAACTCCAGAACTGCACTGATGCATTGACCGACTACAGGGCAATAGAGTGTGCCAAGCACAACAAGGTATATTATGGTGGTCAAACATTCTCTTGGGTTCCATACATTAACAGTAAGTAGCCAGATGCAATTCATTCAAGCTTTTGTTTGCTTTGTTGTCCAGCCCGCTTGTCCCTGTGAGTGATTTTGTTAGTTATGAGAATATATTGTGGATGCATTTTGTGAATAAAATTATGTATTCGCATATGACAATTATTTTATTGACTAATCCTGAAAAACTGAAAAGGGGTGGGGGGGGGGGGGGGGGGGGGGGAAGATTCTTGGTGCATTGTTTTGTTTTTTTTTTTGTTTTTTTGCCCATCGCAAGAGATGAGGGCCACTTTTTCTTGCTTCCGTCCTGAAACTATAGTTGATTGTGAGTCTGGAGCTGACTTATAAGCCCAATATGGTCCGGAAAGATCTTTGACAACAGTGGGAACAGTGTCTGTAGATAAACGGCCTGTTATACGCGCCTTTGTGGTCCGTTTTCGCTGTTCAGCTGCCTTTTTTCTAAATACTTTGCAAGTTACTAGACCTCTTTAATTGGCCGTTCGCAATATAGTCCGGGTTTGTGCAGTAACCTTCCAAATGTCACGGTTTAAATAGAAGGCAAGTGATGCCTTTAGCATGTACTTGAGGCGGTGTGTATATGCGTGCGTGCGTGTGTGTGTATGTGTTTGCCACCCTGAGAACTTCTACCTTCTGGTGTCTCACCATAACAGATTTTTTTTAGAGCCGATATTTTGACGAGGTGTCCTTGCCTATCGTAACTGCATCAGGATGGTTTCAATGCTGAGAATGCCAACTCTCTCCAGTACAACAGTTTCATGGACCCTGTCTTGTTACTTGACGTTAAGCAGCTTTCATAGAGAGACTGTATGGAAGTGGCTGAGCTTCTTTGCCTGGAAGCACTGCAGCGGTGTACACCTGCAGTTTGATTTCCAGACTGATACTGCTTCGATGTCATACATTGGTGTACAGTCTGCCTAATGGGTAGATGGCTTTAGAGATTCTGATGTTTACCTCATCATCATGCATTAATTAGGTGCAATAATAATGTGAAGCGTGCTAAATAAAACGTTTTTTTTTTCCGAAAGATGTTTTTATTAAATTTTGTTAACCATTTCTCCCAGTGACTCACTGCTACATGGCTTTCTAATTCAAGGTATGTCTCCATGCGAGCTGTCTTGCAAGTCTGTGGGATTCGAATATTACGCACGCTTCCAAAAGACGGTTGCTGACTTTGTTATCTGCAATGCAGAGAACACAGCCGTGTGTATTCGAGGCAGGTGTGTGGTAAGTTTCTGCGTGTCTTTCTTTGTGTCAAAGTTTTGCCTTGGCAAAATAGTAACCATAGTGACTTAGATCACACTCACACAGACACACGCGCAGTCACACACACACACACACACACACACACACACACACACACACACGCACGCACACGCGACTAATTTCAGTAATAAAGTACTACAGTGACAGCTCCCTTGCTATGTTTATGCCACGACCAGCCCTAGAAAATATCTATCTAGCCGTAGTTTTTGCAATCTACTTGAATTCTCTTAAAGTACCTTAAGTGTACTTGAGGTTTACACTTTAAACTGTATATGAAGTAGCTTTAGCGATGGGATGACCTGCTTTACTACAGTACAGTAATAAATATAAAAACCTACAGCCGGATAAACAGCCTGCTTCGGTTCCGCGATAACAAGTGGTACGGCGGCTCTTGCCAGTCGACCCGAATGTCTGAAGTTTGTTTATGTATCTGATCGGATTTTTTTTTTTTTTTTCAAAATTGACTCTGGCTCCCAAGTCAAACCAGCCTAAATAGGTACCAGAAAATGTCTTAGAAAGTAAACATGGTTGACGCGAGCGACTTTCACTACATAACCCACGGAGAGTACCCATTGGTCTCTAACAAATAGTGTCAACACCCCACCGCCTTGACCACAATTAGGATCATCATGGAGGTCATGGCAGTGACTAAATCAATAACATGACTGGAGACAGACCTTTTCCTGCGCATGCTTTCTCAGTAACGCCATGAGTATGCTCAGGAATATAGAAAGGGGCTGGGTCCGAAGGCAGTGGTTGGAGTCTCTAAAACACTCGGGGCTGATATATATCAGTTTCTTATTTGTTCTTGGAAGTAAGCAATACGATAGGTTTGCATGTAAAGCTATTGTGCAGGGCATACGAGCAATGGACCAAGCAGATTTTCTGACTGATCTTCGAGAAGTAAGATGTTTTACGAGAATTTAGTGATCACTGTGAATCTGCTACCATGACCAGACTACAAGGACAACATGTTGAAATGAGTGTAGCCAAACAAGAACACTATGCCGGAAGCCAAAGAAGAAAAAGAAACCGAGACAGAACTGGTGTCGTGAGCCGTTGCAAGCTGGATTTACTAAGGAGAGATCCGAGCACCGATGGACTGAATGGTTCGATGTGCAATGAGGATATAATCTGTTGACTTTTTAACTTTTATTTTTTAAAATAGCAGTCTAGCATTCTATACCCGATGCACCATTAGCGTGAAAAGGGTCCTCTACTTTCTGCAATATTTTATTCGTCCTCATGTCGTATCTTTTATCTCCCAGTGAAGCACGTCAGAACACATCAACGTAAAAAGGACTAGTTTAAAGGGAATATTTATGTTTAGTTCCATGACTCAGCTTTAATTGCTTCAGGTGCGTGATAACTACATAACAGTAGTCTGATAACAGCAAATGGGTGAAGTACTGTAGCGGTTAAGTGCAGCCAGTGCTGGATGTACTGTAGCAGTTAAGTGCAGCCAGTGCTGGATGTACTGTAGCAGTTTAGTGCAGCCAGTGCTGGGTGTACTGTAGCAGTTAAGTGCAGCCAGTGCTGGATGTACTGTAGCAGTTAAGTGCAGCCAGTGCTGGATGTACTGTAGCAGTTAAGTGCAGCCAGTGCTGGATGTACTGTAGCAGTTAAGTGCAGCCAGTGCTGGATTTGGGCATAACGAAGCTACAGCTCAGGGCCTCACAGTATGCAGGAAGCCTCAACAAATGCCAAATGCAAATTTTTTGTCTTCACAAATACGATTTTTTTTAAAGAGCCTTTCAGCTGGTTATATAATGTAATTGTAGTTTTGTAGACACATATTTATTATTTCTTTTACACAGAATTAAACGATAATATATTTGTACAATCCGGTAATTTAAAATGCGTACATTTTAGTGTTTTCAGGTTAGCTGGTGTAATATAAAACAAGTCTTCGTTTAGCTTAGACCCCATCAAGTCTTAATCCAGTTTTGAGTGTCGCAGAACTCATGTAGAAACAACATTACACTGAACGGGGAACATTCAACACAATGTCTCTCCGTCAACTGGTATTACGAAGGAAATTCTAAGAGCTGTACAGAGTCAGTTCTCATATCATCATCATCATGTAGCAGGTCCTTTGCAGAACGTCGCTCTCATCACAGACTGCCTAAAAGAAACTCGGTCTCTCGCCAGTTCTCCCCCTTATGCAACTTCACACTCAAGGAGTCACTTATATCCTGTGCCCATTTCGTTTCGGTTGGCCCATGCCCCTCCTTCTTGGTACAATGCCTTCTGCTATATTTTTTTCCAATCCGTCGTGGCGCTTGATATGACCAAAATATTTCAGCTTTCGAGAAAGGATGCTGTTTATTAGCCAATCTTTCTTGATGTTCAGATGTTTTCAGATGTCAATATTTCTCATCTTCTTAGTTCTCATATACAGAAATGAATTATGAATTGTTATTAGTTTAGAGGGAAAATTTGTGATATCTGCGATTTTAACAAGTATGGCTTCGTAGAAGAAGAATAAAATAAAAGCGCCATAGAATTTTTTTCTGGTCAAAATGGTTGTTAGGCACGGTCACTGTTCTTAGTCGAGGCAAATTTATGCTTCTGACAGACGGTGGCCATTGCATTTTCTTCCATTTGTATACTGAAAAGATATAGTTTTGTCACTCAGCTACTGAGTTGAGTGCATGGCGTGACACTGTGAGCTGTGGATTTGATTAGGAATGTTTTTAAGACTACGACTAACATAGTGTTGTGAACTGTAGATTCAGAATAGGGGTATGACCTGTTACCACAGTGTTGGTGGTACCCACTTCTGATAGTTAGCTTATGTGTTGGCGTGTGTATGCTAGTGGTTGGCATATGTGGCTTTGCCGTTGCGCACGTGCTTCGTAATGCCGGATTCAATCAAAGCTGCGGACCTTGCGCCTTGCGTCAGTTTCGACAGTGGTATCGAGACGCCGACCGTTAAAGAATTAGGGGCAAACTACTGAACTTAAAATTGCCTAGAAAAACCAAAACAGGCAAAAAAATGCTGGGGTTGGTTCTGCAACGTCCTGTAAAGCATACGCAACTGTATGCTAGTGGATATGCTGAGACTGCAGTCTGCGTCAATTTGTCCACAAGGGACTGTGATCGGCATTCTGTTATATTTCGTTGGCAGAGGAGCAGAGCAGCTATGGGGTGACCCGTTTGCTATGAACCTAAAACTAAGATGACCAAAAGTACCACCAAAAGCACCATAAGTGAATACAAACGTTTGATGAAAATATCTTACAAGAAATTAATTCATATGAGAACTGCCGGCATCTGAAATCTGAAAAAACGTACTTAACATTATTTGGAAATGTCGCAAGAAGTGAGTTGAACTAAGTTGAGAACTGACATCACAGCACTCGGGAAATTCTCATGCATGCTCCGTCCTTATCTTCAGCAGCCAGCGCAAGGTTCCAAAACTGATGGTACCGGTCACTATCTGGTTATATGTCCGTCTTGCCTTTCCTCTGAGTGTCCAGATGCCTTATTCTCTCCAGGTCATAATGCCTTTCTTTCTCTACTGATTCCGTTGCTTATTTCCAAAGGGCCTTGACCACATCTGCCTTGTCATGTATCAATTAACCACCCAGTTGTGCAGATTCAGCTAATCTGTCTGCCTGTTCATTACCCACAACATGAAGAAAAGATCCAAAGTATGTTCACTATACGTGACCTTTTCAGTGAAGCTTTCCACTCTGCTCGAAGCATCCCTGTCTTCACTTTTCGCTAGAAGGGAATACTGAAGTATTTTGTGACAACAGGAAAGATGAAAGGGGGGAGATTTAGACGTAACTCTATGGAAATGGCGTTTGATAATTTTACAGAAAGAAATGAAGGATCATCCATATCAAACATGATCGGCAAAGTACGAGACAAGATGCTGGGGATAAACGTGTGGACAAACAACATATTGTGGGATCTATATTTGGTGTTATTAGAACTGTTACTGTTTGTCCTGGCATTCCAAACAAACGCATCACGAGAAGCTAATTCTGTATGTTGTCAATACAAGGAATTGTAGAGAGAACAAACTAACAGTAAACATCCACAAGACCCCATCAGCAAACTCAACAGAAAGCAACATACAACAATTTTCGGTCTACGAACAGGACACTGCAGGCTCAACTACCAAATGCATAGAATAAAGATTGTACAGTCGCCACAGTTTGCCTGTCAAACAATACCAAAAACACCTGTGCACATTCTGCAGACCTGCCCACTCTGCAAATAACTTCGAAAAGACACCTGGCCTTCAGAGCAAAGTGTGCAGAGCAAGGTTTGGGAAACCATGACGAACCTGCTGCTGACATACGAGTTCATAGAGGCAACCCACCTGATGGTCTCATCTGAGCAAACAAAACCGAACGCAAAGAAGAAGAAGAAGAAGTCTGTTGTTGAACTGCTGGAAAAATTAACTCTATCATAAAATCAGATAACAAAATCAGATTAAAAGTCATACAATTCCTGGCTGCTAGACTGTCTTAGCTAGCATGTGCATGTGCACACACACACACACACACACACACACACACACACGGAGAAAGAGAGAGAGCCCGCGAGAGAGAGAGAGAGAGAGAGAGAGAGAGAGAGAGAGACAGACAGACAGACAGACAGACA
>CAJHNH020001032.1:125000-206094 GCA_905116865.2 Candidula unifasciata
AACTGCATTTCTAATGTCGGACTGTTTGTGTTAGCACTTCAGATGGCTACCGTATGATTTTAATGCATGTGTATGCTAGTGCATTTGTTGAATCAGCTGTCTGTTAATCTTTCCACAAGGGACTGTGATAAACATTCTGTGTGTTTTTCGTTGGCACATGAGCGGAGCAACTACGGGGTGATCCGTTTGCTATGAAGCTGAAACTAAAATTACCAGGTTACCAGATCACCAGAACGACGGTGTGAGTTGGTTGAGGGCCTATGCTGCTGTAGGGGTTAGACAGGCTGAAGAAGAAATAGGATGGTAAGTGTGTTTTCCCTGGCAGTCCAAAGAGTAAATCATCTATCTACACTGAACTGTTAGGCACATGTTGGTGAAAAAGTTAGTATTGTAAATTATCTAAATAAGAAAAGACGGTGATTTTATACTGCTTTGAAGAACTGTCTTGGTTTTACTGACTGACTGACTGTCAATTTAACCCTAGCGTATCGCTGGTACTGGATGTCTTATATCCAAGAAGACATCTTGTAAGTAACTACTGCTATTATAATTGTATTAGAAGTCCCTTCTTCCACGCAGTGTGGAAGGTATAGCAAAGGTAATATTTAAAAAAAAAAAAAAAAGTGCTTAAATAACGTTTAAAATAACAAGGATTTACCTAGTTGATAATACTTATAATTCCCCTATATTTTACCTTGCCGCTATCTTATTTGTATTCAAATCCGCCAACTGTACATAAGGCTCTTGTCGCCCCCTGAGCCACACCCAGCCCCTCCCCCAACCATCCCCGTCCCCAGTATTGACGGCAGCAGCTACCCGTCCTTCAGGGGGCTGCGGAGCCATCCCATTTTGTGAAAGATTTCTCTAGACCTGTGGTCTTCTTCAGCTCGCACCCCCTTTGTGTAAATGGCAAGAACTACACGACACCTTTGAGTATATGGCAAGACCTACACCCCCCCCCCTCCCCCATGCCCTTGAGTATATGGCAAGATCATATGTCCCTCACCCCACCCCCACACATAAAAAAATGTGATTACAAGAAGATGACATTAGATTTTATAGCACGGAAACCAGAAACTACGGAGATAAGTTCTGGTCGAAATGTGTTCTTAATCCATTTTTAAATATGCTTTTTTCATATTTATTATATTTTTAACGATAGATGTAAAAACTGCTCATGAAAACAAAAATGTCCTTGTCGTTTTGTTTAAGAATTAGTTTTTAATCTGGTTCTTTTTATAATTAAACTAAATCAAAGCAGTATAACTGTTAATTACAAGTACAAATGCACTCACTTTCAAAGTTACTTGACTCCCCTTGAAACCTCATTGCGCCACCTCCCCCAGTCACTGCTCTAAACAAACAACGTCTCAATAATTTCAGAAGCACAACTTGTGTTATCAATATGTGATCTTCCCTCGAAGTCGGAGTACAGCTGCCCATGAGGCAGGGAACAGCAAAACGGTTGTACACGCAAAACTCAGGTCCAGGTAAAAGCCAAAAGTCCAAGCGGACGATCAACCGGGACCTTCCGCCGGAATTCACAGCCGGTGAACGAAGAAGAAGAAGAAGAATATGTGATCAAACAGGTGTGAGAAAGGTAATTAAAGATCTGGTTCTCTATAAATCTAAAGTGATGAGCTACACACAGAAAAGCAACCCCGAAGTCTTGATCTATGTGGCCTTGTTTTAGAGTTATACTGGCACAGTGGTTTCCAATTGTTGCTGGAGTTTTCATCCGCACAAGTCACCAGAATAGTACTTGGTGTAACCCTTAAGAGTGACTTAATTATAGCTTCTTTGAAAGCTGAAGGTTGTTTCTTAGATATGCCCTATCGGATTGATATGCATAATGTGACTCTTTTAGTCTCGTCTCGTATGCTCTTATTCAGCTCCGCCACGAGAAGTCCAGGAAATGGACTTTTGCTATCCGACAATATAGGAACCTAAAGGTTATTACTAGAAAACGAGGGACACCAATAATACTTTGGACAATTTATTTCCCTCATAGATTTACTGTATCTTTTCGTTGCGAGGTAAAAACCAACATATAATGAAGCACAAAAGTGATCTCTTTACAATGCACCACACAAATAACTGTCTATTGTTACACATTTCTATAGACATCTGAAGCAGACGTAGCTAAAATGCAACCTCCTGCGTTTTAAAACAAATAGATCACGTGGTTAATCCCAGAATCCTTGGTGTCCTGTACAGTGTAGCAAGACATTTGAAGGCTACATAAGCACAGCTGGGATACCTTAACACTATCAGGCTATTTGCGTACTAATGAGACTATTTAAGAATTATGAGCTACATGAGCACTATCAGAGTATCTGTGCACTAGTCTAATGTGAGAGAGCGTCATGTCAACAACGGAGTGCAAGATCTGGTTTACCGGTCACATTTAAGCAGTAACCGAGATTTATAACCTTGCTTTTGTCACGAGAGATGAACAGAAAAGGCAAGTCAATAAAAGACACAATTTCTGATTTTTCATCTAGTATGTCGCCGAGAATCAATAAAACAGAGATCAAAGAGGTGTCAAATTGTGGCTGCGAGCCTTTGGACAATCAGATAAGCCAAATTCATGTCTGTGGCTGCCATATGTGGGTGTATTTTAGAGTTCCTAACAGAGCGACTTTCGAGTTTTGTAAGTTTGTTCTAAACACAAAACTATGCCTGCAGGATGCAGAAGCGGGCAAAGAATAAACATGTGAGTGTTTGCGCGTGTGTAAGTTCTTTTCCTTTAGGATTGCAGTTTCCCATTTTCTAGTGACTTTAGGGGATTCAGATGAGAACCCAACAGGGTAAACCCTAGACACCTTGTTCAGCCGTAAAAAGTAAAGTAGTAAAGATCCCTTACAGACCAGTCGGCCCTTGGTGGTAATGTGGTCAGCATTGAGCCGGTCGTCTTTACCTTCCCAGGACACACATCCTGGTATCCACTTTAGGGTGGGTCGACCTCCGACGCCAATACCATGATAAAACTCTACGCAGCCATCAATGAGTTTCAATCGCGGTACGTTGGAATTACAAGACGGACACGCAACGCCTTAGCCACGAACGCCGCTCGTTCAGGGGTAAATCACGTTTACATTAAGGCATTATGCGATTCGGGAGTGATTGCACTTTGTTAGTTTAAAGCGATTATAAAAACAGCATAACGTTTGTTGCGTCTCCTTTACAAGGTGTTGCAGAACAAACCACAGAATTTTGTGGGCTGGCTGTTTGTGACTTTACTAGGCAATTTTTCGTTCGGTATTCTGCATCTCTTGGCAGTGGTGAAACGTCGCAAGCTCGCTTGGTTCAGGCACATGAGGAGACATGATTCGATTGCAAAGACTGTACTTCAAGAAAAATTGCGACGTAGGCAAAGAAGAGGAGGACAAAGAAGGATCTGGAATGACAACATCAAGAAATGAACAGGACTATGTTATCATACACTAATTCATCAAGTAGAAGACAGAGAAAGATGGCGGGTTTTATGTGCTATTTCTTCAGCCAATACACCTTCACGACCCTAACTGATCAAGTTATGATATGTATGTTATTTTACCAGTGCTATCTGAAGAGCCGGTGCTCAATACCATTGCCAAACACACGGTGGTCTGCACCTAAAATCGAATCGGGTAAATCGGGATTACGAAAGACGTTCGTAACCCATAAGCTAAATATGCAAAAAAATTACCGTTGGCCACATACAATGTTATGAGAGTTTTTCATTCTGTTGACATATATTGAGTTAGTGTTATTACCGATATGGTCACACAGTAGCGATTTCACTGTATAATACCGGATTATTTAATTGTGTAAGGTACATCATCATCATGTAGCAGGTTGGAAAGAAACTCGGTTTCAAGCCAGTTCTCCCACCTGTATACTTTCCTGCCCTAGATGTCACTTATATTCCAAGCCTATCTATATGCTGGTCTATCCCTGCCCCTCTTTCCTGGTACCATGCCTTCTGCTTCTATTGCTTCCTATCCGTCGTGGTGCTTGATGTAGGCACCATCTATTGAGACAATATGCTGTTTGCTAGGCAATCTTCCTTGATGTTCAGTATTTCTTGTTTTCTGTGTCTGTGGTATATAAAATGTACAGATATATTTCACTTGCCCCATTATTTGTGAGATCTCCCAAGGATTCTGTGCGTATTTCAGGTGAGCTGAACTGAGTCGACATCGCAGCACTTGGAAGATTCCCACAAACGCTCCGTTTCGTTTTCAGCAGCCAGCACAGAGTTTCAGCTCCGATTGTATTTTTGTGATTATTTAGTCCATGTTGGAATCCCTGTTTGTGTAATACTGCCCTAATGATTATTGTAGTAAGCCTTACAGATACCGTCTTAAACATTGACCTAATTCTTCAGAACTTAAGGCTATATTGCCTAAAGGCAGTTAGTTAATAGACTATAAGGGGCATTGTGATATTTGTTTCTGTTCATTGTTAGATTTGTATCCTTTCGCATGTGTGGTCTGATTGTATTCTGTGTTGCCTTGAAACTCCCGCAGCTCTTCTAAACCATTTAATCTTTGTTGTCACAGTTTTACGATCATAAGAGGATATAAGTGTCCACGTTTGGCACTTATAGCATAGTGTTGGTTAAAAAATAGTTCTGATAAGATTCACTTTCATACTCCAGGGTATCTGCATGTGTGTCAGCAGGGGAGATAGTTGGTAAATCTGATGCCATGAAATTATCAATTTTGCCCTATGTGACATCTGCTGCTGCTTATAGGTTAAAAGATTTTATTTACGTGGCTGGGGCGTTGTTTCTGATATGCGAAGCGCTGCAGTAACATCAGTTAGATGTCTCTATTTGGTTTTTATTTTTGACATGGCTGAGAAAGTCCTTTATAACACACACACACGCATGCATACACAAGCACGCATACACACACACACACACACACACACACACACACACACACACACACACATACACAGGCACAAACGATTTGCAGTCTAATAGTTCTATAACTCTAGAAATCAATATTTTTTCCCTTGTTGCGTGTTATTAGGCATACATTATTGGTGGCCTATCTAGACTATTCCGGGGTCTGCCAGTGCGCCGCGACCCAAGGATTTAAGAACACTGGCTTAGTACATGCTGATTTCTTGAACTGAAGACCTCTGCATCAATATCTATTGCATTCTCTCTCCTTGACACTATTGTCCGTCTATCCTAGGCGTCATAAACGCTGTTACTCCAGACATGAATATGCTAATGGGCGGCGGCGCTTCATAGAGCGATAACACTATTTGTTGATGTGGCGTTTCGTATTTGGAATTGTGTATGTGTACGTGTGTGTGTTTATGTGTACATGTTTGTGTGTGCGTGTTTATGTGAATGTGAATGCATAGTTCTCATAAAAGTGTCAGCAATCTTTGCAAAAGTGTGTTTCGAAAAGTTAACCGAATATACCATACCTTTCATCATCATCATCATCATCATCATCAAATGTCTTTACGTCACGCGTAGGCGATCATGCCTCTCCCCAGTCTGCGATCCGCAACTGCGTGTATCAGTTCGTGCGACGACACCCTTTCATGCCATGACAAAATGCTGTCATGAATCTGTCTCTCTTTGCACATATATTTCCAGTGGTCACAGTGTGCTCCATTTTCCTTCTTCCCATAATGAAGGAGGCCTTGAGGTATTGTTAGATTTGTTTGTTAATTGTCCAGGATTCACAGCTGAATGATAAAACTGACGCTGTCTAGCATGCAAGAATTCTTTTCCTAATCTTCAATGACATGGATTTATTGCACAAATGTTCTTCATTTTATAAAATGCAGTATTGGCCTGTCCTATTCTATTTTTCATCTCTGTGATACATCTTCCCCTCGTTGTTATCTATGTGACACATCTTTCCTCCCATGTTATCTCGGTGACACATCTTCCCTCCGATATTATCTCTGTGATACATCTTCCCTCCGATGTTATCTATGTGACACATCTTCCCTCCGATGTTATCTCTGTGATACATCTTCCCTCCGATGTTTTCTCTGTGATACATCATTCCCCCGATGTTATCTCTGTGATACATCTTACCTCCAAAGTTATCTCTTGGAAACATCTCTCCCCCCCCCCTGATGTTATCTCTGTGATACATCTTCCCTCCGATGTTATCTCTGGGATACATATCTCCCCCGATGTTATCTCTGTGATACATCTTCCCTCCGATGTTATCTATGTGATAATCTTCCGTCCGATGTTATCTCTGTGATACATCTTCCCGCCGATGTTATCTCTGTGATATATCTATCCTCCCATGTTATCTCTGTGATACTTCTATCCTTCGATGTTATCTCTGTGATACATCTTCCCTCCGATGTTATCTCTGTGATACATCTTCCCTCCGATGTTATCTCTGTGACACATCTTCCCTCCGATGTTTTCTCTGTGATATATCTTTCCCCCGATGTTATCACTGTGACACTTCTTTTCTTAGATGTTATCTCTGTGACACATATTTCCTCCGATGTTATCCATGTGACCAGGTACTTATATTTCTGTACTTGTCCTAAAATTACGCATCTGCCTTGTATTATACACTTAGGCGCTATTGTGTGTGTGTGGTGGGGGTGGGGGTGGGGTGAATCACCATTACTTTTGTCTTCCAATTATTCTGATTGAGACCTATTTTAAAACTTTCTACCACCACAGTATTTATGAAATCGTGTAGTTCTTTCTGACATGGCTATTAGGACTTGATCAGCACAACGCAGGTGATTTATGTTCTGACCAGCAACAACAATTCCTGGCACATCCATGATTCATCACAATATATTTTCACTGTAAAATGAAAACGAATCAGGGGATAGCACACAGTCATGTCTTACTCCCCACTCTATGCTCTGAAATGTTCCCAAATGGTTATTAATTCTTATAGCTCATGTTTGCTGATGTTTGCTGCCAATACATGTTCTTTATAATTCGTAAATCTTTTCCATCAACGTGTAACTTTTCTAGTAGTTTGATTATTCTTTATATGTCACAGAATCAAATGATTTCGTATATTCAATGAAACATAAGCTAAAGTTTGGTTTTTCAACCCTTATATCTTTAGTCACGCTAAACATATTTCAAACAATACTTAAAAGACCTTCACCGGTAATGAACATACATTTTAAGAGATATTGAGCATACCATCAGCAACATAATAACAATGTGACTGTCAAAGGAACTTTATCAATTCTTCTATACCTCATCTCAGAGACATTAAGAAATCGTTTCGCTTTTTTATAAATTGTCCAGGATTCATATTATCATCAAGTGCATTGCCAGCTGGCGTAGGCGTTCATGCATCTCCACAGATCTTGACCTTTAGTGTTCTTAAACAACTGCACTGATGATTTTCCTCCATGCCACTGTCTTAAGCCATCCACCATCATTTCTCTTGGTCTGCCTCTGCCTCTTCTATCAGTGATCTTTTCAATCGTCATATTTTCCAGTGCTCTTTTCCCATCACATAATCATTTTGTCACCTTCTAATTGTTGTATATAAAGCTATACTTTCATTAACCAATACCGGGCAATCATAGTTAGTTATTCTGGCAGTCCAAAGTATTCACAACATTATTCTCAAGAACCACATCTTAGTTGCTTCCAAATACAGTCATTTTAAACTTGTGATCCTTCAGTCATCCTAACCATACTTTCAGTGATAGTGACAATCTTTCCACAACATTTAACATATCTTTAGTGATATTAAACCTACTTTCAGTCAGGCTCAATGTTCTTTCGGACATGCTTAATATACGTTGAGCCGTAGTCAGCAAATCTTCTGCTGAATCTGCCTTCAGTTTTATTTTGCATTTTGCTTTAAAAATAATTGTCATTTTCCTGTATTGAGGTAACTTATATGATGACAAAATTAGACAAGAGAGACACAAGAAAACAAATATGCATTTGGAAAACTCAAACAGATGGGCACAGATAGAATGACAAACACAAATGTCATCGAAATGTCAGATGACAACAAGTTTGGAGATCCATGATCACTTATGTCTGTTTTAGACCAAACACAAGGAGAAGAAAGCGATAACATTAGTTGACATCTGCCTGTCCACAATTAATTTCTGAATCTTGTCTTCTTTTAAAGTATTATGAAACTGAACTTTTTTGAGTGAACGAGTGAAAGTGAAACCCACTAGCAGCGCACACTGAACGAGTAACCCCGGTGATGCGAAGTGTCACTGCTTGGATGAGAACTCCCAGCTACAAATGCCAGATACCCCCTTCATCTGTGTTTATTTTGGGAGCTCCGACGGCCACAAAGTCACCTGAAGCTCAGACAGGCAAGGCCAATTAGTAGAGTGGAGTTTTTAATTTGTTTTAATATCTTAGTTTAAAAAGGACACACATGACGTAATTGTAACTGACTCACAAAGTGGCAATCATCGCTTCAGAGGTCCCGGGTATTTAGTGTCTTTTGGATATTCTCTTCAGGGTATGATTGTGTATTGGAAAAAAAGCATGCAGATAGAGTGGGCGGTTCTGCACCATTTGGTGATGGAATTGTGTATGACAAACTAGATGTTGTGAGGGCCCTTTGGGAGTTAGTGAGCAGTGCGGGGACACAGACAGATAATTACCGTCTGAGCAGGAAGTTACTAGGAGTCAGGCCAAAGCTTACCACTCAAGGGAAAGGCGAGACGGATGTGCAATCAGACTGGCACCATCGGAATTTGAATTCTTCGTTTGCTTCTTAAGACGGGGGCCGAGCGTTTATGATAGTGTTCCTAGTGCTATGATGTGGATTCTTAATTTAAAATTCAACATTTTTTTTAAAAACAGGACAGTTGTCTTACGTATTTTAAATCATAGATAGTTATGATTCTGTGTTATGCTAAACTCCTGGGCATCGATGAATAATAAAGATGATGGACATGTCCCATAGGGGTATATTTCTTCAATGTCGATCGATCAGCTTGTCCCCTCAGTCATACTACCTAAAGGTTTGCCATTCTGTCCTGAGATTGGAAAATCTCAGTCAGAACGGCAGACCAACAAGGCAGATCCAGATTCCCTGTTCAACCTCCAAACAAATTACAGTTATGGCACCCGTAACACAAAAGTTAACAACAATGCTCCTTAATCCCATGCTACAATTGTGGAAGACTTTTCTTACTGCGGGCCGTTCTTCTAGTCGCACTCGCAATCGCCATGCGCTGTGAGTCCCATGCCTTCTCATAGCACAGTATAACACTATCATCTGGAAAGACGGAGAGGTGCCAGTCATCATCATATTGTATAGACCAATAGACACTGGTTGGGTGATGTGGTCAAAACACTTCCCATGACTTTACCTGGTACCCAGTTCAGGCTGGGTCCACCTGGGAGTCAAGGTCATTTCTGTAAAATGTCCGGCTCTGTCAGGACTAGAAATCACGACATTTGGATCCGTATACAAGCGTCTAACCGCTACATTACCACGGCACCCCAACATAAATATGCTTCACTTTGTTCATGACCCTGACATTCTAGCCTTAGTGTGCCTTACTGGCATATCACCGAGTTGCTTCCCTTTACTTTTCCATTAAAGAAACCACTCATACAAGTTATAACAGAAGATAAATAAATCTCAGGGGCAGTAGGCGGGCAAACAGACATTGTTTATATTTCACTGTTGGAGATAAGAGCTTTTTGTGTGGTAATCTGTTTTCACAAAAAGACACAGCTAGTGAAATGTTCCTTACGATGTAGGTACAATACAAGAGGTGCTTCACAAGTTATCGTGATTAATTTGATGTTCCGAAACACGTTATATATCAAATCGTGTGTACATTTAACTGTGTCTTTAGCGAACGGAAAGTTATTTAAAATTCAAGTGAAACAACTGCATAACTAATGATGGGTCTTCCTGGCGACGTGGTTAGGCCGTGTGCCTAATTATCTGAAAGCTGTGAGATCGATATTGGTCTCCTTCCTTCTGTTCGCCCTCACTGTTGTGTTCGAAGATATATGATGTATGGACTACAGTGTTCGGGCTTTGTCACCCTTGCGACACGCGAAGTATATGTCTGCTTGAAAGGATTACAATGATAATAATAAAACAGACAAACCTGACTGGCTGACTGTCCTACTCCGGGCTATCCTGAAGGGTTCTCACGCCTACGACAGGCTTAGTATGTATTTACTCTACATACTTACAGCAGCCGCTGTGATGTAGCTGCTAAACGCGTGCCCGCAAGAGACAAAAAATATGACATTTGCTAACTGATCGACCCAGCTTTACATGAGTACCAAAGTAAAGGGTTAAGTTACGGGAAGTAAAGGCGAATGATGTGATGTTGACCCATTACCCACCGATTCGTCTTTAAAAATATGGGTCGTATGCCCTTGCGTGAAAAGAGACTTTTCTACAAATAGATAAACAGATAATTCTCTATCATTCAAAGTTTAGCGATTCGCGTGTTTATTCCACGAGTTTTATTCTATAATACTGTGTGTACATTTTTTTCTGTGTGATAATATTCCCTTAGCCCAGTAACTATCAGCCAGTACACTACCGCGACTTCCATTTAAAAAGTATAGTCGTTGAAAATTAAATAACAAGACAAGGAGAGGGTATCCTGTCGTGAACATTTACAAATAATAGTCGCAATCACCTGGGCAGCCTGTCTTTGAGAGTCAAGATATAAGACTTTCACTTTATATAAATACAGAAACATTCGTATGTCTTTACCAACTAAAGCCGGCTTTCTTACATATGAGTATAAATGTGTGAATGAGTGTGTGCGCCCACGTGTGTGTATATATAATGTAGATGTCATCAAATGCATGTCTAAAACATGTGAATGTGTGTGTGCGCCCGTGTGTGTGTATATATAATGTAGATGTCATCAAATGCATGTCTAAAACATGTGAATGTGTGTGCGCGCCCGTGTGTGTGTATATATAATGTAGATGTCATCAAATGCATGTCTAAAACATGTGAATGTGTGTGCGCGCCCGTGTGTGTGTATATATAATGTAGATGACATCAAATGCATGTCTAAAACATGTGAATTTGTGTGCGCGCCCGTGTGTGTGTATATATAATGTAGATGTCATCAAATGCATGTCTAAAACATGTGAATGTGTGTGCGCGCCCGTGTGTGTGTATATATAATGTAGATGTCATCAAATGCATGTCTAAAACATGTGAATGTGTATGCGCGCCCGTGTGTGTGTATATATAATGTAGATGTCATCAAATGCATGTCTAAATCATGTGAATGTGTGTGCGCGCCCGTGTGTGTGTATATATAATGTAGATGTCATCAAATGCATGTCTAAAACATGTGAATGTGTGTGCGCGCCCGTGTGTGTGTATATATAATGTAGATGTCATCAAATGCATGTCTAAATCATGTGAATGTGTGTGTGCGCCCGTGTGTGTGTATATATAATGTAGATGTCATCAAATGCATGTCTAAAACATGTGAATGTGTGTGCGCGCCCGTGTGTGTGTATATATAATGTAGATGTCATCAAATGCATGTCTAAATCATGTGAATGTGTGTGTGCGCGCCCGTGTGTGTGTATATATAATGTAGATGTCATCAAATGCATGTCTAAATCATGTGAATGTGTGTGCGCGCCCGTGTGTGTGTATATATAATGTAGATGTCATCACATGCCTGTCTAAAACATGTGAATGTGTGTGCGCGCCCGTGTGTGTGTATATATAATGTAGATGTCATCAAATGCATGTCTAAATCATGTGAATGTGTGTGCGCGCCCGTGTGTGTGTATATATAATGTAGATGTCATCAAATGCATGTCTAAATCATGTGAATGTGTGTGCGCGCCCGTGTGTGTGTATATATAATGTAGATGTCATCACATGCATGTCCGAAACATTCGTTTTTTTTTCATTTTTGCCTTGCAGAAGTCTGGTTGTGATGGAATTCTGGACTCCGAGACACAAGTGGACAGATGTGGTGTTTGTGGCGGAGATGGCACCGCGTGTCGCTTAATTCGTGGAATCTTCACCCGCATGCACCTGGCCCACCAAGGCTACAACGTCATCACCACAATTCCGGCGGGAGCTTGTAGCATCAACATCACTGAGATGGGTCGCAGCAGCAACCATTTGGGTAAGTATCATTTTTTAAAGGGGGGAGCAGCACTTGTCCGGTGGCTAACACTTATCCTTTGGTCTGTCGTCATGCGTTCACAACCGTACCGGATGTAGGCTTGAGCTAAGCTACAGTTTAGTGCGGCAAACTTTGCAGGGGCCTCAATTAATTTTTTTTCTATTAAGCAAATACAGTTTTCCAGTTTTATGAATATTATTGTGGGTATATTGTGTCAGGCTTCTTCGTAATGCCGGGATGCCGGGTTCGATCCCAGCTGCGGGCCATGCGCCTTGTGTTGGTTTCCACAGTGGTATCAAGAAAGCCGACCGTCCAAAAATCAATGGCAAACTACTGGACGTAAATTTGCCTAGTAAAACCACACAACAGCCAGGGCTGTTGGGGTTGGTTCTGCAACGTCATGTAAAGGATACGCAACTAACCTGTGTCAGGCTTATATTTATTCATACTTGTTGTAGCCTATTTAAATTGTGTACTGTGTAATTTAAAAACAGTAGGGCCTCAACGAAGCTTTTTATAGCTTGGGGCCTCATCGAGTCAAAATCTGGCCCTGGTTCAAAACGGCATCTGACCTTACAAAACTGCATGGGCTCCAAGTTCGGCCTTTAAACTAGAAACCAGATAAATTATGAGCATTGTAAGAACCGACCAACCAATCAGTCAAGATGTGTCCAGCAAGCCAACAACTTAAGCAAGCAAAATACTTTAAATACCTCTGTGTGTGTGTGCGTGCGTGCGAGTGTGCGTGTCTGTGTGTGTGCTTGAGTGCGTGTGTGTGTGTGTGTGTGTGTATGTATGACGACGGCAATATATTCAACCAGCCGTGATGTTTATAAATAAATACATAAGCTTCACTACCTAACGGTCCCCAATCTCCGAGGCCTCGGGCCCACTGTTTTAAAACGTAACACACGTCACATAAATTATTTCAAGTGCGTCTGCTTAGTTATAACTAACGGTCTCAAGTCTCCTCTTGTGTCAGTGATGCCTGTAACTTATGTTTAGAATACAGAAAACATTTATTCTTCCAAATTTAACGCGCGGATGTTTCTTTGAAGTCAGTAGCTGAGTATCAAAAACATTGTGAGGCTAAATGTGTTTTCACTTGTACGCTGTAATGAGTGCTTGTTTAGGATAGTAAACGAACATTTTAGACAAGCTAATGTGAAACAGAGCTGTCTTCTTGGTCGAGGAACATAGTTTTTTACACAAATCACATGTCGTACATTTGTGTGGCCAGATATTTAATTGTTGTAGAACGTATATGTGGCATAGTCTGTAATAAATCATAAGTCTTGTTTTTGTGTGAAAATATGTTTAATGGTTGCAGTAAGTATGTGTGCACTTAATGGGTTTTAAACTGTTAACGTTTGATGTCTGACCATTAATTTATGTTATGTTCTTAGACTGGGGTCACAAACACAGTGAACAAGGTGATAAAATGTGAACGAGAAAGAAATTAAACACAAGAAGAATTTCCAGATGACAGGTAAAGAATAGAGACAGAGATGGTGAACTGATAGTGGAAATGGGTTTTGAACGAGGATAGGCATGCAGAGGCAGATTAAGTAGCACAGAAAGAAGACATGACAGTCAACTCCTACTGGGTACAGTGAGCATGGAGACACTGAGATGGCTGCTGCATCTGAGGACAGAGCACAAATGAGTGGGACCGATGTTCTAGGATGTGGATACAAACTCGAAGTAGAGAGAACAAAGAACTTCACAGAAACGGATGAAAATGAAATATGACTTAGATGTCAGGTAAATGAAAAAGAAATACAAAGTGGGGGGAAAAAAACAATGTTTTTATACAATTTATTGTCAGTTAACAGAAACACAATCAAGAAATTGTAGCCAGAGATAGAAATATCATAATTAATTTATTAACGGCTATCAGAAAATCACACTGACGTACAAGAAGCTTGGCTATAGACATCTGCTTGATTAAACACCTGAAAATGATGCTGATAATGCGGAGCTGCTGCTGTTGCTACTGTTACTATGTGTTGCTGAAAATGATGTACATAAATTCACAACGGAAATTTAAAAAAAAAATTCATTTTAGTGAAACCATACATGTGGTCTGTTCTTCTGGACAGACGTCAAGGCTGAGCAATAAATAATAAATTAATAAGATGATGAATAAATTATAGACAGTGAAGATGATGTATATGGATAATATCAGGGATAGAGACAAACAATTATAGACAGTAAAGATGATGTATGTGGATAATATCAGGGATAGAGACAAACAATTATAGACAGTGAAGATGATGTGTATGGATAATATCAGGGATAGAGACAAATAATTATAGAGTAAAGATGATGTATGTGGATAATATCAGGGATAGAGACAAACAATTATAGACAGTGAAGATGATGTGTATGGATAATATCAGGGATAGAGACAAATAATTATAGAGTAAAGATGATGTATGTGGATAATATTAGGGATAGAGACAAACAATTATAGACAGTGAAGATGATGTGTATGGATAATATCAGGGATAGAGACAAATAATTATAGAGTAAAGATGATGTATGTGGATAATATCAGGGATAGAGACAAACAATTATAGACAGTGAAGATGATGTGTATGGATAATATCAGGGATAGAGACAAATAATTATAGAGTAAAGATGATGTATGTGGATAATATCAGGAATAGAGACAAACAATTATAGACAGTGAAGATGATGTGTATGGATAATATCAGGGATAGAGACAAATAATTATAGAGTTAAGATGATGTATATGGATAATATCAGGGATAGAGACAAACAAGAGCTGAGATACTGAGAGCTACATGTGTTGTAAAATAATTCATCAACACCACAAGGTAAAGACACAAGTTTTGGGGAGAACAGACAGAAAGTTTTAATAATTGAAATGGCAAATAACAGAGAGGATTCTAGAGAAAAACTGAATAAATAAAGCAGAAAGAGGAGAGAAAAAACCAATGCCGACAAAAATGAAGAAGAAAGTTTACATTAGAAATGTTTTTTTCTCTTTCACCTTTGCTCTAATCATTTATACCCTAGAACCCTGCTTTTCATAATGTCTTTTATCGTATTTTGCAATTCTTTGAGACATCCAAACAGTTTTAAAAGTTTATTTTAAGAATTGTTGTCTATGTAGGACAACTTTCAGTCAATAGTTGGTGATCGAAATGAAAGGATACCAGTTTAGCAATAAAAAATCGACAATAACATAAATGCACTGGGGACATTCCCACACATCATCAGTCTCCTGCTTCAATAACTCATGAAGAATCACGATGCAGACAGTGCCAGTGTCCATCCAATTATACAGTTTCATTTATCTTTTTCTCGTTTGCCTGTTGAATGTCCCCCTCCTATCTGAAATAGCATGGTCGTATGGGTTTTCTATTCCACTTAACTGGTTCGTTTTAGAATTAAACAACTCACCGCTCAGAGACACAGAAACAGCAAATCCTTCAGCCTGCTCATTGTCTCATACACCTGAATTATTGAGTTTCATGATAAATAGGAATATCCTCAGCACACAAAAAAAAACAAAAATCATCCCATATGATTCACCAGCATGTAACAGTTTAGGAGATGCCTCAATTCTTGTTGTTTCCTTTACCCCAGCTCTGTCTACATCCTCTGGGTATTTCTTAAATGGAGACATGAAACTCCAACAGGAGGGTGAGATCAAAGGTGCTGGTACAACATTTACTTACAACAGGAGCACCAGTCAGAATTGTCCTGGAGAGTGTTTGCTGGCAGCAGGACCTCTCAATACATCCCTCAGAGTGGAGGTAATTGAAGATATTTTTTTATTCACCATCACAGTTGCAGATACCATTTATAGATCTGTCTCATAGTCACAGATACAGATAAAATTTGCATAATTTTTGTTCACCATCACAGATACAGATAACATTTGCAGATTTTGTATCACACTCATAGATACAGGTAAAATTGCAGATTTTGTATCACACTCATAGATACAGGTAACATTGCAGCTTTTGTATCACACTCATAGATACAGGTAACATTGCAGATTTTGTATCACACTCATATATACAGGTAACACTGCAGATTTTATATCACACTCATAGATACAGGTAACGTTGCAGATTTTGTATCACACTCATAGATTCAGGTAACATTGCAGATTTTATATCACACTCATAGATACAGGTAACGTTGCAGATTTTGTATCACACTCATAGATACAGGTAACATTGCAGATTTTGTATCACAGATACAGATAACATTTGCAGATTTTTAAAAATGTATCATCACAGATGATTGCAGATATTTTTATTACCATCATATTAACAGACAAATTTCTTATGTGTGTGTGCACAGGCACACAGATGCACATATTAGACTAATGATGTTTCAAATATTTTTATTGGTCAACGTATAGTAATCCATTTACAGTAATTTAAAAATTAAGTTTTCCGTGTGGGTTCTGGGTTCCATTTTGGAGAATAGTCCAGTGTCTCTTCCCCCTACACACCCCCCCCCCCCCCCCACCCCTACCCCAACAAGCATGTCATAGGCGGTGACTAATTAGGGGTGTTTTATTTAAAGTCGGATTGGATCTGCCTGAGAGGCAGAGATCTAACACTCTGCCTATAGATGAGCCAGATTTGTAAAATGGTTGTGTGTGCAAAACTAAATTCTGGATCACGACCAAAATTCAAGAGTGGATAATAAAGCAGAACTTTAGCTAAAGTTCAGTCAGTGAACGCTGAGAAAAAGATGAAGAAGACAATGATGAAAAGGTAAACGAGGCCTATATCAGAAACTACCATTGATTATAAAGGCCTTCACATATTTTAGGCCACCACATATGATTTGGGTGACCAGTTTCCATCCTTACCTTTCAGTTACTGGGAATTATTTGGAAAGGAAAGATCCTTTCCAAATAATTCCCAGTAACTGAAAGGTATCTAGGACCCATTTTTATGTAGCTGGCTCAGAAAACTGGCCACTACAAGGATGGAACATGGACTGCTGACCAGTGTACTAACCACCAGGGCTTTTTGTACTGTGCAATAGTACGTTTTTCTGGGCATCCTATTTCTAACACTATTGTAATAGACACTTTGTGGTGAGTATCGGCACTGTTTTTACTAACCACTGGACTATGATATTAGCTAATTATCTGTAGTGGTAATGATTTAAATTTCCCTATGTTTGAATAGTACATAAGCTTTTGCATGGCTGTGTCATTTTAATTCTTCATCATTTATTTTTATTTAACCTGAATGTTTAGAATTTTCTGAAAAAGTCATTAGAATGAATTCAAAACTAGCAAACTCAGATAGTACACTGAATGTTCAATATGGTTGAATAGAGTCACTGTCTGAAATTGTCTTTACCTGATGACAAAAGTATATAAAACTTATGACACCATACTTCCAATCGCAGATACCAAAGTTTCTGGTGTCCATGTAAATCGTCTGCAACCCCTGCGGGCATACAGCTGGGCTGGTCTGCAGGGCAATCAAATCCATTCTTTCACCTTTGAATGTACTTTCTTTAATATTGCAGTCGTAATAGTTGAGTTGTACATTTTGTGCTAAAACTGGTAACTAACAATGTTTCCAATATTTTTTCAGCTGTTATACTTTGGCAGAAACCCTGGGATTTACTATGATTTTACTGTACCCCGTGGAGATACTTACAACTTCATGAACTCTTTGTCATCGTTACATAATAGAGGATCATCTTTCAATGTACCTCATCCCTCTGGTAGAGATACAGAAGAGAGACAAAGTCATCAGAATAATGGAGGTCTGTGAATAATCAGTGTTGTGATGACATAAGTGCAAGCTCACTTGTATGTGCATTACTCACAAAATGTCTGTTATCCTTACTTTAATTATGCCACTCATTAAATAGACATCTTAAACAAGGATATAATTATTTCAGTGGGTAAGTGTCAAGGATGGAGCTCATCACATCTTTGTTTCTGAGGTAAAGAGTAACAATAATTTTTCCCAAAATGTAGCTAAAATTGTTTTTCTATTTGAATTTGATAATGTGCCATAGCACACTTCTCAAAGTGAAGGTAATTGAAGATCAATGTATAATTCTCACATATACAGATAACATTTCTCGTGTGTGTGTGTGTGTAAATGTGTGCACACAAGTGTTCATGTGTGCACGTGCATGTTTGTGTGTGTATATGTGTTCATGTTTGTGTGTGTGTGTGTGCATGTTTGTGTTTGTGTGTGCCCATCAGACTTTTTTTCGTCTTTACATCTTATTCTAGACATATATATATATATATATGTAATAAGTATATATTAGAATTCCTGGTCTGCTACAGATAGGGTTGAATGGCACTTGAGTGAAGCAAGTTAAAGAATTTATATCTCTAGGAAGTATAATCTCAAAGTACAGGAGAATGGGTTGGCATCTGTGGCTCAGGGGTTGTGAACGCACTTCGTAATGCCGGAGTGATGGGTTCAATCCCAGCTGCGAGCCTTGTGCCTTGCGTTGTTTTCGACAGTGGTATCGAGAAGCCAACCGTCCAGAAGCAATGGCAAAATACTGGGCATAAATTTGCCTAGAAAAACCACAGCAGCCAGAAAATGTTGGGATTGGTTTTTAAATGTCCTGTAAAGGATACGCAACTAATTAACTAACAGGAGAATAGAGTAATCTCAGAGTACAGAAGAATAATAAGGGAAATAGAAACAAGGTGCTGGTGTGCCAGTGGACTTATGTACCAATTGACACCATTATTAAGACTTTCAAATATATGTGTGAGAATCAAGAAGCAGATTATAAACAGCATATTCACACCAACAATGATAAATAATACTGTCGGAGAGAGGGTGTGGACAAGGCCATAAATGAAGTAAATTCATTGAGAAACAGAAGAAAAAACTGTTTGGTCAATTCATTATAATACAGCTACAGTAACCACCAATATAAGCACTACACATAAAACAATCCAGTGTGAAAGTAGGAGGTCATCCTAGGAGACTGTGGACTGATAGCATCAAAGACCATCTATACTGACGTGGAATGATGAAAGCCATGCTCCCTGTCAAAATTTGAAAGTGATCATGATGATGTCACTCACAAAGACATGATAAACTCCAACCTTCACAATTGTCACCCTTCAATCATGCTATCTTTATTTTTCCTTGAACTGGATGATCTATGGGGTGTTTTATCGTACATTTAGTGGCTCTGTGCTAAACTCTCAGAATTTTTTCATTTACATATAGTATGCAGTGGAAGAGTCACTTGTTATAGTCTTTTATTACAATGTTTTGTCTAGCTATGACCCAGTTGACTAACAGCAACCAGTATTTCTGATGGGTGTACTTTCTCTAGCCATTGCATCTATTCACAAGGCAACCAGTATATGTTTGTTAGAAGTTTTTTACCTGTCCCCTCCAGTAAATTTCCCCTAAAGTCTAAAACTAAAGAGTTCTGGCTAATGTAGTAGAGGCAGACTATCAATCTCTGGATAGATTCTATCAAAAGTATTTAAAACAGATACACCACACTCATTTCAGTCCCATCATCTCATTTGAAACTGGGCACTGCTAGACACACGGATGAGACACAAAGAGGTGGACAGAAAGAAAATAGGGATAGAGAATAAATATGTGAATGAGATTCCCATAAGAGCTTGTTTTAGACCTCTCAGAATAATATGAAAGATGAAAAATGGTAAAAGAAGTATCAGTCATTATATTATTGTTTCATTTGTGTTATTATTATTATTACAAACTAGTTTTTGTTTTATATTGTGCTACATTATCTTACAGAACAAGGCACAACTAGGACAGATATAATTCCACGGATTAAACATGGAAAATCTCCAGTTTATGCATCTGACACGCAGACAAGGAGGCAGCAACACCAGCTGAGTATTTCTGCTAAAGTTACTCCTAATCGAGCAGCATCAGATTATAAATCAAGCCACCTTGTATCAAATGGTGAGAAGCATTATCCGCCTAGCCATGGACAGCTACCTCAGTCTGCAGAATCATCAACTGTTCATGATAAGTCCAGCCATCCGAGAAACGAGAAAAAGCATCTTACAAATTTGCCACCTGATAGAAATGATGCAGAAATCCTGCTGGAACCACTGAGGAATCAGTTTCATCTAGCTGGAGAAAATGGCTCTGTTGTGTACAAACATTACTACCATACGAATGCCCATGATGATATTGGGGATATCCCAATGGTGGCTTCTGATAACAGTGTCTTAGGGGAAAGTGAAGGACTTCAAAGAGACACAGGGTTTGTTAGAAATTCTGAACACAAAACAAGGTATTTTGATTTGCAACTGTGGTTATTATAATGTACCATAAGGTAGTGTGTGAAGTTTTGAAAAGGGCATTTATAGTATTTGATCTTATTGCTATTTGAATTGAAATCCTCTCTCTCCCTATCTCTCTCTCTCTCTCTCTCTCTCTCTCTATCTATCTCTCTCTCTCTGTCTCTCTCTGTCTCTCTCTGTCTGTCTGTCTCTCTCTCTCTCTCTCTCTCTCTCTCTCTCTCTCTCTCTCTCTCTCTCTCTCTCTCTCTCTCTCTCTCTCTCTCTCTCTCTCTCTCTCTCTTTCTCTCTTTCTTGCTAAAGGCAGCAAACTTAAACGAGGCCAGTCTTGGTTAGGCCAGGCAGAGACAGTACTTCAGCAGGTGATTTCCTTTTTTAGACATAAACTGTGGAAAGGAATGGATACTCATACCAAATGAACACAAACAGTACTTTGTGGTAGTTATCACCCTGACAAGACAGGGCTGTGATTTGACTAAATCAATAGTTGATGCAGAAGTTAAAGCGTTGGTGGAGTAATGCACATCACTGTGAGATGCTGTTATTTATACAAATGGTTCTGAGTTTCATCGGAAGTGAAGCGCATGGCTTTCATAGCAAGAACCAAAGGGAAAGTCATTGAAGAAGATAGTGGAGCCTTGCTTCTACCATCAGTGGCATGCAGTGGAGGTCATGGCTGTAACAAAGGCCCTAGAATGGCTGAATACTCAGGAGTTCATTAATGCATGTTTGCTCAGTGACTCAGTGAGCATGTTACAGAGATCAGGGCAGGGTACATATGGAAACAGTGACTCCATCTGATACAGCACGCAGCGTTTCACAAAATACTTTCATTTTTGTCCCAATGTATGCTGGTGTAAAAGGTGATGAGAGAGCAGATGCTCTGACTGGCAGTGGGACTATAAAAAATGGGCCCTTCATGTACAGAAGAGACATCATCAATGCCAAACGAGAGACTAAACGCTCAAAGGCTTTCAGTTTCGCGGAAAATGATTTTTTTTCATTGAATAGACTGCATACCCTTGATGTACAAATTTGAGCCATGAGACAGGAAAACATTCTGGAGCCACCCATCGTTATATCAGCCAGAACAGAATGGTAGTTATTATCCTAAAAACACTTGAAGACATACTCAGGAGGACATTGGAACATGTATGGTCATGTCCGATGTGCAATGAAGATGATCTCAAAAGTGAACAATGAACAGGGAGCAGTAGCTATTTTTATCTTTTTGCAAATTATTTCGTATACATGATCTGGTCACATTTTAATGATTTGACTTCATGACAATATATATATCTTTAGAAGTTTGATAAATTAACTCTTTTAGTACCAGTGAGATCAGTCAATCAGATGCCATCTCAGTAATAAAGGTTTGTTGCAATGGATCTCCAACACTTTGTAACTTGTCTTCATTGTACACCCTCTCAAACTATTGTTTGTCCATCTCTTGAGGTTGTCCTCCCACTTGTATTCTTATCTACTTCTCGCCCTCTTGCTGTCAACCTTTTTCCCAAGTGCCGTTTTTAAAAGAGAATTATGTTTTTTGACATAATTATTAACAATTAATAAACAAGCCTGGACAATTAGAAAACAATCCGAAAAATATCTTCAGGCCTCTGAGATATGGTTTTTTCATAATAATCCTTAGAATTCCTTATCACAGACATCAGAATGAGACAGTCATCATATTTTGTTCATGTTATGAGAAAAGGGAAAATGGAACATGTTGTAACCATTGGAAGGATCTGGGGAAAGAGAGACAGAGAAAGACAGTGTGAGAAGATTCTTGATGGCCTTTTGACATGGTATTGAAGGGTGTCAATTTACGACTGATAGACACAGCTGCGGACTGAAGATTGGGGAGAGGTATAAACGCTCACGCCAGTCAGCAAGGCACTTGATGATAATGATTATGTCTTAATGTGGCAAAAATACTTCAAATGTCTCTTTATTTATTTCAGTAACTCTGTTTTCAAACGCAGCCTCCCCAGAACCTCTTTATTTGATTGTTTGTGTTCCCATGACCTAAGACCTATTCTTCTGTATATCCACATTTCCAGAGACAGTTTGATTTTCTAGTGATTATTCATTGTCCAAATTTCTTCACCATACAGCATTTGATGATTCTCATAATTTTTTCAGTACCAGGCAGGCACTGGTTAACTTATTCTATGACAGAAGCTGTCTACTTTAACCAGTAAACATTTGGGTCACATTTAGTTAAAATAATACACAATTTTGAAAATAACGATCATCACGGGCCAGAGGCCTGAGATCTAGAATAGAAAGAGCATTATTACATTAGAATTGACAGTGGTCTACGGGCCACTTGCTGGACGTCCACGGACCAGATCTGGCTCATGGGCTACCAGTTGAATAGCCCTGGTATATATGAATAATACCCAATCATGCATAGTGCATTGTTTGGGACACAAAAAGTTGAAGGATTTATTATCATTTGTCATTGTATCATCAAAAATCTTGCACACTTTGAAAAACCTTAAGCACCTGCATGTTTTTCTAATTCCTGGATGTAATTCTCACCTACAGATTTGCAGAACTGAGGTCAGCAGTGCAGCATCAGCCACCTGGTAGGTCTGGACCCCTTCACAACAGTTTAGCCAACTCCTTGCAGAAGCAGCAGGGAGGTTCCAGGTCAACTGCTGATACATATTCAGAGAGACATTACAATGGTTATGATAATATACTGAATAGTCACAATCCCGATCACAACCTCTACTCGTGGCGTATATCTGGATTCACCGCTTGTTCTGAATCATGTGGTGGAGGTAAGTTGACAATTGAAATGTTCCCCACTCTCTCTGTCTCTCTCTATCTCTGTCTCTCTCTCTCTCTCTCTCTCTCTCTCTCTCTCTCTCTCTCTCTCTCTCTCTCTCTCTCTCTTTTTCTCTTTCTCTCACATGCACAGAAAGAGAGAGAGAGCCAAAAATTTATACACAATTTAACGCACATCATTCATGGTTCTGAAACAGATTTCATTTTGGTAGTCGCCCCGTCTAGGGTCCTAATTTTAAACCGCGACACAATATGCCAGCCATCTTTTAGAAGTAAATGTAGTAAGATAAGAATTACGGTAGCAGTAAAGACAATGATCTCTCAGAAGATGTCTTTACATGAAAATTAGTGTCAATACTTGGGAAAGAAAGGGTCAGTGTGTTGCACAAGCAGAGGTTTGGAACAAAATTAAGTGTTTGGACATTCAAGGCAATCATTTTAATTATGTCCTGTAACTGTTTTGACAGAGGTAACTTGTATTCATTCTTTAAAATCTATTTTGTTAAATGTGTGTTACAAATTTTGTAAATGTTCTTTCCTGTTTGTAGTGTGTATACATTCTTTAGTTGTGCATACAGTAACCGGATAAAGGCTGACTGCATCTGTAACACATGCAGGCCTCTACAAGGATGAGGCAGTTCTTGAACTCCCCTTAGCGTCCTTTACATTGAACAATTGGTATATTGACATGACTTTCCTTTGCAAAATACTCACAGTAGGTTGCAATTTCTTTCTGTGAGAGCAGTGCCGATACTTGACAGTTGTCCTAGCCATTGAGTTTATAGAGACATCTAGTTGAAATGGTGACCAGTAGTGAAAACTTCTCAGCTGCTTCCCACATTTATCCATCACCTTCCTTCTATGACTTCACGTAACCCTAGTCAAAGAGCTAAGCAGGTATGCTACCCCTCCCCATGAGGTATTACACAGGCTATCAGAGGAAAAAAGACAATTGATGAGAATACCCAGGACAAATAAAAAGAGTAATGAAGATGTCTTGAAAGAAATTAACTCATGAAAAGAACTGATAGCCCATATCAGAAAGAGATGATCTACATTCTTTCTAATGTCATGAGAAGGAGAAAGCTGGCGAACTTCCTGATGGTAGGAAAGTTCGAGAAGAAGAGAGGCAGAGGGAGACCAAGAGAGAAGATCATGGACAGTTTGACATCATTGCATCGAAGATTATCTGTGTCAGAGTTGAGTGAAAGTACAGAGACAGAAGGTTGTGGATAGACATGACTACCAGTGCCAAACGGCATAGATTTTAAAAAGAAATTTGTATACATTTTAGTGAAGCTAGTATAATGTAAGACATATAAATGAGTGTTTATATGTAAAGTATAAAACTGCAATACAAACTTAGATATGTGTGTGTTCATATGGATGTATGCACATGTGCATTTGTGTGCGAATGCTATGTGCAATAATTTTATGTTTTTCAGTATGACTGGCAAAAAATATTAAAACCATATCTGTATTCCATTCTAGGCTTGTATGTGTTTATAAACTTACTTTTCTTAAGACAGTGTAGTGGCTTTCCCAAGCAATTCACACCCACATGGGTGGTTTGTCACTTCTACCTTTCACTGTGTGCTCCAGCTGTCTTTACAAATTGATGTCTTGGATTGTCCTTTCCCCATTCTTGCTCACCACCTACCGAACTTCTGTCATAAGGTTCCTCCTCTTTACCTGAGACTGTAGCAGCATTTTTTATACTCTCCCCTGCCTTAAAGTGCAGATGATGATAACTGTTATAATTTCTTGTTTCCACAGTGCAGTAGAAATTAACTGATATAATACTTAATTAATATTCTTCCTTCCTTCTGACCTTCCTTCCTTAGCGTTCACTGGCTGCAAAATCTGGTGAAAAGTTCTGGTTGTTCGTCTGCTTCTAGACTTAAAATGACTCATGCTGTAAAATGAAACCTTTCCTTTCGTTTTTTTTTTTTAAGAAATATAACCTATGCTTGCTTTCATCAGGGTTGCAGGATACCCGTATTGTTTGTGTTAAAAGAGATTCACAAGTGGAAGTGATGGAAGAAAATTGTATCCAGAACATCAAACCTGAATCTACGACTATCACCTGTAATAACCAGCCGTGTCAAGCCAAGTCAGTAGTTAGGCAAATATTGATGTGTACAATTGTCTCATGATATTTGATAAAACAATACATATTATACTCACTGGTGGGGCGGTGATTTCGATCACAGGCATGAGGGAACATTAAGTCTGATGTGGAGTGTATAAGGAGATACTCTTCTGGTTTTATGGAACCTCATCCAAGACTCCTGCTGCGTGTCCCCGCCGTGCGCCAATGATATGTCTCAAATAAGCATTAACAGAGCTGGCAGGTGATCTCTGAGTTGGCAGCACCCAGAGGTGTAGTGCCCTTCCTGGCTCTCATCAGCCCATCTCCAAACGCATGGGTGAAAAAGTCTATCAAAACTCATTTGGAACATGAATAAAGTCTGCTTGCAAAATGTACCACTGAATGACAACTCTCGGTTAAAAGTCTGTGGATTGAATGAAAAACTGTGCTGCTGGGTTCTCTGGGGGCAACACCTGTAATTAAAGTGACAAAGAGGACACTACACGAATAAAGCAACATGTGGACCCACACAAAACAATTTCCACAGTCATCCTAGAGATAGGCTTGACGTCTTCTCTCGAAGTTGGAGTATATCTGCCAGTGAGGCAGGAAACGAGAGCTGCAAACAAATAAGCCAGTAAAAGGGATGTACATGCAAATCTCATGTCCAGATAAAGGCCAAAAGTCCAAATGGATGAACAACTGGGATTTCCTGCTGGAATTCACACCAGTGAGCAACAAGAAGAAAAGAACTTAGATGTGTTTTGCTTGGGACTAACATGTGTAGAGCAGCTGGGTGAGTGGTTAAGAATGCTGGGCTCTCATTCAAGAGACTCAGGTTCAAATCTTTGGTAAGGCAACAAAGTTTTTCTGTTGGAGGTAAAACAAAATGCAGTCCTAACCCAGATAGTCTATAGTGAGTTGAGTTGAGTCAAGATTTGACATCACAGCACTCAAGGCATTCACATGCATGCTCTGCCCTCATCTTCAGCAGCCAGCACAGAGTTCCAGTACTGATGGTACCGGTCACAATCAGGTTATATGTCCTTCTTGCCTTTCCTATGAGTGTATTGAGCCGGCCAAACCCTCTGGTTAAACCCAGGTGCCTCATTCTCTCCAGGCCAACCTAATTTTTTTTAAACCAAGCCTAAAGTGGATCTACATCATGAGAGGCTGATTGGCTGTGGGATAGGCAGTCGTGAACGTGGACGTCTGGCAAGCGGTGATTTTTCGTGATAAATGCCGAAGACTGAGTTCCCTGTATTTTTACAGTTCTCTATTCTGTTCTAAAGAGATGTTATTTTTACTATTTTTGTTATGTATTGTAAAAGTAATGTACTTATAGTTATGAAGAAGCTAACTTAATAACATTATAGGCTTGGTTGGTAGAGCAAGAAGCTTACATTAAATGGATTAATATAACAATTTCATGGAACAGAACAAGTGAACAAGAGTATATTATGCTTGGAGAAACAAATGAACATGAGATGCATTGATTTTTGCTTGATGAGTTAATTTTAAATTGTTTCTTTATGGATGTGGCCATGTTAAAAAATACAGCATGAGCAGAACCTGATTATATCCAGAGGGCGCAGCTGGTGACGAGTGGGAAGCTCAGCATATGGATATGAGGTTAAGCAGGCATGGGTAGGATATTACGATTCCTTTGGTTAGCCCAGGACCAGAGCATCATGTGTCAACTCTGCATTTATGGAAGCCTCCTTGGATGGCAGGGAATTCCCATGATCCACCATAGCCGATACTGCTTGCAGAAGGTTGAACATGGTCAACTTTTTGTTTTGTTTTCATGAATGGATGGACTGAGGACTGACCAGTTGACACTAGATTACCCTAGATGAATTCTCCAGGGCAATACCTGTACATAAAGGGACAGAGTGGACACCACAGAAATAAGGGCACATCATGTCCCACAAAACCAAATAGGAAGGCTTGCCCTGTAAACAAAGGCCAAATGAAGTTGGATGTGTCAGTCGAAGGGTGCAAATATCACAGCTTTGCTGTAAACATGCACAACATAATTATGTCACTTTGATGAACAAAAAGAAGAAGAACAAGATAATACATTCATTCTGGTACCAAAAGTTTGTTCACATTAACTGAGTGTTTTTCTTAATTAAGTTCATGTTAACTGACATTCTTCTTAAGTAAGTTTATGTTAACTGACTATTCTTCTTAAGTGTGTTCAAGTTAACGATATTTTACTGTATAATAAAACATATTACTTCTGTGTTCTGTGTTTAGATGGGATATAAGTGAGTGGGATGCTTGCAGTGTGACTTGTAGCCGAGGTCTACAGCAACGTAGCGTGGAATGTAAGCAGAGAATCTCACCGACTTTGACTCTCTCAGTTTCACCATCAGCTTGCACTCAACCACAACCACAGACCAGGCAGTTCTGTCAGCTGGATCCCTGCTTCACATGGCAAACCTCAGGGTGGAGCAAGGTTGGCATTTTTACTTTGCTATTATTGTTTTTTCCTTATTTGGTGCATGCCAGATGGCACTGATAATTATGTTTGTCCAGTTTTCTAGACTGTCAATCATTTGTGGTCAAATGTTCTATACATGATGGCAAACTGTCCAACATCTTCTCTTTTGGTCTGCCTCTGGCTGTCTTTCAGAGTTACTTTCCAGTTGCCAGCAACATACTTCAGCTTTCTTTTTCTTATTCTGTGGCCCAAAGAATTTACTTTTTCTTTCATTTTTGTTATATTGTAAATGTCCAGTAAAATGATTTTTAATCAAAATAACTGCAACTATTTATCTTCCTGTATTCCTGCAGTTTATTGTCTGAACCCGGTCCTGTGATAACTACAGAATTATTACTTCAACTCTTTCTATCCTTGACAGTTATTTCTGTGGCCCACTTAGTCTCTTTTGTTTTATTACCTCTTTCTAGTATACTTTAATGACTTCTTTCATTTCAAAGTAGTACCTGAGACAGGTGGGATAAAAGTATTAGCCCTGAGACTAAAACTTTTGTTGACTGTAAAATGGAAAATTGGCTCAATATTTGACATGCGAGAATTCCTGAAGTTAATGTTGCACCTGTTAGTCATGTCTCCTTACAGTTGAAAATTGCTCTTAAAATTTACTAATTTGACATGATATTATTACATTTAATGTAAATAGGAAAAAAAATAGAAACATCTTTCAGTTGTATGCATATTGTACGCATGTTCACCACTTCATTATTTAAATTATTTGAGATTGACCATTGAATTTTTTTTATCTGTATTTAATATAAAAGAAGTTATTTTGATATATAGAAGTGAATCATGGACAGTTGGTAGATTAGTGAAACATTTTTTGGAAGCTGTGGAAATGTGGTTTTATAGATGATTGATGAGAATACCCTGGACAGATAACAAGAGTAATGACAATGTCTGGAAAAAACTGACTCACAAAGGGAACTGACTGGCCACATCAGAAAAAGACAATCTACATTCTTTGGTCATGTGATGTAAAGAAGAAAACTAGAGTACACCATGAGTAGGAAAGTGGAGGGGAGGAGAGGAAGAGGGAGACCGAGAAAAAAAGATACTGGACAGTCTGATATCCTGGCATGGAGTATCATCTGGATCAGAGCTGACTGAAAGAACACGAGACAGAAAGTTGTTGAATTACATGACTACCAACGCTACATGACATGGACTTTGAGAAGAAGAATATATAAGGAGTTAACATTTACAACATCACACCAGCCACACTTACTTCACAAGGTAGTACCAAATTAAGGCTGGGTTATTTGGGAGCCAAGGTCAGTTTTTAGCAAGATCTGACCTGATGCAGATTTAAACCTTATCTCACTGCAGGGCTGTCTGAATAGATAAATGCCTATGATCAATGGCAGTTTCTTCAGTGGGACTAATTTGATGTTATTAAATACTGCATTTTCAATACACTAACTTTATTATGTACTACCTGCAGCACAATTTGTTTTCCATCTTTTAAATGACAGTGTTCTTCAGTTTGTGGCTTCGGTCAGAGAACTCGAACCATTTCATGTGTCAACAGTACAGGACACTCTGTCAGTGAGAGTTTGTGCAGTCAGATCAAACCAATGACAGAAGAAATCTGTGACATGGGATCATGTGCTCAAGGCTGGTTTCATTCCAAGTGGTCTGAAGAGGTACTATTATGGTTATAAAACATCTTTATAGTAAAAACTTCACACTACTGTAGACATCATTTGTTTGGTAAGCACTTGGCACAAACATAGTACATTTCATGTGTGGTAAACAGTTATCACTGCAGAAGTGATCCTTGACATTAACATTTGTCACAACAGAAGAAATCCTTTGTTTTATAAACGTTACCAGAGGAAAATACATTATTTGCTTGGTAAAGAACTAACAAAACAAAAAGCATATCTTGTTTGGTAACTATTTTAAACAACAGAACGAATTCCTTTTGACTAATACGTGTCAAAACAGAAGGTATCATTTATATAACAAACACTAGCCACAACAGAAGACATCATTTGTTTCATTATCACTAGCCACAACAGAAGACATAATTTGCTTCATTATCACTAGCCACAACAGAAGACATTTGCTTCATTATCACTAGCCACAACAGAAGACATCATTTGTTTCATTATCACTAGCCACAACAGAAGACATCATTTGTTTCATTATCATTAGTCACAACAGAAGACATATTTTTCATTATCACTAGCCACAACAGAAGACATTTGCTTCATTATCACTAGCCACAACAGAAGACATCATTTGTTTCATTATCACTAGCCACAACAGAAGACATCATTTGTTTCATTATCATTAGTCACAACAGAAGACATATGTTTCATTATCACTAGCCACAACAGAAGACATCATTTGTTTCATTATCACTAGCCACAACAGAAGACTTTTGTTTCATTATCACTAGCCACAACAGAAGACATTTGCTTCATTATCACTAGCCACAACAGAAGACATTTGCTTCATTATCACTAGTCACAACAGAAGACATCATCTGTGACCATATCATGACCATATTTCCTTTATTTAGTATACACTTGTCACAACAGTTAAAATACTATGTCCTTTATTTAGTACAAATTTTACACATATTATGTTATGTTTACACAACAAATGACAGACTATACCCTTTCTTTATTACACACTCCACACTGTGGAAGTTGTATTATACAAAACAGTATGGAGAGAAACAACATATTGCACAATTTATTGCTCAGCATATTTTGCTGCATCTCATCAGGTATCAACTTCTTTTTCTTTTCTTCTTTCTTCTTTTCTCTACTCCTGAAATGCCTCGAGGCAAGAAGACATCTCTGGAAGGGCCCTTCTGTTTGTTTCGTATAAAGTACTTTTTAGTGTCTCAGATATTTCTGCTGTCCATAATTTATGTGGTTGACCTCTGGTCAAACTGATTTGTACCTATATTTCATAGACTATACAAAAGCATTTGACTTAATGAAGCATGAAAAAGTAATTAAACTATTAGAGTAATTAAACATTGATGGAAAAGATCTATGAATAATAAAAAATATGTATTGGCAGCTATAAGAATTAACAACTCTTTAGGTACATTTCAAAGCATAAAGAGGGGCGTACGACAAGGATGTAAACTGTCACCTGATTTGTTTTCAATATACAGTGAATAAATAATGAGATTTTTAATTGATATGCCCGGAATTGTGGTTGGTGGGCACAAAATAAACAATTTACATTATGCTGATGACACAGTCTTGATAGCAACATGTCAGAAAGAACTACATAAAATGATAGACATTGTGGTGTTAGAAAGTGGAAGAATAGGCCTCAGTTTGAATAATGGAAAGACAGAAGTAATGGTGGTATCAAAAAAGCGAATTATTCCTAAATGTGTAATAAAAGTTCATGGTGCTATTTTAGGACAAGTACAGAAATTTAAGTATCTGGGCACATGGATAACATCAGATGGAAGATGCATTACTGAGATAAGAAACAGAATAGGACTGGCAAAAACTGCATTTTATAAAATAAAAAACATCTTGTGCAATATATCCTTGTCATTGAGAGTTTAAAAAAAAAGAAATCTTGCTTGCTGCATACATCCAGTTTTAACATATGGCTGTGAATCATGGACAAATGGTAGGCAGGCCAAACAATTTCTTGAGGCCTCAGAATGTGGTTTTACAGAAGAATGCTTAGAATACTTTGGACAGCCAAAAAGAGCAACAAAGAGGTTTTGAAAGAGGTGGGAGCCCGAAGACAACTTATCACAGACATCAGAAGGAGACAGTCATCATTTTTTGGCTATGTTATAAGAAGAGGGAAAATGGAACATGTTGTGACCACTGGAAAGATCTGTGGAAGGAGGGATAGAGGGAGACAATGAGAAAAGATTCTTGACAGTCTTGTTGCATGGCATGGAGGTGTATCAGCATGCTGCAGGAGATCGCAGATTGTGGAGAGTCATGATCGCCTACGCCATTCGACAAGGCACCTGATGATGATGATGATGACCTCTGGTTCTGTTACCTCTGTACCTGTATAACATTGCTCTCTAGGGTACCCTGTCTGATGCCAATTTTGTTACATGGCCAAACCAATTGATTTGTTGTCTACCTATAAAGTTCAGAATTGGTTTTGTGTGGACTCTCCTCCTGATATCATCATAAAATTGGTGCCATTTGGCCTAAAACTTGATTAGCTTTATTGTAACTTTGCTTGATTTCTTTATTAATTCTTTCATCTTCTGAAAAAATGCTATCTAGGTATGTAAAATCCTTTGCTTGCATGAACTGGCATTCATCGATTTTGATATTGGTGGTTCTTCCTTTTCTGGAGAATGTCTTCACTTCTGTTTTATCTACGCTGATCTTTATATAATAGTTGTCGCATTCTGAGTGGAGTCTTTTAGTATGCTCTTGTAGTTATACTGCTGTTGGTGCTATGATTGCCTGGTCACCAGTGAAAGGCAATTTGTTTAGTAATTTACCAATTCCCCTTTGCTGGTTTTAGCTGATTTGCATATTTAGTCAACGAATATGATGAACAGTAGTGGTGATAGAATGCACCTCTGTCTCACTCCAGTTCTACTGAAGAACTTTTTTATATTTAACTGTTCAGGTACCAGCTATAAGGGAAAATGAATACACACACTAATGAATGAGTATTCTGAAAAAGACACAAACTCAGTAAAGAAGAAAGTCAAAGTCTTTCATAGCACATTATCTGCTAGATTCTTGCTTGGCACATGATTTAGCATAATTAATCAAATGTATGACCAGTATGTTTTAAATACGCTGGGGTGGTCTCATAGACATGGGCAGTCCCTTGTTATGCAAAAAGAAGACACATCCTGCAGTCTATAACTCATGGTAAACTCTATATTGAAAACAGTAGGCTATGATTTGTGAAGTTCACTTGATAGGCTTCACCTTAATGCTGCATTATATGTTTTTGTAAATTATGTAGTATGCAGTTGATGAGATACAGTGAAATTTGCCTGGCAAAATATTGTGCAATACATTGTTGGTTTCCCCATTATGTAAGCTTACAATTTGATTTGTTAAAAAATAGGAATACAATTTTTTTCCCAAAAGAATAAAAAACCTTATTGATGCTCATTTCAGTGTTCTTCAGAGTGTGGTAAAGGTTACTATACTAGACAAGTGTTCTGTTCTGCTGCTGACGGTGCCAGACTTGATGAAAAGAAATGTGGTGGCAAAAAGAGCAAGCCGAAAGAACACAAAATGTGTAGAAACACCAAACCTTGTGGGGGTCAGTGGTTCACTGGATCTTGGTCACAGGTACATTTCAAAGAATATCCTTAATATGTGCCTTGCAAAAAAAAATTTTTTTTAATTTAATATAATTATATTAATTCAATTATCTTTGGCTTAGGCAGTACGAACACACTTCCTAATTCTGGAATACCCAATTCAATTCCAGTTGTAGGTGATTTGACAGCAGATCGCTTGCAGTGGTTTCTGCATAGTTATGGAGAGCCGACTATTCATAAAGCAATGTTAAACAACCAAATGTAAAATGCAGTCAAAATTGCTGCGGTTTGTCCTCCAATTTCATATTAATTATATGCACCTAACTTGTTTAAAGTGTCTAACTATGCTTGCCTACCAAGACAGTATGTAAAGTAGTCATAGACCCATCTCATGCTTTCCCTCTTACTCAGTTTAGGCTGGGTTAACCTGGGGCTCCCAGATTAGTTGTAAAATCCCCCTCACTGTAGATCTGCTCAATCATGACAGTGATCATTATGATATTTCATTGCTACATAAATGTTTTAGGTTTTATCTTCTTCTTCCTCTTTTTCTTCTTTTGTTTGCTCGAAATAGATTATCTATATCTGCAATGTTGTCTCTAGTATGAAATTTACTCAGCTTAGGTTTTATAATGGTAAATCTGGTAAACATAGTAGAAATCATTATACATGATAATGCTTTTTGTTCCTCTCTGTGTTGTAGGATGTAGATTTAGTTTTTTGTTTTACCTTCTATAAAAATTGGGAGCTGCTATGGTGTAGTGGCTAAATGCTTGCCTGTGGATCCGAAGGTCTTGAATTCATATCCAAACAGGATTTAGACTTTTTTTCCCTTAAATAAAAATAATCTTGACTCCCAGGTTGACTCAACCTTAAATGGGTACCAGATAAAGTCCTAGGAAGTAAAGGTGGCCAGCTTGATGTTGACCACTTCGCCCCCAATTGCTGATTGGTCTTTAAAATATAGGGGTTCTTTATGTATATCCTAACCCAGAGGACGTCACAGGACAGTCCAACATTTTAGAGGGTGGTAAGACTGGGTTTCCCCGCTTTCTGAAGCTTTTAACAACCCCAAAACATCTAGAAATGGCCCTTACCCCAACCCACCTACGTCCCAACAGAGAGTGCAGCCTAGGTCCCACAACTGCATGCAGCGTAGGTTCCACAACTGCATGCAGCCTATGTACCACCTCCTGAAGCATTAGACTGTCCCATAACCTGTGGATTTCCTCTGTTTGGGGTAGGATATTAATAAAGCACCAATATATGTCTAGCACTAAATGCCTAATGTGCCCGAAGGGGCAGAAAATGGTCCTTTACTTTACTTTTTTATAATTTTGCAGTTTGTGTTCAAATTTATGTATATTGTTTACTTGTCCCATGTAAAACAATGTTGTGATGCCTTTCAGTGCAATATGACATGTGGATTAAATGGTTATCATCACCGTGATGTTCTGTGCATCAAACATCATGGGAAAACAATAAGACAGATAGTTAAAGATCATAACTGCATCCAAGAAGAAAAACCACTAGACACAAAACCTTGTGGTCCTTTTCCTGCATGTAAACCACAATGGTTTGTGATGAGCTGGTCTGAGGTAAATGCCCGTTTTAGTTCATAGGTTTTTGTCTGTATGATAAGGAAAACATCATCACCTGATGATGATAATGATTAAGAATACATTACTTTATACTGGCTATGTAACAAAGAAAAATGAGCTTATAAATTGCAAAGAGTCAGAAATTGTGGTCATCACCAATAACAACAAATTACCACAATATATCATCTATGTAAACAAGAAACGTCTTAACCCTTTCATTCTGTATATGGCTGGAAAAAAAATGTCTTGAATCCTTTGGAATTTCTAGATAAATTCCTTAAAAAAAGGAAAAACTATTTTATAAGGGACCAATAAATTTTCACAGATCTATTTATCTGCATTTTAAAAATTTTTGTTTCTAAGTAAATAAAGATGCATATTATCTACATTTTGAAAAAAATGTATTTCTAAATATATATAAATTTTTAAAAGAGGGAATCAGTAAACAAGAACAGAGTGAAGCTTTCGATGGAATGTATTCCCATGGACCTAAAACAACTATGTATCTGGTGACATGCTGTGACTCATGACCTCTTTCACTGAGGTTTATTGAAAAATTTGTTTGCTATATTTAACTCATATATTCACATCTGGGCCTCCTAAACACTCCACAGGGGTACACAGTCTGTAGAGAATTGAAATTATTATGGCCTGGAGAGAATAAGGCACCTGAGTGTAACCAGAGGGTCTGGCCGGTACACTACACTCAGAGGAAAGACAAGATGGACATATAACCACAATGTGACCAGTACCATCAGTATTGAAACTCTGGGCTGGCTGCTGAAGATGAGGACAGAGCACACATGAAAATGCCCCTAGTTCTGTGATGTCAATTCCTGACTCAACTCAACACAGAACTTATGGCATTTAACTATGCTTTTTGGAAGGAATGGCAATATGTTGGCATTTATGATGAACAGGTTACAACCAGAAGTGACTTGATTTAACCTGTGTTTTTAAATGTTAGGGCTAGGGTTGTAAACAACTATATACTTATGACCTATCAGGATGTGATTCAGCTGCAGGCAGTTTCACAGCAGACTGCTTTAGGTTTATTTTTACATCAGTATGAGCATTAAGCTTGGTCTGAAAATCCATAAAGGAAAGACAAAGATAATGAGAATAAACCAGGCAAATAGTAATGTGGTTTCTTTTAATGACACCCCACTCCAAGACATGGAGTCGTACACCTATTTGGGCAGTAATGTAGATAAAGATGGAGGAAATGACAGTGATATTAAAAAAAAGAATACAAAAGGCAAGAAGAGGTTTCATGGCACTAGGGAAATTGTGGAGGTCAAAGGAAATTAAAAGAAATACTAAACTAAAATGTTTTATTTCTAATGTCAAATCAGTACTATTGTATGGGGCGGAAACATGGATAACAACTAAGGCAATTACTAATAAATTACAGACATTCATTAACTGGTGCCTGCGCAGAATAGAGGGAATTAAATGGTATGATAGAGTAACTAATGTAGAGCTTTGGAAGAGAACTAAACAGGCTCCAGTGGAACAAGAGGTGAAGAAAAAAATCTGGCGCTGGATCGGACACATACTAAGAAAAGAGGAGAACAGCATAACCAGAATGTCTTTGCATTGGAACCCACAGGGGCATAGGAATAAAGGAAGGCCAAAAAATACATGGAGAAGGGAGCTGGAGAATGAAGTTAGAAAGATGGGGAGGACATGCAATGGTGAAGGATAAAACAACTTGGCATGAGTTGGTTGAGGGCCTATGTTCCACTGGGGGATAGAAAGGCAGAAGAAGAAGATGAGCATTTAACTGTTCAGAAAGCAATAGCAAACTACCAAAACTAAAAATTGTTTTGTAAAACTATACCAACAGTCAGTAAATTGAGGGGGGGGGGGGGGGGGTGTTTGGTTTGGTTTGCAGCAACTTGGAAAGATTTGCAACTTAGTTGACACTGTTTTATGTATGTGAAAAGTAGACAATGAGTTGGCGAGCAAAGACACATCTAATTGCAGGGAGAATATAGTTTCTAAGAATAAATTCTGAACTATAAAAAGACAGAAAAATGAGTAAGGCAGTCCAAGAAGCAGATTAAAACTAAACTGGTTGGAGAAATTAGTCATAGACAATCAAGGTTTTTCACCCTCCATGGTGAAATAAACTTGTGAAAATTTTTAGTGTCAGTTGGCAAGTTTGATTAAGAAAAAAAAGGAGAAATCAAAGAGATAAATGCCTAGTTTGACCACACAGCTTAAGCGAACAAAAACACAAACAAGAACAATGACCTGATCTGTGATTCTTGTAAATGTTTGCGAATTCAAACCATCTTCTGTTCCTTCTTCTATGCAGTCTTCCCCTTGCTGCTAAGTTTTCTGTGTGGTTTTCCCTGTGCTGCTATGTTTTCTGTGTGCTTTTCTCCTTGCCTCAAAATTTATGTGTGTGCTCTTCTTTTTTGTTGCTATGTTTTCTGTGTGCTTTTCTCCTTGCCTCAAAATTTATGTGTGTGCTCTTCTCCTTGCTGCTATGTTTTCTGTGTGCTTTTCTCCTTGTTGCTATGTTTTCTGTGTGCTTTTCTCCTTGCTGCTATGTTTTCTGTGTGCTTTTCTCCTTGCTGCTATGTTTTCTGTGTGCTTTTTCCCTTGCTACTATGTTTTCAGTGTGTTTTTCCCCTTGCTACTATGTTTTCAGTGTGTTTTTCCCCTTGCTGCTAAGTTTTATGTGTGCCCTTCTTCTTGCTACTATGTTTTCAGTGTGCTTTTCCCCTTGCTGCTATGTTTTCTGTGTACTTTTCCCCTTGCCACTCTATCTTATGTGCACTCTTCCCTTGCTCTGTGTCCATTATATTTCTATAGCATGGTCAATGAATACAAACGAACAAAAATATGTTGAGCTAGTAGTTGTCATTTTGCTTAAACACAGGTGCTGCACATTCAAGAGACATCATCAAAAATGGCAATCCTTGAACCATTCTGTAGTTGCCTGTATTGTACCAGCCTTTGTTGTTCGAATTTTGCCCTCCAGTATTCACTTTGGTGTTTATGTTAAAGGCTGAACAAGATTTTAGAGTCTTAACTCTTTGATTATAGGAATTTACTTTATTCAGTTTAATTTTCCAGAGTTTTTCATTTCTTACTTTTTAACCAGCCTAAGCTATGTCATAATTTAACTTTCAAAAAATTTTTTTTTTTATTTCAGTAAATTGTGAATGACCATATTAAAATTCAATATGTGTGTAACTATCATGTAAACAAAGCCTGTGATGAACATTTGCCCAATATAATTACAGTGTAGTAAATCATGTGACACTGGAGTGAAGACTCGAGAAGTCAAGTGCCTGAATGCTACTTTGAGCCCCAGTCCCGACTGTGACAAAAAACTCAAACCATCACGCCGGCAACCGTGCAATACTCAGTCATGTCAAGAAAACCATACACCCATCTCAGAGTCTCCTGACACTGCAACACATGAAGCTTTTCAGATGGATGGACTAGTATCTACAGAAGGTGGGTATATGACTGATATAAAGTCAGATCACTTGCCATCTTCACACCAAAGGTTGGCTGCAGTAGATGACCAGTGTTATCTGTCTCATGTCATGATACATTCTAACATCTTTTTAGTTCTTCTTATCTTCCAGCTGAAACAATTGCGAATGTGTCTGTAACTTTTCTTTCTGGCATAGTTTTCCCACACAGCATATTGTCTTTGCATTGAACATAATATGTCGTCTGTCAAATCTTGATTTTGTTCACTAAAGTCTTGTTCGTTACTAATTTCATTTGGACCTCTTTGCCAGATTTTCATCATGTTCTATCTCCCTCATATATCCACATTCCGTCGACTTTCTTCTGTATGATGCTTTTCTACAAGTTGTAGTTTTCAATAGGATGCATCAGTTAGTGTGCACAGACTATTATAGGCCGCGATACAAAATACTATCAAGATAATTGTTACCCCATTTCTCATTCTTTAAATTGTCCAGTTGTCACATGGCCCATCTTCTTTAATTATTATGCGGCTGAACAAATAGTCTGTCTTTATTTTTACTTAATTCTTTTTTGTTTTTTTAAATAATAAGCCATCTTTAAAATCTCTGAGTGGGTTCAGGGTCTCCCATTTTGAGTGGGGGAAAAAAGACCCACCCCCCACCACCTTACCCCCACTACCAAGCATGTCATGGGAGGTGACTAATTAGGGTTATTTTCTTGAAAGTCAAAGTACACCTGCCTGAGAGGTGAGCAGCCAACAAGCTGCACAAAAATAAGCCAGATCTGTAAAATGAATATGCACACAAAACTCAATTTCTGGAACATGACCAAAGTACCTAAGCGGACGAATAACCAAAACTTTCCGCCAGAGTTTACAGCTGGTGAATGCTGATAACAAAGAGGAGGAGGGGTAGAAGAATACATCACAACTAGGCTGAGAGACAAGCATGCTAGCTTTATTATATATTAAGAAATCTGGCTAACTCAGTCACAGTAGGAATAAAATTATAGATGTAAATATTTTTTCCAGAAGTTGATGAACAGCGAGAACTTTCCACCAGAATTTAAAGCTGGTGAATGCGAAGAAAATTTAGAGAAAAGTGTCTTTGAAACTTAACAAGTAAATGACACTTTTCTACAGCTTGAAATATTTTGGATACAGGCTGCTGACCAAATAGTTAATGGACCAGTCTGCACTCACTGTGCGAAGTTGATATTTTCAAGCTCAAAGACAGTTTTAAAGAAGAGCCCTGAATATTCCTTGGGCAGTTGAAATGAGTAACCTAACACTGAAAGTCACAGTTGAGAGAATGGAGTTCATTACACTGAGTTTTATCCAATGTGTCTCAGTCTCTCTTTCTCCCCCCCCCCCCACCTTCTTTTTCTCTCTCTCTCTCTACATAATGTCTAGCCATCTGCCATGAGCATCACACAAAGTACAAACTCCATAGCTCCAGCAACAATCTCCAGTGGTGAAAATTGTACTGGTGAAGCAAATATTGCAGTCTGTGTAACAAACCCATGACTTTCAGAGCTTAGGCAAACAACTAGAGTTTGCCACAGAGACTCTTAGTAATCTGAGAGTAATCTAAATGTTGTGGAAGAGGCTAAGCCACAGAGCACTTGCCAGCAAATTCCTTATTCAGTAATAAGGAAACAACATGGTGACTTGTTCAGTATTGAATGAGCCTATAAAAAGTGCTTGACCAGTAAGTTTTTACCATTTGATGAGATGTTTGGTTACGAAAGGAAATTAACTGCTTCTAAATGATTTATTTGTGCCTCAGCACTGTTGACTTGCTCCCAAAGGGCTCTCACAACATCTAGCTTGTCATACATCAGTTCACCACCCAGTGGGGCAGAACTTTGTCTGCCTCTCAACACAGAGCCATCTATGATTACTAAGGATTATCATCACAGCACTCCTGACAGATCCATAAGTGCTCAGATCTCCTCCTCAAAAGCTCCACAAATCTAAATCAACTGATGACGTCTGTTCTGTGTTGGTTAATGAAATGTCTCGTCCCATCTGTGTAGATAAGCATATCACTTCAGCAGGCATTGTCATGAATCATTTGTTAAACTTCTGATTCTGCAGCACTAGCTGGCCAGTCCCTGCACTCACAACCTAAAGTGATTAGAACCCTACACAAGTCTGAAAGTTGCTTGGACAATTTGACCAACTTCTCTCCCCTCCCAGATTTATCAAGCCTGCACACATGTGTGATTGGGTCTTCAGCTTGTGCCATCCCAGATCTTCCTCTTTTCAGTTTGAGACCCTTAATCACTACCTAGGGCTTCATTCAGGAGGTGTTTCTTGTCTGCAGCTTCTCTGATGACTTTGCTTGCAGAACTTTGAGCCTATCTGCAACAGTAGGCAGTGCAAGTATGTATCGCATACATACTGCCAGGGTGTCTCTTGTACATTCTAGAATTAACCGCATTGCTTCAGTTTTGCATACGTTCAGATTTTTTTTCAGCTGATTCTTTTATATGGTAAGCATTCAAAGTCCATAATCTAATAATGTCAGGATCACATGCTCGGAACATGTGTTCCATGTCCAGTGATGTCATAATCTTGAAAGACAATAATCTGGGAGACAACATCAAGTTTAAAAAAAAAAAACTTGCTCATGTTGGTTCTGTAGACCAGATGCCTGCCACCCCTCCCCACCTTATCTCCAGCAAGCATGTCATAAAGATTATCTAATAATGGGGTTTTTCTGCAAAGTTGGAGTGAATCTCTCAGAGGGGCACGAAAGCAATCTTCATACCAATAAGCAGATCTGCAAAACAGATGTGATAACAAAGTCCAGAAGTGCATAAACAGCTACATTTTTGTGTGTGGAAATGTAGAAGAAGAAAAACACTACTCAGTGCAGATTCAAACCCAATAGTTTTATGCTAGCAGAAAAGTATCTAGTCACTTCACTACCACAGCTCCCCAAATTATGTGTAGCACTATACAATATTTTTAATTTGACCATTTTTTTTTCTAAAATGTCATCTCAGAACATCCACTGTGTAAAGATCATCAAAGCCCATGGTGGTGCCAGCTGACCAAACAGGCAAGATTATGCAACTATCCACACTACAGAAAACTCTGTTGTCACACTTGTCAGAAAATTGATGTTAAGCATCACTGATATTATATTTCAGTAGTCCTTTTGTTCAACTGTACTAGGCAATGCGAGGAAAGGTTATTTTACTTCTAATATACTTACGTATATAAGTCCATTAGTGGAATTTGGAGGCCTTCATGAACTATGTGCTACAAAGGATTGTAATGTCATTTTTAAAGCAGTGTAAACTTAAGCACACTTTTAGTGCATCAAGCATGTAGGGCTTCTTTTTATAATCCATGCCATATGGCATTAGTAGTCCATCCACAACCTTCTGTCTTGTGTACTTTCAACTATTTCTGAGGCAGATGATATTCCATGCCATGGTGGCTAACTGTCCAGCATCTTCTCGCTCTGTCTCCCTCTGCCTCTTATCCCCTCCACCATCACAATGTACTTTCAAAAGAATGTAGTGTCTTCTTCTGATGTGGGCAGTTAGTTACTCTTCATGCATCAGTGTCTTTCAAGACATCTTTATACTCTTTTTATCTGTCTAGGATATTCTTATCATTTGTTTATAAAATTACGTCTCCACTGCTACCAAATAACCTTTTACTAATTGTCTAACTATCACGATTCACTTCCGTACATCATGATAGGATTTATTTAACTTTTGAGAATTCTTTTTCTCTTCTCAGTTGACAAAGAAAGACTGCATAGAATATCATTATAGAATAACTGGCACTCGATGGTTGATACAGTCAACATCACACCAGCTGTCTTTACTTCCTAAGATATTTCCTGGTACCAGTTTTAGTCAGCCTGTGAGCTTTAGGTCAGTTATACCAATCCCCCAAATGCAGTTTTAAACGCAAGGACTTTTGGGCTGGCAGACAAGCTGCTAGCCACTGCCCTTTAATGTCATTTGATATATAAAAGTTATCAGTCATGTTTTTGTTGTGACATATAAAATAAATAACATTGAAATATTGTTATATTCTAATAGTACAAATATTTGTCATGACTTCAAGGTAATGTCATGGTAATTTTTATTGTTTTAAATGAAGTAAGAATGATTTCATATTTGAGTTCAGTTGAGTTGATTCAAAAACTGACATCACAGCACTTGGAACATTCCCATAAGTTCTCTGCCCCCATCTCCAACAGCCAGCAAAGTTCCAGTTTCCATGGTATCAATAGCAGTCTGAGTTATGTCTGTCTTACTTTTCTTCTGAGTGTTGAGAGATGTCAGATTTGTAAGTGAAACTAGGGTACTGATACTAATTAACACTTGCAAAATGTAGATTCAGATTTATTTTTCAAACTTTGAGAACTTAAAACTGTTGACTGATTTCTGAATACTTAATTATTACATAATTAGTACTAGTACTTCATTTGTTACTGGATATAGTAAATCAGCCACAAAAGACAATCAGTATGTGTACTGCCTCCTGCTCTACAGCAGGGCTATTCAACTAAGTTTACTCGAGGCCCACAATTTTCAAAGGTGAAATTGTCACGGGGCAGAGACCTGAGCCCAAGCAAAGAAAGCTCATTAAAACAACACAACTGGCAGTGATCTGCATGCCACTTGCTAGGCCTCGGCGGGCCAAATTTGGCCCAGAGGCAACTAGTAGAATAGCTCTGCTCTACAGCCACTCAGATGCTTCTTAAGAGGAGTATCTTTCTTTCACTGCATTCAGAGCATGTGTGGTTATTTGGACTCTGTTTAGTCACTGGACAATGGTATTGTCCGACATGTGACGGTTTTATCACTACACTGTACAGATGTATTTCTTTAAAACAATACTTTCTGTCTTAGATTATAAACAGCATATTTATACAAACACTATGTTACCAGTGCCTGGACTTGACATTATCAAGGGCCAATCTCAATATTATGAAATAAGATGCCTGAGATAAGCCACTAATTTAACAGTCTGAGACAAAGTTAAAAATGATATTCTCAGCAGACTGTGGAAACACCATCCACAAATTCATTGAGAAACAGAAGACCAAATGGTTTGGTCATCTAGTAAAATGCAATCAGAATAACTACCAAGGCACTGCACATGAAAAGATCTGATGTGAAAACAAGAGGTCACCCTAGGAGAAAATGGATTGATGACATTAAAAAGATTCTGCATCAACACAGAATGACAGAAGCCATTAAAAAGATTACTGGCAAATGCATAAACAGCCTTGGACGACTTAGAAGTTCTCTCCCGTGGCCGACAGAAGCCATTGCCGCCTATCAAGCAATAGACTGCAAACTGTTCCTTGCCACAGCACTTAACAGCAGAAGTGGAAATTGTTGATGATGATGTTGATGACTTTTTAGCTTAAATAACGTTGGATTTCGAAAATACTGGCCGACAATCTGAATGTGGCGCCACTGAAATGTAACGCCAATTTTTGCCCCCCAATCGTTGGCGAAAAGATGAGAGGCCCTATGGTTTTGTAGCATATGAGCTTTATTAAGTTAACATTTCATGACTCAATTAAAGTGCATTTTAGCATTTGCTATTGGCAGCCCTGAGGAGTGACTCGTTGTGGCTTTTCCGGCTCACTAAGTCGATAGTCCGGATGTTGGTGTTCTTAACAGCATGTGGGATGTTGATCTAGTTGGTTCAAATACTCAGTAAAGTGGAGGAAGCTTTTTTCAGAGCAAAAATTAACATAATAATTTGCACTAGCCATGGCTCAAGGCTACCCCTTATCATCCTCCCCATTCCCCATATCTTCTCTGTCTTATACATAATACAAATTGGTAAATGCAGGCAGTAAAGACAGTTTAGCAATTTCTCAAAATCTGGTGTGGTTACAATTGACAAAGTCTGATGTGTAAATACTTGATAGAGTCTGTTGTGCAGACATTTAATAAAGTGTGATGGACAAATATTTGATAAAGTCTGATGTGTGAAGATTTGGCAGTGTATGTACAAACATTTTACAGAGACTGAGGATAAATATTTGGCAAGAGTCTAATGTGCAGACATTTTATAGAATCTAATGGGAAGAAGCCAGAAGAAGAATGGGAAGACTGGTGACCAGAATCATAAAAACCTACATTTTAAATACATTTCATAAAGCTGTTCCAAGAATAGAAAAGAATTGTTTATTGTATTTATGACAATAATTTGTGCAAATATTTTAAATACAATGTATCATCCCATACTGATGATTGCTTCAAGATATGTTCCTATATATGTATATCTTGGGTGTAAATACTGATATTTTAAATATCTGTAAATCAGTTCAGTTTTTATATATTTGTTTCAGTATACTTCCTATGTCTCCCTAGTAACCTTTATTCTTTCCATTATTTGTTAGAAACACATCACTTCATATGATAATTATACTAACTACCTGTCCAGCTAATAGAATTATGTGGTTTTCTTTTTTGTTTTTCGCAAGCAAGTAATTTTCATTGGGCGAACAATAATTTGAAAGAATATGTGTAATTTAGTACTTACATTTATTCGGTCTATTTAATCTAGTGCTGGTAAGATTATTTTTTTTTTAAAGAAGAAGAAGAAGCAAAAAAATTGTTTTTCATGCATGACTTTTCCCAAATGAAACTTTTATTTTACGGGGGGAAAAAAATGAGGATTTAAAAACGGGGGTGCAGGGTTTCTGGGATGTTTCTATGAGTCACAGGTGTGGTCAAACCTTCAGGTAGTGGCTGAGAGAAAAACAGCCAGGACACTGGTGATCTCAAGAATGTTTGTTAATTCTCTGCATCTTACACTTGAGTTGTCTTGGTATTTAGTGTTTGTAATTCATAAATAGAGTAAATAGTCAGTTATAAAGATGCAAAACAATTAAAGACTTCTTTTTAAATGTTCATAAAAAGTATCTTTTGCATAGCATGTTCTTTTTGATGGGATTGTGCTCAAGTTAATCTGCAAACTATCTGTGAGCTACTTTCTCATGTGTTGTTGATAATGATGGTACTAGAACAAAAAACTACCTCAGCCTGCTTAGTTATTGTGGTAGACGTTTTAATTTTAATAAATAATTGAAACTAAGCAAACAGATAGCAAGTGATTAATGAGGTCATCATAGCACTCAGGACAGATCCATAGGTGCTCTAATCTCATCTTCAAATGTAAAATGACTGATCATATACGTTCTATGTTGATTAATCATATGTCTTGTGCCCCTAATGAAATGTTTATATCTGACGACTCCAGGTTGTACCCTAATATCCACCCAACCTGAACAGGGATATGGTTACATGCTTTTGCTGTGATCATTCTTGAGATCTGCATCTAGCATGGCGTTGATGACTCACTCCTGTCCAATGCCAGCTCCATCTCAATAACCACATTGTCCACCAGGCAATCCGCATTTCATTGTCTCAAATATCTGCATGACCAGGCACAAAAATAAAGGTCATTTAACAAGACAATCCATTCTTGTTTGTTTGATGAAGTCAGCCTGCTTTGTCTTGAGCATTATTATCAAATCATTCGATACGATCACATGTGTGAACTCTTGAGTACCTAGCCATGATACAGATAGTAAGTAGTCTTGGGTAAACATAAACTCCACTCATAGAGGAGAAGTTGCAGATAACTAATAGCTATTGCGGAAAAATTAAATAATAATTTACAAAAAGAAACAAAATGACCCAAAAAAATTAAAATTTAGAATGTCATTACAGACAAATATGGAGGAGAAGTTACAATGTTAAAATAAGAATACAGAAGGCATAAAGAACTTATAACACTATGACTTTTGTTGAAGTCAGAAGATATTAACTTCAGCATGAAAATGTAAATATTTCTAACATTAAATCAGCATTAGTGTTTGGATCAGAAGTATAGAAAACAAATAAAATAATTGTTTATTAACTTTTAAAAAAATCATTCGTTAGTACTTTCTCAGAAAATCAGACTTTAAAAAAATGACCTTGGCCCCAAGGTTGACCTAACCTTAAGTGAGTACCAGGTAAAATCCTGGGAAGTAAAGGTGACCAGTTTAAAGCTGACTTAATCACCCACCAATTGCTGATTGGTCTATAAATTCAGGTCTAGCTCTATATGCCCAGTACACCTGAAAGGTCCCTGACCTGTTTTTTATTTGAAAAAAAAACAACAAAAAAGACCTCAAATGGATCACAGAATCCCTCATGTGGACCTCATTGACAAAACAAACTCTAGTCACATTAAAACGTGTGAATTTAGAAATTTGTAAGTTGAGAATTTGGCGTGGGTTAAGAAATTGATGTGAGTTGAGAAATTGGCATGAGTTGAGAAATTTGTGTGAGTTGAGAAATTGGTCTGAGTTGGCAAACTGGTGTTGAGTTGAAAAATTGTGTGTGAGTTGAGAAATTTGTGTGAGCTGAGAAATTTGTGACAGCATTGTCATCTATGTACTCAAGTCTTTAAAGTCTATGAGCTTTTGAATGGTTCCACATTGCAGCTCCAATTCCTGTATGTAGACTGTGCATCTGAATCAGACAAAGTCATTATCCTCTTATTTGAGGACTTCAGCGTGTGCTGTCGATCATTTGGAATGTGTGTACTTATCTCTTCCAAAGCTGTGAATCTGCAATTCTGACACCATCTTTAGTTTCCTCAATTCTGTACATGCACTGCTCAGTGAATGTAAGTTATTGATAGTTTGTTGTTTTCAGTGGTCTCCTTACTATAGTACTTAATTGTCTGATCACTTAGCCCATACAACCAACAACTAAGTGCCCATACATCCATGCAGAAAAAAAAATAGCAAAATTTAAAGGCATAAAATATTAATTTTTCCTTTATTTCCATCAAAAATTTATTCCAACAGCAAAAGAAATTCAAAAGCTTTCTACAAAGCATGACTTAAAAATTAAAACATCAATAATTCTTAAATCACATATACATATACAAACATCTAGTAATTTAAAAAAAAATATAAACAAGAACATTATAAAAATGTAATGTTGTGAGAAGACCAGTCTCTGAAATTAGGAATCAAATTTTCTTCCTAATTATATAATCAAAGAATTATTATTAAATTGTTAAAGGTAATCATTTGGTTTTAGAAGACTAACCTATACCCTGTGGGACAACCGGTTTTTAATTCTCAAACCTTAGCAAATAGCCTCACATAAGATAAATGTAATAAATACACGACAAATCATGCTGATGTGCCCCAACATTACATCTGGTAATCTGTACTGATGGGTTTTGCTCCAGAAATATGTACCAAAAACTGGCTGTAAAAATGACAGAAGGCTGTGGACAAATACAATGACCAGCGCCAGACAGCTTGGACTACAAGTAGATGCATTAAATTATTGTTAGTCAGAAAATAAAGTCTATACATGTTAATTTCAACTCTATGATAACTTTTAATCATAGTTTTAGGCAAACAGGTGATTGGCCTGTGGCACCTGTGGAGGAGCTGCCTTCTTGGGGGCTCCATGCCTGCTGTCTGGCTAATCCATGGTTACTCACTACTTCTACAGATGCATGAAACATTCAGGTTTAATCAGAGCCTCCTCTTTTCAGCCAGGCTCTGGATTGGTCTTAGCAATATCCAAGTGACAAAGATCGCAATCAGACAATACACAAAAAAGCTAAAGGTAAAGTCAGAAGATGTGAACCAGCGTCATAGCACAATGTTTTAAACCATAAGTTCTCTGCCCCCAGTACGGACAGCTCATAAGAAACTGTCCCTCTGTGTCGCTGTCCGCACGCAACTCCGTAGCTACAGCGACATTCCTCCATTTACCCCAGAGTATTAACTCTGGTACCCATTACCTAGAGGCTGGGTGAACCTTGGGATCCGCCCAAGGTTTCGAACACCGGCCGTGGGCTGCAGAGAGTCGCAGCTGGATTTTAAAGCAAGTCTCCTATCAACTGCACTAACGCTGCCCCTGAATAGACAATACATCATGTTCTTGAAAAACAGGCCTTAACAAACTCAAGTGATCAGTCACAGTTACAATGGCTTAGACATTAATGCAGAGTGCAGGAGAATCAGCCACCACTGCATGCATGGGAGGCCAAGAATCAGTCCTCCGGGACGACCCAGGTTTCACTGGGATGACAACATCTGACAACCCTGACACAGGACTGGAATAAAAGCAAAGCATAAAGAAAACTGCAGATTGAGAATCTTAGAGGAGACACTGGTTTTAAAGAATAATACAATGTTTAAAAATAACCAACTAGCCATTGAGTAAAAAAAATGGTGTTGAAATCAAACAAACTCAAAAGAAATTAGAAGAAAGCAGCAAAAAAAAGTGTAATAATATTGCAACAAGAAGTGTAAACTGAAGATTGTTTAAAGCACAGACGAAGGATGTCAGGAAGAACAGAAAAGTGTATGCTGCTTTACAGGAATAGCCTTCACTGCATCAGGTTTGATCCCTTTGACTCAGTCTTAGAAAGACAGGTCACCCGTATCAAGGCATATTTTTACAATTAACCTTGGCTTCCAGCCTAAAATGGATGCCAAGAAATGTAATGGAACGTAAAGGCAATTGGCATGATGTTGATCACATCGCTCATCAAGTGCCAACTGGTGTATAAAAAGTTTAGCATCATATGCACTAGGTAAGAAACTTAATCACTTCACAGCTGAGACCCTAATTATATGTAGCACAAGCTCTAGAAGAGGGAAAATTAACACAATTTAAAAGTACAACCAACAAACATTAGCTGCTGTCAGAAATCCAACCAGGCTGTAATGACAACCACCCAAGTGTAATGTACCCAGAACAGAAAAAAAAACTAGATAAACATGTATTTAACAGAGAATATGAACAAGAAAAAGTTCATATCTAGAGCTTTACAGACAGAATAGGGTTATCATACCACTGCTCTTGAAAGAGATCATAATTCAGCACCCCAGGAAGAGCAATAACAGGTGCTTTATTAATATCCTACCCCAAACAGGGGAAATCAACAGGTCATGGGACAGTCTAATATTTCATGGGGTGGTAGATATGCAGTCGTGGGACCTAGGCTGCACACGCTCGTGGCGGGAAACCCAGTCTTACCACTGTCTAAAATGTTGGACTGTCCTGTGACGTCATCTGGGGTAGGATATTAATAAAGCGCCCAATAACAGACTGAATAAACACACATAGCTTTGCTGTTCAACTTCCCCATATTGGTAGACATAGCAAACAAAGAAGCATTGTTTGCAGACCTGCTATAATTGCAGCTAGCTAAGAAAGATAGACTGCTCACAGAATCAACATTTTAAACTCCAAGTTGGAACTAAACATAAAATCATAAATCATGATAAATTTACAGCAAGCAAAGTAAACCATCTTTAAAAAATATGAGAAAACATTACAAGATGACATTTTGTAGGGGGAAAAACTGTAAAAGCTTCTTCTGTCTTTCATCTCCCAAAGGTGCAGATGCAGAGGTTCTTAACCAGCTCATGCCAAGACTTGATATTTATAGACTTGTTCATGACTGGGTGAATACAGGGCCATATTTAAGATGTATGACACACCTGTGCAGTCATTTATTTTACACCCCCTTTTCCCTAGGATAAACTTCAGAAACTATTCATTTATACACTATTAACAATAAGTTGATAAATTATTTACTTCAGTTTTAACCTCTATCGAAGTATTTAAACTTAACTAAACTGAATAGTTAGTGAATCCTTTACAGGACATAGCAGAACCAACACCAGCATTTCTTGGCTGTTGTGGTTGGGGTTCCCAATGAAGCAATGATGTGCAATACAAGATGAAACCTTCCTAATAATAAAATGAAAAAAAAAAAAAAACCAGGTTTTTTTCTTGCTGCTCTTAGAACTTTGCGGCAATGTGCAGCTGCGCATGTTGCAGGCAATCAAAATATGGCCCTCGTTGCACCTGACAGGCAAAGCGACACACCCACCCCCCTTTCAGTCATCTCTTACATGACATTAGTCTTTGAGTCTTTGCTTCCTGTCTGGGATGAGCAGATTTTAATGCAAGAATGAAGTGGCTCTGACATGGAAAAATTAATGGCCGTTATTGAAACATTATACTACTTTATATTAAACTAAACACAACCTAGATATGTCTTCTCTTTATGTTGCATGATTACTTAAACTACTAAGCAGGAATGTTAAATGTTGACTGTGTTACAATTCCAGAAAAAAAAAGCCGTTGAAAAAATTTACACAGGTCCCTAATAAATTCACTAAAAATGTATTTATCTTAAATTATTTTTTTCCAAAACATATAAAGAGATATGAAAGAAGCAATCAATACATCCCCCATGGCCTTTAAAAAAATATATCTGGTTACTCATACCATGCCCTCTATCACTGAGGCTTATAAGAAAATCTGACAACGTGGCTTTACAAAAGCTATTCAACTCAAAGGGGACGACCCCCCCCCCCCCCATGTTATTCATATTTTGACCTCTCAAACATGCACGCAGGTGTGAAAACAACCAGTAAAATTAACTATGCATCTTGTAAACTGGTCACCATAGACAAGTTGGAAAACTTACATTTACAGAGAATCTGCCCCATGAGAATTTTTTTTTTTTGTGTGTTGAGCCTAAAGATACAAAATAAAGCACTATTTTATTAATTAATGTGAACAGTGTCAATTAATAATCCTGTTATGTGTGCCATTCAGGTGCAATACAACAGTTAATCAAAAATACAAATATGTAAAACCAACATTAAGAAAATAGGAAAATCAAATACTTCTTCTTCAGCACTCCAAGCCATTGAGGTTCACTGCTGCAGATATAACCCGCCTCCTTTCATCTCTCTGGTTGGCCTTCTCTTTCCAGTTGGTGACACCAAATGTTTGCAGGTCTGTCAACACATTATCTCTCCATCATCTTCTTGGTCTGCCTCATGGTCTACGACCATCATCAACATCAAATACTGTATTTTGTAAAATCTGATTGCTTCTGATTGCAATAAGACATTACTGTTTTTAATGTGTGCGATACATAAATCATTATTAACAAATGGCTGTGAATCATGGACAGACAGTAAGCACACAAAGTAATCCCTTGAAACTGCAGAAATTAGGTTTCATAATGGATAAAATAACAGACAGCAAAGATTAATTTTTCTACTAGTTTTGGCAGAGAGTAAGATACAATGGAGACTTACCATACAGATCAGAAGGCAGCTAATAGTATCTGGTCATATTATGAGAAGAGAACAACTGGAATATAATTTAACAACTGAGAACATTCATAGAGAAATATGCAAAAAGAAAGTGGTAAGAGAAAATGTAGGACAGTCTGGTCTCTCATGATAGTGAAAGAAGGCATTTCAATATGTACATTATGCTGGATGGAGATGAGGCAGTTTGCAGAAGCGTACAAACTTACACCAACTGGCAAAGCATAAGATGGTGAATTGCCAGGCATGATCTTCATGACCAAAAATATAAGCCTTTATACTTTATGTCGTTTTGACCTAATGAAAGCCATCCCATGATTCCTCATGTGAGTCTTCAAATTGGCCTCAACATCAAATGCCCTATAACACACAGTACATTCAAGTGGATTGCTGGAAGCTACTTTGCTGGCAGTGTTTGATTTCTCCCTGCCAGGATCCAAAAATTTTGGCTGAGGTTTATAATAAGGCTGGATTTCTGGAAATACTTCAAATTCATCTAAATCCGGTTCAGCCACATTGTTAGCCTTCAAGTAATCATCAACTGCATGGATTTTATGTACAGCCAGCAAATGTTTCTTCAGGGCAGCAAATATGGTAAAGCACAGGCCACACTCAGGGCACTGAGGTTCCTTGCTGGAATTATGCGAGGTGATGTGCTGTGAAAACTCCTGTGACTGAGCACAAGAGAAACCACATTTGCCACACATGTAGTCACCTTCACCGGCTAAACGTAACCTCTTTGGAGCAGGAACATCTTCAACAGTTTTGCTGATCTGAAGTTTCTGGCCACTGCTGGCATTCTGTTCTTCTGCCCGAATAAACCTGTTGACTGTGTCCATGTTTCCAATTCTGTGTTTCTTAGTGATATGCCTGGACACCAACTCTTTCCTAGAAAAAATTTTGGTTGTCCCTTTCTTTCTGCACAAGCCACAATGATAGACAATTCTGATGCCATCATGTGACCTGCTGACATGTTCTTCCCTAGCAGATAAGCTTTGGAAGGCTAAACCACACACAAGACAAGGAAATACACTAAGTGTCTCATTTTCCACACTCTTTTCATCATTTTCCATTTCTTGATGCACTGAAGGCTCTTCTCCATTTGACTCTCTACTCTTACTGTTAGCTTCAGGAGTCTTATCATCCTCCTTGGAATTCTCAGGCATTATTTCTGCTGGCTTTTCTGCCTGCTTCGACACACTGCTACCACACAGCTCAGAATGCTTCTGGGCCGCTTCTATAGTCGCAAAATCTCTCTTAAAGCAATGGCAGCAAATAATAACACCCTGGGACTGATGAAACTTTAAATGTTCTGTCATCTTTATGCTCTCCACAATCTGCTTACACACCATACACTGGCTGACGGTGATACTTTTTCTGAATGGTGTAGAATCTCCTTTACTTGTGATGATTATTTTACAAGGTTGAGTTGCCAGTTTGTTACCAGTAGATGAAACCTCTGTGGGAGTTTCTTTCTGCATTGTAACTGACTGTGAAATCTTAATGTTTTTCTCTGGCTGTGGTTGACTTTGCAAGCTTAAAACTGACTGGCCAGGCTTGGAAACCACTTTTGGAGCAATTTTGACCAACAGAGGATACTTTTTCACAACTGGTGCATGGTTAAGCTGCCTCTGTGTTTTATCTACATCGTGATTCATCTTGTTAACTTCAAACAGTTTCCTTAAGTATATACTCTTTGAAGATCGTTTAGGTTCATCAGCCTGCACATCAATACAATAATTTAACTTGCTGGCCAGAAAGCGCAGGCATTTTTTTTCTCAACAATATGTTCTACGAGGCTGTTTCTGCTCCAAAACAGGTTGTAGCAGTTTGTGCACCGTTTAGATTTATGTGGATGGTCAACCTCTGTATGCTTATTTAATTCAGTTTTGTCAGAAAATGTCTTTGAGCAAATAAAACATTTCCACTTGAATTTTGCATCAATTATAAAGCGGTCGACATATTGGTCAAGATGTACCTTTAACTCGGCATATGATTTTAAAACACGCTGGCAGATCAAACAAAGCACTGATACCTTGATGTTTGTGTTTTTGGCTTTATGTATATTAGCAGCGTGCTGTACAAAGTTATCACGCTGTGTGAAAGCTAAGACACACAAAGGACATTTAAAAATGGTCCGAAAGTGATGTTCCATCAAATGCTCTTCCAGTCTGTCAACATCATTGAACTCTTGCTTGCAGAAACATTGTATGCTTAAGATTCTATTGAAATGTTTACAGTCATCAACGTGGTCAAACACACACCTCATTTCATTACCTTCATGCACTATTGTGAAATCTTTTTCCCCACATTCCGGACAACAGATTTTTTTTGCTACTCCTCTGTGAATGTTCATATGTGCCTCTTGTGCACAAATACTGGGTAAGAACATGTCACAGGAAGAACAAGGAAATGGTTTTGCTGTGGCCCTACACAGATGAGCTGATAAGTCTGAAAAAGACTGCACACAAATTGGGCACTGTGATGGGTTGCTTGAGGATTTCCTTTTTCTAGAAGATGTAGAAACTGTTGTGTGACAAGCAGATTCTGTTTCTGTTACTTTTTCAACGGATGCTGTAGTACTGGTAGGAGTTCCATCAACTCTGCATTCACCTGAGTTAGAATATACACACTCAGACGTTTCTAGTAAAGCATTATCTACTGCTTCACTTATCTCATTTCCACTACTGTCCTCTGCATCGAATTCATACGGCTTTAACCATATGATATTACTGTAGTTAAGTGATAAGTCTGACTTTAGCTTTCTAAGATGCATCCATAGTGAACATTTGTTGTAAAATGTATGTTTCTGTTTACACTGTGAACAGTAATATAACAAATTAAAAACTGTGCGGTTAAGGTGAAAATCTAAACAGTCTTTATCAATGTAGCCATCACCACAGACGGAACAGTGCACTGTATTTAGTAAGGATTCTTTGTTTCTGGGGGTGGATACCTTTAATAGGTTGCTGTCTTTCAAATCATTTCCCTGCAGGTAGAAACTATCCACTGTGTCTGTCACTAATTTTGAGATACGGTCCTTAAATGATATCTCATTGTTGTTATTAGAAATTTCTGCAGAAGATGCAACTGATCCTGAGAAAGCACTTGTAACAGGTGTTTGAGGTTCTGTCATTGGTGTTTTAGATAATATTGATGATGTGAGATCAGCTAGGTAATTCAAATCTGTCTTCAAGGAAACCTGTGGTACTAAGAATGCTACTTTATTCTGGCTACCGTTATTACGATCCTGCACATAGACACATGAGTAAGTTGTTGGCAAAAATGTAGACTGTGTGGGATTGGAAAGGACATTTGGCAGCAACTGTGATGATCTGTCTGGCACTGATTCACTGCTGACAGGAAACTCAGTGACACCTACAGTTGAAGTCTTTAAGCTAGCAGAGTGTGGCACTTTCACTGGTATTTGCAATAGACCACTATCAGAAAGTGGCTTGTCTGCTACTCTTGATAACATCTTTGATTTGGTACTCCACACTGTTTCTGTGCTAGGACTAACTTGTTCCACCAGACTGTTGATCTGTCTTTCTGAGTAATTTCCTTGATCTTTTCCAACAGGTGTCTCTGTGTGTAGTAGGGGATGGTTGACTATAGAAAATTTGGTACCAGAGTAAGTTTTGCTTTTGCTGATTTTAATCGATATACCCTTTGAAGATGCTTCTTTAGTATTCTCAGATGCTGACTTAGCATACTGAATCATGCCTTGAAGCAACTCAGATGCTGATTTTGAAACTAATCCGGCTGTCTCTGTTCTTCCTGTATTTGTGCTTTCAACAGTGGTATCCCCTGATAGTTGGTTTTTCATGATTTGTTCTAAGCTTGTTAAATTCTGATTTTCATTTATATCGTCAGATTCCATTTCATGGTATCCTCCACAAACACTCAAAATTACTGGCTCAAAATTAGTGTTTGTATTTGTAGAAAGAGAGTTAATTATTTCAGGTTCTTGAATGTAACAGGCTGAGTCACTGTCAATGTTTTCTTCTTCATCATCAACCTGTACTGAAGCAGGTGCATATGCACGCTTAACTTCAAATACTTGATGAGCTAATGAAGACGTGTGATGATTTAAACCTGCATTAGTAACTGTAGCAGTCACTCCATCTTTAGAATTCCCACCAGTACATAGTGCTGCTTTCTGCACTTCATCATTCTGGTCTTCAGCAAAGAAGTTTGCTTCACTATGAATCTCTGTATCATGTTCACCTCCCTTCACCTGTCCTGCTGTAGATGGTTGTTCACATTTTTCCGCAAAATCTGAATGAAACTTTTCTGTAAGATCTTTTTCACAAATGGCTGTTTGTTTTCCTTCAGACACTGCAATGTTTAAATTAAACGGAGCAGTTAAATGCCTGCTAGAGACATTAACAGTAGAACATGAAGTCTGAATGTTGTCAGCAGTATCCAGTACAAGCTGAGCTGCCATTTTATGTCCTTCAGTGTCATCATTCTCACCTTTTTCTCTAACATTTACAACTCTGACAACATTTACAACTCTGACAGCACTTAACAAAGATGCCTCTAATTCCTGCTCATTGACACAAACATTAGAAGCTCTATGAGAGTCCTGAAGTCTCATGCTAACTGATTGCATGGTTGCATCCTGGCCAGCATTACTTATATCAGCTTGCGCAGGTTGTAGCATGCTGTCATTATATTTTTTCTTCTTCTCTGGATCTTTATATATAACATTCTGTTCATCCATGTGAAATGTTTTATTCTGCACCAATCCTAATCCTTGTTAACCTGATCAGAGATGGAAAATAAGAATAATTACAACTGCAAATCTTCAATAAAACAAAACAAGCATATTATATTATCTGAAAACTAACAGCTGTGCACTAAATGCTATCTCTGTATCCGGAATGGTAACTGGAAATACAAACTGGAACTATCAGACAAGAGTGAAGAAAGATTAGATACAAAGTCAAAGATAGTTCCAGAACAAATATGTATAAGTTTTTACAAAAATACACATTTAAAATATGCTGATGACAAGTGTTACTGGCATAGAGGCAGCAGCAGTCACAGCAGGACCAAGTGGATCAAGTCAACAGTATGGTTCTGACATTAACATTCCAAGAAATGAAAACTATGATAATTAGTAATGGAAAGATGCAACTGTCGGTGAAGATTACAGTAAATTAAGAGATATTAGAGCAAATGAGACATTTCTCTTATCTTGGACATGTAATAACAGATGATGGCAAAAGTGAAACAGAAATTGAAGAAAAAAATAGGAATGGCTAAAACTATCTTCAATATGATGCATAAATTACTGACAGCTACAGAGATAAACAAAATACTGAAAATGAGAATTGCCAAATGTTACATATACTGAACCCTGTTGTATGGTAATAGAGAAATCCTGGACAATGAGAAAGCAACTAGAAAACCAAATGGAGTCCCTGAAAATGTAAAAATACAGAAGAATAAGCTGAACTTCATGGAAACAAAAACAATAAAATACAGAGGATACGGGAGGACTGAATAAAGAGAGAATTACTGAAAGAACTTGGAGGAGAAAAAAAGGGACAATGAAATATTCTGGCAAAATGAAAAGATAAAACACTCTTTCTAAAACCACACTGGAAGTAAAAGTCAAGGGCAAGAAAGCAGAGTGTAGACAACGATACAAGTGGCAGGACAACATCAAGAGATGGTTGAATAGCAGTCTGAGAGAGTGTAAGACCAAGACAAGAGAAATAGCATGTTGGAGATCCATTGCATTCAACTTTCATTGTGCAGACAGCACCTGACCGCTGGATTGCCGGTGCCAATAAAACTTAATTACCAGTATATCTTAAAATATTTAAATTGTGTTGCTGCTGTTGTTGCTTTCAGCATTAACTATTTAAATATTTTTTTAAAGGAGTTTTATTTTAACTGAAAAATTAAAAAACACTAGAATTCTTTTAGGTTACTCTAGAAAAAAAAATATATATATAATAAACACTATTGCAGCCACAGAAACTTCCAGAAGCATCAGTGAGTCTGAACATCTGACTGTAAAACTATATAGAGCCACTTCCAAAGCCGCTATACGTTATTAACTTTTACTGTCCCAAGAACAAGAAATTGGAACTAGATGCATCCCAGTAGCTGATAAAAGCAACCTAATTCTCAGCGAATTTAACAGTCACTCCCCCTAGTTGGGGCTATGCTTCTGTGGACAAAAGAGGAGAAGAGGTAGAGGAATGGATGGTAGAAAACCTGCTGATACTAATCAATGAACCTCAAACTAAACCAACCTTCTACTCTAGACGATGGCAAACACAAAGTATACCAGACCTAGCTATAGCTACAGAAAACATCCAACGAAGGGCAGACAGAGAAGTAATGAAACAGCTGGGAGGAAGTGATCATAAACCAGTCGTCATCATGATAGGAGAGGTCAAGCCACCAGAAAACAGAAAAAAAAATTAGCCAGCTGGAACTACAAGAAAGCAGACTGGGACCTCTACAAAAACTTAACTGAAGAGAAGCTATCAAAGCCCTTTCCCACTAATGAGATTAGAAAAAACACCACAACTCTTACCAGTTTCATACTAGAAGCTGCACAAAAATCAATCCCCCGAGGTCGAAGGCAAAACTATGAACCCTTCTGGACCCAAGAACCACAACAACTGCACCAAAGAAGCACTGAAGAGTAAAAATGGAACAAGATCCGTCTGACCTCAACGCAGCAGAACACAATAAACAGCAGGCTTTTTATAGAAAAGAAAAAGTCACATGCATCTGGACAAGACGGCAGGAAAAGACTGCAGCTCTCAACATGGAGAAAGATGGTAAAAAGTTATGGCATCTAGTAAAGAGTCTCAATGAGGAGAATAATACCAGCCGTGCCCACACTGTCATTTAAGATGGTGGGAAAGCTTTCATTGGTAAACAAGTAGCAAACATGCTGGCTGATAGTTTTGCAGAGGAAAGCAAAATATTTATGTCTAGAGCGAGAGAAAAGACCAGAGAACTGAGGAAAATCAACAAAAAGCAAGAAGATAACCAAGATATAATGAATAAACTTTTCAGTCCCCAAGAACTTGAATGCACATCAAGAAACCTTTAGAATAGGAAGGCATCTGGACCTGATCGAATAACAAATGAAATGACAGTACACTTTGGACATCTGGTGGGCTACTCCTAGGCCTTATTAATCAATCCTGGACCCAGGGTCTTCTTCCTAAGGAATGGAAGGACACAGAAATAGTCTTCATAGCCAAGAAAGGAAAGCACAAAGAAAACAAATTTATTTACCACCCCATAAGCCGCCTAAGCTGCCTTGGAAAGACCATGAAAAGATTAGTGAACAGGTAAAAAATTTCCTAGACAAAAACAAGATATTGGATGATAGTCAATTAGGTTTCAAGAGATACAGAAGCACTGAGGACCAAACCTCTTATCTTGCACAGGAAATTGAACACGCTTTCCAGAAAAAATACAAACTGCTAGCTACTTTCTTCAACCTGACCAAAGCCTTTAATAAGGTCTAGAAGAAAGGACTCTTGCTTAAACTAGCACACAGTGTGATAAAATTGCATATGTTTGCCTGGATTCTAGACTTTCTTTACAAATGCTGTGTGAGAGTCAGACTGGAAGAACACAAGAGCAAGCTGGTCAGGTTACAAAAAGGTGTCCCCCAGGGAGGTGTTATATCTCCTACACTGTTTATCCTTTTCATAAATGACCTCCCAAAACAGTTTACAACTCACATTCACAAGGCCTTACATGCAGATGGCCTGGCCATATGGACCCAAGCTGAACATATAGGAATAACTAAAACAAGAATGCAGGAAGCTATAAATACAGTTAAGAAATGAACACTCTTGGGGAATCATAATAAACCAGACTGAAACCGTCTCAACTCTCTTCTCTCTTTCCACAAAGCCAGAATAAGTTGATCAATACTTAGAAGGCAACATCCTTTCAAAAGAGGATTATCCCACATATGTGGGAGTAAAATTCGACAAAAGACTAACTTGGGGCCCCCACACTGAAGACACCCAAAGGAAAGCTACCCTGAAGCGCAGACTTATGAAGAAACTTATAGGAACAAGCTGGGGCACAGATGCCAACACTGTACGACAAGTATACACAGGATACGTACAACCAAAACTGGAGTATGGCAAGGGAGCAACAACCCCGTGCACAGAATAGTAAATAACCTAACTAAAAACCAACTGAAAAGACAAAGCTTTCACCATCTATCAAAACTGTACTACACAAAAAAACTGTGACATTCTTTCTTCTGGGACAATTTACAGGTTTCGTACTATATGTCAAGTTACAGACATAGCCATTTTTGATTGCACAGAATTCTAAGTTCGTTTAGTGGAAACTTTTTTCTACAAGCATAAAACAATTTTTGTGCTTGTCTTTCCTTTAAACTGTGATTTGACATGACTTCATTCCTGTTTCTTCTTCTTCTTCTGCGTTCGACATCAGTCATGCTACACATTGAGTCCCGTCTGGGTCAAAAATAGGATTGTGCGTTTAAGGTCGCCACCGGTCCCCCATAGCTTCTCTCGCAATGAGGATCCCCTGGGCAACTTCATTCCTGTGTCATCCACTTGTTTAAATCAATGAGTTAATGTCAAGTTTACTCATATTTGGATGAGGTGTATTATTACAGAATCTGTTGTTACTGATTCCCTGCCTGTGATACTTCCATGCACGGCAGACACGCAAAACCGAATAACCTGTTATGTGCACACATATTATAATATATAGGTACCTTTCAGTACCGGGCAAATAATACTTTAAAAACTGTCTCAGGGTGTGTATACTTTAGAGAAATAGTTTTTGAGTCTCACTAGACTAAACGTAAAAATATGTGAAAAGGTAAGTTAAGGTTAACCACTGTAATAGAAGGGTAAAACATAATATAGGCAAATAGGATGAATGAAGTAAGAAATCAAGTATATAAATAAATGTATGGAAATTGAAAGTTGAAAAAAGACATTAATTTTGTAGCAACTAATAATAATTAATAATGCATACATTAAATCCGGTCTGCTAAAATGTTTCAAATACTTAACGACAGAACCACAGATAAAGAGTCAGGTCAACTTGTCAGATGACTCTCATATACAATTTCAAGTGTTTTTATTTTTAGAGCATAAATCTCATGTCTGGCAAAAATGGCTTAAACTGGGTATAGAAACTTGTGGGGGGGGGGAGTATAACCTCATGTAATTCCCAGTTTACATGGAGATATGATGTATTATTTATATTCAAGTAACATGTGAAATCATACACTAACAGTGTGGTAGGTTTATGTTGTAACCCAAATCAGAGCATTTCCAAGTCACCATAATTAAATATTATTCTATAGTACAATATATTTTATACTTCTTTTTCAAAACAAGTTTCAGATGGATATACCACAATGGTTGTCATAGCAAAAAAAAGTACACAGAGTTTTATTATTAGAATAAAAATTATACTTCATTATCACCAAGTCTGTAGCATGTCTTCAATCTTCACCTCAACACTAGGGGGATCTACTTTCTGACATTGTCCCTTCCCAGGGTTCCCCAGCAATAACGGCCAGCAAATTCCTACACTCAGGGATGAAACTATGCGTCATTTATTTCAGTTATTAAAGTAAATGCGTGTACATCTCAAATCCGTGAATTTTTACCTGATAAATAAAATGGATCGATTCGCCGGAGTTGCTGCGTGACTTGGCATCTACTGGAGTACACTTCTTAGCTTCTGTTGTCTACCGTTAGGTGGGCATGCCTGTCGTTCTCGCAGTGATGTCCCCTGGGCGTCTTTGGCGTGTTCTTTAGTTCCTTGAGCGAGCATGACAAAATTGGAGCTCTATACATCGACCGTGTGTTTTAAAAAGTATTTATTACGTTTATGCAATCTTGTAGCACCCGTGAACTTGTTGATTATTGGTGGTGATTCGTACGAAGCCAAACTTTCTAACCTTGTATTCGATTAATTAAATAATATTATAATTGCTAGCAGTTTTGCAATTTCTAGTTTTGAAATGCACCAAAACCAGACCTTGTTACTTGTTGTTTCTAGTAGAATAATATATAATTTAAGAAATATATGTGTATGTGTTTTTCAGTTTATTTACAAATTTTTAAAAGAAAATTCTTATACTTATACCAAATTACACAGTCATGTTTTTATGTAAATTTTAGTTATTTCATAATTGCATTATATTATTTTACTTGTTCATACTTTTTTGTTTTGTTTATTTTAATATTTATTATTTGCTTTCTACCAAAAGTTTCAGGTTAAGGTAAGGTTAGATCATGATTAGAATAGACAGCATATCTTCTCCTTCTTCTTCAGCATTCTGAGCTCTTGAGGTTCATTGCTGCAGATATCACCCGCCTCCATTCATCTCTCTGGTTGGCCTTCTAAGAAGGCTTCTCTTTTCCAGTTGGTGACACCAAGTCTTTTCAGGTCTGTCTGGATATTATCTCTCCATCGTCTTCTTGGTCTGCCTCATCACTCGTGGTCTACGACCATTCATCTCCCTCGTGTATACAGTTCTTACTTCTCTGTCATCTGACATTCTTTCAAAATGCCCAACCATTTCAGTCTATTAGCTCTCATGATGCCAGTGATCAGTGGTGATTTAAACAGATTATGAAATTCGTTATTGCTTCTCACTCTCCATTCACCGCTGTTTGCATCTTTGATGGGTCCAAAGATTCGTCTTAAGACTCTGTTTTCAAAAATAAGGCTTCATCTCTTTTAGCTGTGCTCCAAGTTTCAGAGCCATACAAAACAAGTTACAACTGGTCTTATCAATGTTTTATATTTTTTTATCTTGATGTTGTGAGACAGACACTTTGACTTAGTTTAGCAGATGTTGAAGGGTATAGTATACTTTATTTCAAAGATTGTATTCTAGATTGTATTTCTTTACTCAGCATGTTGGAGCAGTTGAAGTTTGCACTGAAGTACTTATATGTTTCCGTTCATTTGATTTTCACATTATCAATTTGAATGTGGCTAGAGTTTATATCCTTTGCCTGTCTAGTTATTATCATGTATTCTGTTTTATCTTGATTGATAACTAGTCCCATTTGCTGAGCTGATTCTTTAAGACAGTCAGTATTTTAACAGTCTCTAGTTCATTTTCTCCAACGATATCAATGTCATCATCATATCCAAGTATTTTTGTAGTTTCTCCTATAGTACACTCGTTTCAATTTTTTTTTTTCCAGGGCTAAGTTGAAAAACGTGGGGACAGAGCATCACCTTGCTTTAAACCTTGCTTTGAAACCGGACTTTCTGTTATATGTTTGAAAAGGGTCGGCTACTTTCAAATTATCCGAAAATATACCCTTATATGTTATTGCTAAATACCGCCGAGGGTTACACCCACAAGCTCGCAATTGACACATGACTGAGGCCCTGTTAGGGTATAATATTTTTGGCCTCGATAATTTGGGACCGTTATTCCGAGGATAGTTAAAGTGCCTTCCATACATAGGGTATAATATTTTTGGCCTGGTCATTTGCTAGGATAGCCAGAGTGCCTTCCATTAGTTTGGTATTCTAATGAAAAGTTGGTATTCATAGCATTCCATATACTGTTTCTATGTACACTATCAAAAGCCTTTTAAAAATTCACAAAAACATTATGTATATCTTTTTTTATATTCCCAGTTCTGCTCTGCTATTTGCTGTAAAATGAATATCTGATCTATTGTGGATCTGTTCTGTCGGAAACCTGCTTGGTAATCTCCCAATGTGTCTTCGATGTATGGTTTAAGCCTGTTTAGCAGTACCACTGATAGTATCCTTATAGCTTGTAGATAATAGTGATATTCCTCTATAATTTTTACTTATACTTGTCTCCTTTCCTAAAAATGGGTATTAATAAAGACACTTTCCATTCATGGGTAAGTTTCTCCGTCTTACAAACCAGTTTTTTTAAATTCATATATCCTTACATGTAATGCATGACCAATTTCTTTTAAAAGTTCCAGCTGCATTTCCATCAGCACCAGTTGCTTTATTGTTTTAAGCCATGTTATAACATACAGTACTTCTTCAAAATCAGGCTCTTCAATATTTGGTTCACATGTTAGTATCTCTTTCTGTTGATGTATTAAGTGGGGATTCACAATTTAACAATTCAGCACAGTATTCCTTCCATCTGTTAGATATTTCCTCATTATTTATTATTGATCATGTTCCCATTGTGATCTTTTAAACTATAAACACTTTATTGATGTCCTCGATTTACAGCCTTCAGTTCTTTAAAAAAACTTTCTGGATTCGTTGTTCTGATGGTTCGCTTCCATATCCATGAAAATCTTGTTCATGTATACTCGCTTTTGGTGTCTTAACTACTTTTGTAGCTTTTTTTTACATTTTGCTCTGCATTTTTCTTCATTTTGTATGTTACTAGTATCATTTAGCCAAATCTGCCAGGCATGTTTTTTCTTACTGACTGCTTCTTCACATTTTGTGTGAACCATTTTTCTTTTTGTTTATGGTGGACACACCAAGACATTCTTCTGCAGTGATTTGAATTATATTCTTAATATCCATCCAGGTTTGGTCAACGTCTTTCTCTGACAGAATTGGTAAAATTTCAATTTTTTTCACCAACCAGGTAGTGGTCACTATGATACTCAACTCCTCTGTAGCTTCTAACTTGTATGTTTGATGCATTTCTGTTATTGATTAAAATTTGATCTATCTGATTATGAGTTTTCCTGTCACATAGTTGCCAAGTTTGTTTATGTATATCTTTTCTTTGAAATCTGGTGCTGCTTATCTGTAGTACTTTCGCTACGGGAAGGTTGGTTAATCTCCATCCATTATTGTTTGAATTAGTATGTAGGTTTCCATGCCTGCTACATTTTTATAGGTGTTTCTCTTCCTATGTTTGCATTGAAATCTCCTAAGACAATCAATATGTCTCATTTTTGAGCTTCATCTATGATTTTCCCAAGGAGATCAAGAAGAAGAGGAAGAAGTCAGCATATAATTATTATAATATAATAATATATTTTATTTAGGCATTACATGGGTTGACAAAATTCTGGAAGACCTAGACTTCGCCGACGACATAGCACTCCTGAGTTCAGAACACACAGACGCCCAAGAAAAAATCAATTGACTCCAGAATTTCTCAGAACAAATTGGACTCCAAATTAACACTGCAAAAACAAAAATTCTAGACCTTACCAACAGTTCAGTTGATATCACGCTGAACAACAACAGTCTTGAAAAAGTCAACAGTTTCACTTATCTAGGGAGCAAGATGTCATCTACAGGAGATACCGCACCAGAAATACCATTTAGAATAGCACTGGCATCTAGTGCCTTCAATAAACTGTCCAACATCTGGAAATCAAAGACACTTAGCAAACACACAAAACTCAAGATCCTCAATTCTTGTGTGATTCCAGTTCTAACCTATGGATGCGAGAGCTGGAAATCAACAAAAACTCTAGACACAAAATTAGACAGTTTTGAAAATAAATGCCTTAGAAGAATACTAAATTTCAAATGGTCAGATTTCTGAACCAATACACAAATAAGGCAAGAATCCAGGCAAGAGTATGTGTCTAATTTTATACGAAAACGCCGCTGGAACTATGTCGGCCACGCCCTTAGAATGGATAAATCAAGACTTCCTTAACAAGCCCTCATTTGGACACCACAGGGGAAAAGATCTTGTGGAAGACCAAGGGAAACCCTACGTAGAACTATCATCAGGGAAGGCTCGCTCATGGGCCACTCAAACATCCAAGACCTACAACAGATTGCAACGAACCGCCATGCATGGAGAGTCATGACCTCTGCCCTATGTGCCGCACTCGACACAAGAGGAAAGACTAACTAACCAACTAATAATATATTTTCCTTGTATGCAAGCTTTTCTTTCTGGCGGTAGGTAGCGGTATGCAGTACCTGCACTATTTTAAGGCATAATTTTTTGCAGTGCTATTGTTAATTGAATTAGCCCTAGGCACTTTGTGGGGTGCACCTTTTTAATCTAAAAAAAAAACAACCTGTTGTTATATACTAATAAAAATAATATGTTAATATTTAGAAAATATACATTACCATACACTTATATGATAACTGGCTTTTTTTTTTAATGCAAGTCTTCCATATACAGAGTGCTGATCATCCTCAATAGACTGTAGAACAAGAGAGATTCAGTGTCAATCACCATCATCTGGAGATGGAGTTATCAGACAATACTAGTAAATTATTTCTACTTACCATAATTGTATGTGTGCACACTTTAATTTCAACTGAGGTGGAGCCACCAGGTCACCTCAAGAAGCTTGGTTCTCACAAAGATCCTAGTGGTATAACTATGATTGGTAAATTTTCTACGCCGGCAGTATTTTATGAGCACTTTGTAAAGCCTGGGAAACCTTTGTGGATGAGGTCAGTTCTGAGTTCTGTAAATCATCCAGGATTGACTAACTGGACGGATAATTTTTTCAGGTAAATAGTTTTATTACTTTTATAAAAACATTTGTTACATAATTCTTTCTTTATTTACAAATTGCCTATTTCTGTAATGTAATTATTTAAATAGTTACTTCATTATATGTCCAGAAAGCAATGGCAAACTACTGGACATAAATTTGTCTAGATAAACCACAACAGCCAAAAAATGCCTGGATTGGTTCTGCAGTGTCCTGTAAAGGATACGCGACTATCTGTATTTAACTATAGTGTATCGGTTGATATACAAATTGCCACAGTGTTTTCTAATTTTTATGACTGTGTAACTTTAACTAACTAATTAAACTCTTGACATAAATTCTTGACTTGCGAAAAAAAATAAAAAAATGTGTGTGGTAAAAAAAAAATGACATTATTGTTTCAAAATTAACATATCATTATTCACATCAACATGCCTTCAAAAGTGTTACTATTACAGTGTGAACAACTGAGACAATTAGAAAGCATTGCTTACCCGAGCTTACAACTTAGTGTGTAGTGTCTAATTCAGTTGGGGGTTTTTTTTACCTGAAGTTTAGGTCAGTTATTTTGTTCTGCACTGACAATTTTAATTTTTTTATTGACATTTTGACTTTATATGCCGTCCTCAGAGCATACACACACATATGTGTGTGCATGCAGAGTTGTTGGCATTTATTTAACTTATCAACAACTGCTAGTCAGCAAGCTTAGTTGTACTTGGCATTAAATGGGGCAGCTGACTAAGTAAGTGATTCTCCAATGAATCCCAGACTACTATGATGTTATGGGAGATAAAAGAGCAAACAGCATAATGAAAATCAGGAGCAATACAGAACAGCCAGATACAAGATGCACTTATGAGGCAAGCAAAACTCAGATCAAGGCAGCCATTAGAACACTTCCCTGCCAGAACACAGACCCAGAGACTCAGTCAGCCTTCTCACACGAAAACAAGAGGCCATTGTATTTAGACTGCCCACTGTACACAACAGACTTCACTGCCATATGTATAAGAAAGTCCAGATTTAGGACTCAGAACTTTCTTCTTGTGGACAGGCACCACATAGTGTTGAACGTGTGCTGCAGACATGCTGTCTCTGCATGCTGTGGAGAGAACCTTAGTCTGATCAGTTCACATTCTTGTGGAAACCAAGCTGTATGGATCAGTGCAAGACATGAGTCAACCCTTTTATAACAAACTTTATAATTTTCAAAGGGTCACAAATTGGGCACATAGGCCCATCTTACATTCAGCTCTTCCAGACACTCATCTTTCACACAGCAAGTGTATTTATCAATAAAACATGTAATGTTCATATAACAGTGTCATAATATGATTATCAGGGGAAAAACACAAGCATGAATGCTAAATGCATGCACACATGCCCACTTACACATTCACTTACATACTCATGTAGTCACACACATATTTATTCATCATGCATACATACATACATGCATAACACACACTTCACTCATATGGATATAAAGACTCTCATATATAGAGAGAGCAAAGAGAAGAGGAAGATTTTACTGTCATTCACAAGAGATACCATGATTACCATTTGCTGCATTGTGTCTGAATTTGTCTCTCATCAGCTTTGCTCCTTGTACCTAGTTTCAGCTTTCTCTTGTTAATCCTTTATAATCAGGGTTAATACATGTGGTGAGCTCTTTGTATAAAGTACAATATAAACTCATTCTATTCCAGATACATTATTGTACATTAGTGGCTCAGTCAGTAAGGCTTTGAATTACCAAATTCCCTGTGTTGTGAACAGATGGTGAACAAAGAAGAAGAATTACCAAATCGCTTTTTTTTCTTCTCTTCGTAAACATGTGCGATTATGAACTAAGTAATGATCACTATATTGTGTGATCTTTGGAATATTTTTATTTAATAATATAATTTTTAACCACTTACTTGTATCTCTTTGCTGTGTAGTTTTAATATAAACCCACATTTACATCAATTTTCAGAAAACATTATGGCAGTGAAACTGTCAAAGTTGAGATCAGTAGGAAGGAAAATCGTAAGTCTATTCCAAAATGGCTTACCTTCCGACAGTTTCTGTCATTATATGAGACTGAAGATGTCTACATGGTGCAGACATTGAAAGATAAAATGGAAGGTAATGTTTATTTCATTGCAGTAAATTTATAATTGGCATGTGGGTCATGGACTCTCTCACAGTCTTTAGGGAAGACAATTGGGTGTTTTGAGCTGATATGCTACAGATGATTCTTAGAATACCATAGATAAAGAAGAAAAGAAATATTACATTCTAAAAGATCTGAATATTGAAGAAAATTGGCTAGTAACCAGCAGTTTGGGGTATGGTACTAGAAGAGAGCGACATGAGCCAGCCAGTGTGAAGGTGGGCACAGGATATAGGAGACACCTCTGGCTGGAAAGTGCTGGAGTTACGGGATACATTTTTAGCTTTGTCTAACCAGCTTATTTCTCAGTATAAAGATGGTACATGTGCTTTTTACTTATATTGACCTTTATCTTTAATAAGCTACTAATACAGGCTGATATTGATCTTGCGAGGAAGGCTACGTTTAGTCTTTCAAATATTAGATGCAAATCTTTACAGCTTGTCCGTAAGTCAACATAAACAAACATAAGGAGTTGTGTACAACTTAGCAAGAAGCCTTGTCGGAGCTCGGAGTTATTTTGAAAATTGTTTTCCATTAATCTAACATTGACCAGAGTTTGCATTTTATGATAGTTTTCTGTTGACCTAAGTTGTATGGTAAGATGGTCTTCCATTAACCTGAGTTTGTATGGTAAGGTTGTCTTCTGTGGGCCTAAGTTTCTTTGGCAAGATAATCTTCTATTGATCAAAGTTTGTATGGTAAGATAGTCTTCTGTTGATGTAAGTGTGTATGTTAAGATAGTCAGTCTTTCATTGACCTGATCTTGTAAGGTAAGATAGCCTTCTATTGATCTAAGCTTGTATAATAAAATAGTCTTATTTTGGTATAAATTTGTATGGTAAGATAAGTCTTCAATTGACCCAAATTTCTGTGGTAAGATAAGTCTTCTATTGACCTAAATTTCTGTGGTAAGATAGTCTTCTATTGACCTAAATTTCTGTGGTAAGATAGTCTTCTATTGACCTAAATCTGTATGGAATGATAGTCTTCTATTGGCCAAAGTTTGAATGGTAAGTTAGTCTTCTATGGTGAGATTAGTCTTTTGTTGACCTAAATTTGTATGGTAAAAGAGTCATCCGTTGGCCGGGGTTTGTATGGTAGAATAGTGTCTTATTAGAATGAGTTTTTGTAGTTGTCCCACGTGTAGAACATAATCTGTGTGTACATTTTTCCATGTGTGTGGACATGTTTGGGAGATATAGCAGTGCATTGGCCAGCACATTTACCTGTAGGCTAATGGTCAAAGCTTTAATTCCCTGCAGAGACAGATAACTTTTTTTTTTCCACATAGGCTTGCACTTTCTAGATTAGTCCCTTTTAATTTGTACAGCTTACATCTTGGTGATCTGTATAAATAATCAGAGACATTGTTCTGTTGGCCCACTGTTGAATTTTACAATTTGAGACAGATCGCCATAATGTACACTTATATAGATTGTTATTTACCTGGGGTAATATGAAAATTCTGCATGGTTGTTTCATGTTGAAAGGAAAGAATATATGGTGCTGTGATGACAGCATAGGTCAAGACTTGGTATCACTGTTGTGTTGACCAAGAGATGTTGACAAAATATAATCTTCTCTCTGAGCACGTGAATTCCCATTGCTGTTGAATAGTCTTGCTGGTGACACTATTTGTTTTTAAGTTGTCTTTTTATTTCTATATTATTTTTACTGAACTGGTTCTGTTTCCCACCTGTGTGGTTCAAATCCCCTTGAGACAGATTCTTCAATTGGACCGATATAGCCAGCTGAAGGCATTTTAAACTACACTTTCTGTTCAGTCTATATCTTGGTAATGTGTTTCAAATACGAGACATTATTTTTGTTAGTCTGTTATCCATATACACTTACATATTTTTGTTATATCCCTAATACCAGAAGTATTGTTCTTATTTGACCATTCTATAAATGTGTCTATAATTTCATCCTTCTTCTTTTGCTAGCACATTGTTACCATGCGTTGTAGCTCAGTATCATGATTCTAGAGTAGCCTGAATGATGTACTTATTTTTTTTTTTTTAGGAGGAGGGGAGATTTAGCTAAACCTTCTATCATTGTCTTCCTTGGTCTTCCCATAACCTTCTACCTAGAACCTTCTGTGTTCATCTGTAGTAGGTTTCATATTCAGTTTGTCCTGGCTGCCTTCTTACTACATAGCCAGACCACTGCATTTTCTCTGCACAGTCTTGTTCCAGCATTCTCTCTAATGCTTATATTTGTGACTCTTTGACATCTTGTGTTGTTAGTGATCTTTCAGTCATCACATTTCACAGGCGTTTTTTTGTGTTCCGAGGATCTACTCATTGTTCATGTTTGTCACTGATAACATAAAGTGAGTGTTATCATCTTCTTCTTTCTTCTGTTTGCTTGAAATAAAGTATCTGCAGTGCTGTCTCTAGTATGAACTTCACTGTCTGTAATTCAGTTAGCAGCCTAATAAAGTTTCACTTCCACCGGTGTTTCTTTTGGCCAGAAATTTTGCCTGGAAGTATGCTTTTTGGGACAGTCTTGGAGGATGTCTCAGATGCCAGGCCACATGTGCACATTGCTGATTCGCTAGTTTTAAATTTTGTGTACCTGTGGCTCTGAAGTCGACTGTGTCCTGTTCTAAGGCATAGAATAATGACTTGCTCTGATCTGTCCGTAATATGGTAATCGCTTGCGAAAGTTTTGGTAATTTTCTGTTTGATTTTATTTTTCTATCTTCTGTTGATTAGAGACTGGTCCGATTGTTCTTTAGTTGCACTTTATCATTATTTTAAACCATTTTTTTGCATTGTGGAGAGAAATAATTTGTGATCCAATGCATGCTGGCTGACACTGGCTAGTGTCTCTCCGTGAGGGCACAAAGTATCCTTGCTTCTGTAGCTGATCTTCTGAAATGTAGTGTCATATACATTCATGGACTGGTGTTTGCAGTAATTTTGAAGGTTGTTTGAAGTTGGAAAGGGTTTGTGATGCTGTGATGACAACATGGGTCAAGACTTGGTATCACTTTTGTGTTGACCAAGAGATGTTGACAAAGTATAATCTTCTCTCTGAGCACACAACTTGTGCATTCCCATTGTGGTTAATAGACTTAAGAGCCTTGCGGTTAATGCCCAGGTTATTATTTGTACAAACTAAGCTGTAGTTGTGTATATGATTTCTGTATTATTTTCACAGAACTGGTTCTGATCCCCACAAGTCTCCAGTGTGGGGGGTTCCAGCGAGCAATACAGGAGGCGGTCATGTGGCTGGGCAGTGGAAACACAGTCTCAGTGTTACATCGTGATGGTCTTGATAATTTGCTTTGCCTTCTGGATGGCCGAAAAGAATTTGTGCTGATAGATAAGGTTATTTCTTAAATCTTTATAAGTAAATAGATATGCCTTTTAGTCTTATTTCCTGGTAACACCTTACTGAACATGCTAGAACTGCTATGGCAGGGTTCTGAGAAGGAAGGTAACAGGTATTTATGAGCAAGCATATGTTGATATTGTCTGTATACCCTAGCAGCCATGGTAACAATGTGGCTAACATGCTTATATGTCAGTCTGGTAGTCATGAATTTTGATTGCCATCATGCCAGGTTATCAAATAGAATTAGAGTTTCCATTTTGAAGATACAGTATATTAACAGCTTCTTGCCTCATCATCTGTTATGATATTACCTTTATCTTATCTCAGATGCCAATTTCTGCATGCCAGTGTGAACACATTATCTGACCTAAAAAATGTTTTTCTTTGCATTTCATTGTCAGGACATTAAATATTAAATGCTTACTTGTTATTTTTTAGTTATGTTCACACAGTTATGTTTGATGTGCAAAATGGGAAACATTTATGGTGCTGTGATGACAACATGGATCCAGACTTGGTATCACTGTTGTGTTGACCAAGAGATGTTGACAAAATATAATCTTCTCTCTGAGCACACATTTTTTTTTTTTTTTAATGTCACAATCAGTTTTTGATTTGTGTGCCATGCATGAATGTGGTTTTATTGTTATAGCTTTCTGGATAAGTGCACACACACACACACAAAAAAGAAGCTTAATTTTTCCTGTCTAAACATGTAAGTTTCTTTACTGTACTAGTGTATATATGTGTTGCTGTTACTGAATGTATATCAAGACTACTGTATCAATGTCAACAATAGGAGTCTAGTTCCTTATGTATGGATGTACCTATGTATGTGTGTGTGTTTTGTTGGTGTTGAAAGTCCATCAACAGTACTGTAGCAATGTTTGCAATAGAAGTCTAATTCGTTATGTATGTATGTGTTGCTGTTACTGAATGTGAATCAACACTACCGTAGCAATGTCTGCAATAGAAGTCTTAGTTCTTTATGTTTTTATGTATGTATGTATGTGTTGCTGTCACTGAATGTGTATTAACAATACTGTAGCAATGTCTGCAGGAGGAGTCTAGTTCATTATGTATGTATGTGTTGCTGTCACTGAATGTGTATTAACAATACTGTAGCAATGTCTGCAGGAGGAGTCTAGTTCATTATGTATGTATGTGTTGCTGTTACTCATAGTACATCGATACTACCCAGTAACTAGAAATATGTTCATAACATGACCACATTTTAGTTGCTGTAACAGCAGTAAAAGCATTAGCAGTCTGTAGGATACGAGTGGCCATTCTGCTGCAACTCGCACATTTATACAGACACTTAAAAGTGTCAGAGTTGGTGTACAGTTAAAGGAAACCTTTCAGAAATGTGATGCATTGATTTATATGTCCTTGACAACCTTATCATCAAGTGTCTTGCCAACTGGCATGGGTGATCGTGCCTCTCTACCATTAAAAAAAATAATGATTGTTTCTTTCTAATGTTTGTGATAAGTTGTCCTCAAGCCCTCACTTTTTTCAAAACATCTGAGTTGCTCTTTTTATCTTTCCAAGGAATTCTAAAGATTCTTCTGTAAAACTACATCACCGAGGCTCCAAGAAATTGTTCAACATGTTTACTAAGTGTCCAGGATTCACAGCCGTATGTTTAAACTGGCTCTATATAGCCTGCGAGAGTTCTTTTTCTAACCTTCAATGGCCTGAATTTATTGCATTGAATTTTTTCCATTTTATAAATTGCGGTTTTGGCCTGTCCTATGCTGTTCTTTATCTCTGTGATACATCTTTCATCACCATTTACCTAAATACTTAAATTACTGTAATTATCCTAAAATAACACCTTTGACTTTTATTGTACATCAAGGCACTGTTCTTTTCTTTGAAATCACCATCACTTCTTTCTTTACATTATTCAAACTTATGCCCATTGTATCATTTTCTACAACCACCAATCATTTCCTATAATTCTTTCTTTCTTCTTGCTTTTAAGATGGTATCATTAGCATATCTAAGGTGGTTTATGTTATGACCACCTAACTAAATTCCCGGCACATCCATGATAGATCTCATATATATTCACTGTCTAAAGAAAACAAAGCAGGTAATGTTACATGCCCTTGTGCTTCCCTCTTGATGCTCTAAAATGTTCCCAGATGCTTATTTTTTCTTATAGCTGCTGTTTGCTGCCAATACATGTACTTTATTTGTAAATCTTCTTCATTTGTGTTTAACGTGTCCAGTAGTTTGATTATTTCTTCATGTTTCACGCAATCAAATGCTTGTATGTCATCAGTGATGCAGAAGTAAAGGTAGTTTTTTTTTTCAATTCTCCTATATGGCTCTTTCCTCAATTTGTTTATCACCTGCAATTTTTTGTTTTTGCTTGAACTTTTAGCTAGATAAGAGAAATTTCTGATAAGAAGAACCATTTCCTTTAGTCCTCTGTGAGTTCTCGTTGTCGGGTCTGTACTGTACTGTGCTGTATCCACCAAGCATGTTATGTGATGCAGTGATGAGAATGCTGTTCAAGACTTGGTATCACTGTTGTGTTGACCAAGAGATGTCGACAATGTAAAATCTTCTCTCTGAGCACAAGATAAAGATATAAAATTCTTGACACAGACCAATACATACATTAGTTAGTTGGCTGTTTATTTTTTACAGGACTTTGCAGAAGCAGCCGCAGCATTTTTTGGCTGTTCTAGTTTTTCTAGGCAATCTTTTTTTAAATAACTTTTGGCAACAAATACCACAGGAACTTTAAACCAATATGACAGAAAATGCCATACAGGATGGCTGTTAGAAATTTGCTTTATGTATATCATTCCATGTAAACCTGTTTAGAGGACTTATATCCATTAAAATAAAACATCTCAAATGTGGGCAGCTTTGTGTCTGGGCAAACATTGGCTGTATTTATTTGATATTTTTAAATCAGAATCATTTAGATTAATGATCGTTCACATGCCTTGCCAGCTGGCAAAGGTGATCATGTTGCTCCACATCTTGCAGCTTCCAGCAGCATGTATTAATTCCAATGCTGACAACTTCCTGTGATATGACTAAGAGCTTTCAAGAATATCTTCCTGTACCTTGCTTTCCTTAAATTGTCCAATTGTTACAGATTGCTCTTTTTTTTTTCTTTCTTAAAAAATGATGTTGATAAATGTTGTAACTTTCACAATGTGTAGTTAAAATTGTCCTAATTTCAGTGTGTCTGAAGAGGGAGAGATTTTCTCACTGTTATAAAATTAGTTTGGGGTACTTTAATAGCGTAAATAAGGTTAACTTCATGTTAATTTTCTTACCATTTTGATGTTATTTTTTTTTATGTAGGTGTACAGGCATGAAGTAGAGACACATGGATTTGTGGAATCTGAAGGCTACAGTTTACTGAATACAGCAAAAGTGGACTTGATCAAGTTTCCACGTCTCGCTAGCTTACCGTGGCATCAGGTTCATTTAGATAAAGGAGACTGCATTTTTATACCAAAAGGGTCTGTGCTACTGTATCATTATTACCTAGTTGAAACCTCATAGCATTTTTTGACCTAAACATATACCTCATAGCATCTTTGACCTAACATAAGGAGAACAGTATTTTTTTTTAATATTATTTAAAGTTTCTAGCTTAATTTATTATCTATAGTGCAGACCGCTTAAAGCGATCTCGGATGTGGCAGATTTATGTTGTGAAGAACAATTTATTTATCCCCTGCAATTTTTCTTTTTTATCTTTGTAAAAACTGTTGTTTGAGCGGAATCCATTTATCACAAATTTTATGATGTGCTGAACGATTAAACTCAACTATATACTTTGATCTGCTTAAGGCAAACTTTTTCAGATACCTGGACTTTTGTAAAACTTTTCGGCTATTTTATGAAATTGTGCACTTTTTGTTAGAATTTGAGTTATTTCTCCTCTAAATTAACATGTTTTGGTGATTTACATGTTTACTGTGTCGATCAATTGATCAGTTTGTCCCTTTACTATAACATCTTGAGATTTTTTTTTAATCTCATCTGGGCGGCAGACCAGCAGGTAGATACCACGTACATCCTTCAAAGAAGTTATAAATAGAACAGTTTATTGTTAGTAAGCATGATTATGGCTCGCCACGTCCCAAAATTTTCAGAGTCTTAGATGAAGTTTGTGATCTTTATTTTCTATGCCCTTTGGCCAAGTAATCCAGTATTTATCTGTTTATACTTCATTTGCTCAACTTCTCCATCTTGTTTTTAATGTTTGCTTCGCATATTTCTGTCCTTGAATATTCCATGAATCCACTGTGTCAGGAAGTCCTCCAGCACTGATTCTATTGTGTGTAAGTGTTAGAATTCCTCTTAGTTTTCCCCCCAAAAAACATTAGTCGCTGCCTAGATCTAATTTCTCTTTTATTTTTGCATTTATTTTTACTTCAAGAATTAATATCTATTCCTGGTGAAATAAAATTTTAAAAATATAAAGTATATACATTTTTGCCAGGCATGTGCAACTTACAGATGCATAAATCACAACTAATGGCTTACTGTTCTGTAAATTTTACTGTGTTACACAAAGTTCTAGTGTAGTGGTTCTGAGTTATGTGTGTTTTTCCCTTACATCTGGAAAATTTAATAGAAATGTTCTTTGAAATATGCTATTAGTAAATATGTTGACATTGTGACAATTGCATAATTTACTTTATTTCTCTCTTATCCCTACAACAGAGGCTTTCAATAGTGGTACATGCTTAATGTTAATTGCATAATGGAAACATAGTTACAGGTGTGATAAAAGCTTTGATTGTACAAACAATTATTCTTACCTACATTCAAACTGATAAGCATTGCTTTTTTCTCCTGATGGTATGCAGTGTTATGCAGTACTGGCATATTTTCAGGCATCTTTTTTTTCAGTGCTACTGTTAAAAACATATTGTTTGTGCTTGTACTGTAATTTTGTTTTAAAAGAAGAAAAAGCCCAGCTGATGAGAATCACAATGTGATTAGTTTGTTTGTATGTGTGTGTGTCTCATTGTCTTGTCTATTGCAGATGGTATCACCAGGTGACTTCCCACAAACACAGACATCTGGCCATCAATATTTGGTTTTCCCATTTGTTTTGGTTCAACTATATGAACTGTTCCAATGATCAAGAATTTCACAAGCCATTAGAGCCAATCTCTACATTTGGATTCGCAACCCCAAATGAAGTTTACAGGTATAAATATGTGTATATGTGACACATCTTATGCAGGGTATTATTTTATCTCTTGCAGTTCCTGTTTTCGGCTGTTTGTTACAGTGCCAAGCAACTCACCAATGTGTTTAATGGGTCCTCCTTCTGTTATTCATTTTTCTTACCTCCTTGTGCCATAACCAGTTATAACACTAACCCTTGTAGTTGGTATCTTTCCAGGTAATATTGTTATATTGTGTTATAGAAAGGCCTGAGAATCACAGCAAGTTAAGACCAGGGATGAGGTTCCTCTTTGTTACCTAGGCATTATTGTAGAGACTGTATGTTTTCTATGCTGCATGATCCCTCAGCATCCTAGTTTACTCCAAAGGAGTGATAACATCAGTATATTCAGAACAAGGCATGCTGCAAAAGCTGCCGGATCAGAAAAGCAGGGCTTTGTCTGTACCAAACCAATTCGTCCCAGTTGTCAATAAACTTCTTCTCGCGAGTTGTTATTTCAACTCATTCTCACAGAGAGCATGAAAGTAACATCTTTCTGGGATAGAACGAGTTCTGTAATATCTGCCTTCTGCTGAAAGAGTTAATGCTGTTTTTGACAATTTGTATACAGATGCCAATTTTCTTTGCCAAGTACTCACAGTAGGTTGCAATTTCTTTCTGCAAAAGCAGTGCCCTTACTGAGTGGGTTGTAAGTGATTCTTGAAGAGAACTGACTGCCCACATCAGAAGGAGACAGTCTACATTCTTTGGTTGCGTCATGAGAAGGAGAAAGCTGAGGTACATCGTGATGGTGGTGAAGCTGCAGGGACGAAAGAGGGAAACAAAAACTGTTTGGCATCATTGCATGGAAGGTTGTCTGTGTCAGAGTTGATTGAAAATACATAAGACAGAAGGTTTTGGATAGACCTGACTACCAACGCCATATGGCTTGGACTATGAAACATTGTGTGTGTCAGATTTGATTAAAAATACACAAGGCAGAAGGTTTTGGATAGACATGACTACCAACGCCAAATGGACTATGAAACATTATCTGTGTCAGATTTGATTGAAAATAAACACAGCCAAAAGGTTGTGGATATGGCCTGGTTACAAATTCCACATGACATGGACTATAAGAAGAACCCCTGTGTTGCTAGAGCCAGTCTCTTTCTGATGTAATCTGAATGATCCCAATGATGTTAATTATGGACCTGTGCTATGCAAAGTTTGCAACATCTTCAGTTTCTCCCATTGTTGCTTACAAGACTTTTATCAGCAGAAAAAAACTCCAGCCCATTTAAACGTACGGAAATCTGATTTTCACTTCTTTTGAGACGTTGTTTCCCTTATAAATATGGTTAAAACCAGTTTGAGATCAAAATCAACTTTTTTGTTTGTTCTTAAAAATTCAGCTGACATATTCTGTTGTGGTTTACAACTAGGCTGTGATATCTGCACCCTTTTGCATAACACATTCGGTTTCGGCTAACTCCTAATTAGTCACCTTTTATAAATGCTTGGGGGCAGTGGGTGTGGTCTTTTTTCATCCAAGATGCAGCCCCCTAAGAAAACCCATATGTGGAGAGATCAGGATATATATAATTTTTGCCATGTGGGTTCTGGAGCCCCGTTGTGGGGAAAACTAGATTAGATCCAATGCCTACCCCAATGTATGTCGTAAGAGTCGAATAATTTGGAGCTTTCTTCAAAGGCAAGGAACCAACTGTCTGCATACAAATGAGTCAGATCTGTAAAATTTATGTGCATGCAAAACTCAGATTCTGAAACAGATTAGAGTCCAGAAGCGGGCGAACAATTAGAACTTTATGCCAGAGGTTACAGCTGGTGAATGCGAAGAAAAAAAAAAAGAAGAAATGTTTTTCTTGCAGTTTATCTGATATTATATCAGCTGGTGGTTGTGTACATTGCACTATAATGTTAGTTATCACTCTGTTTGGTTTACCATTATTTAAAAAATGTTACAGATCAAAACTTTTGGAAGAGCTCTTCGACAAAGGTTTTATATTTAAAAATGTTTTTGTGGAAACTGTGCATACGTCCACACCAGAAAGACGCCATCAGGTAATATTTCAGACTTGTCTTTTTTCTTTTCTAGAATTTATGCTAAAATATTGTTTTGTTAATGCATTTATTCTTTTAAGATTGCCTAAAAGAAAATTAAATAATGCATTCTTTGTAAGGGGGGGGGGAGGGGGGGGGATAGATCCACTGCTTCCCTAACAAGCATGTCGAAAGAGTAGACTAATTGGGGTGTTTTCTTCAAAGTCGGAGTGCATCAACCTGAGAAATGAGGAACCAACAGTCTGCATACAAATAAGCGAGATCTGTAAAATGGATATGCAAAACTTGAATTCTAGAACAAGACTAAGAGTCCCAGAAGTGGTTGAACAACCAGAACTTTCTGCTTAAGTTTGCAGCCAGTGAACACTAAGAAGAAGAAGTGCTGTAGATGCAGCTGACAGAGAAGTATTCAGATATCTAGCAACTACTCTGGTGGTATGGATGGGAGACTTCAAGGATATTCTAGTTAGTTCTGTGTGAAGGTGATCCTTTACACACACACACATAAAGTTAAGCAGAGAGGATCGGCTATGGGACCCTCAACTCCATTATAATTTTCAGGAGGGGGCTCGAGGGGCTGATGACTTCTTTAAATGTAATAATAAGTGCAGTAATTAAAGTAATTATTATTAGTATTACACACTATATGGCAAATAAATATAATATTTATTAAATACTATGAAATGTGTAAACAAATACTTACAAAATAGAACCTCTGTACATGGGAGAGGGTGGGGTGTTTGGCCCCCTTGCACATGGGGGGGGGGGGGGGTGTCAGCTCCCTAAGCATTTTGGAGGTTTCAGTGCCCCTGGTGTCTGGTGACCTAATATTTCTCTATGCTGATGGGAATTTCTAGTATCAGTCTTTTACAACAAAACAGTTCAGTATAGGTAGAATTAAAAACAAATTGAAGATAAAATATCAATGAATAGAGTTAAAGTAATTGAAAAATGGACTGTATATAAACAAATTCTATTTATGTTGATTATAGCAGATTAGAAATTATTATACTCAGTCTTATGTAATACAGTCTCAAGAGCACTGTTTCTAGTCTGATACAGATTTACTTTCATTGCAACTGTCACTAGGTAAACAACATGACAGGCTACTAGTCATCTGCTGACTGGGCGGAATTACCATTTTGCCAAATTATAATTGAATGGCGCCTTTTTGGATTGCATTCTTTGTTCCATGGTTGGAATTTTTATTTTGGTCATAATAAAATCAGTCTTATTATTGAATGGCTAGACAAAATACAGTTATGATAATATATTCACATCAGTTTTCAGAGATGATGATGAAGGTAACAGTTTTTTTAATTATATGAGTTTCCATTGATAAATATATATAAATATATATATATATATGAACAAAGATAGATCCACTGCTTCCCTAACAAGCATGTCGAAAGAGTAGACTAATTGGGGTGTTTTCTTCAAAGTCGGAGTGCATCAACCTGAGAAATGAGGAACCAACAGTCTGCATACAAATAAGCGAGATCTGTAAAATGGATATGCAAAACTTGAATTCTAGAACAAGACTAAGAGTCCCAGAAGTGGTTGAACAACCAGAACTTTCTGCTTAAGTTTGCAGCCAGTGAACACTAAGAAGAAGAAGTGCTGTAGATGCAGCTGACAGAGAAGTATTCAGATATCTAGCAACTACTCTGGTGGTATGGATGGGAGACTTCAAGGATATTCTAGTTAGTTCTGTGTGAAGGTGATCCTTTACACACACACACATAAAGTTAAGCAGAGAGGATCGGCTATGGGACCCTCAACTCCATTATAATTTTCAGGAGGGGGCTCGAGGGGCTGATGACTTCTTTAAATGTAATAATAAGTGCAGTAATTAAAGTAATTATTATTAGTATTACACACTATATGGCAAATAAATATAATATTTATTAAATACTATGAAATGTGTAAACAAATACTTACAAAATAGAACCTCTGTACATGGGGGAGGGTGGGGTGTTTGGCCCCCTTGCACATGGGGGGGGGGGGGGGGGGGTGTCAGCTCCCTAAGCATTTTGGAGGTTTCAGTGCCCCTGGTGTCTGGTGACCTAATATTTCTCTATGCTGATGGGAATTTCTAGTATCAGTCTTTTACAACAAAACAGTTCAGTATAGGTAGAATTAAAAACTCAGTCATACGTCTCAAGAGCACTCGTTTCTAGTCTGATACAGATTTTAATTTCATTGACAAACTGTTCCAACTTACAAAGGTTTTAAAACAACATGGACAGGTAATAGTCATCTGCTGATGGGCGGAATTACCATTGGCCAACAATTATAATGAATGGCGCCTTTTGGATTGCAGTGCTTTTTCCATGGTTGGAATTTCTATTGTGGTCATAATAAATCAGTCGTATTATTGAATGGCTAGACAAAATACAGTTATGATAATATATTCACATCAGTTTCAGAGATGATGAGAAGACCGAGGGAATGTATGCTTGACATTGCAAAGCCCTGCAAAGTTCAGACATTTTTGGGCCCCCCTGGGAATTCTCTAACCCTACGGAGGGAAAAAAAATCTTATATGAAATATCGCGGTTCCCCGTGGACCGGGGATGGGTGAGAGGAAGGTAAAAAATTTGTTGTGAAATTTTAT